>ML681972.1:28903356-28949647 GCA_007922195.1 Podocnemis expansa | reverse complement strand
AAAAGGATGTCTCCCATTTCCTACTGTTTTTGGTTTTCAGTTCAAGCGGAGGTTGGGGGATGTGTGGGGAGAGGGAGGCACAGGCTGGATACTGTGCTCTGATTCCTCAAGAACACAGAGCTAACACGTAACAACCTGGTGGTACACATCCTCACCAGGAAAGCTTCCACCAACCTGAGGCAGAGTGGGAAACTGAGAGACTGAGCTCTGCTCAGAGGTGGCCTTTGGGGTAAGTGAAGCAGGTGGCCACCTAGGGCCCCAAGTAGTAAGAGGCCCTGTAGCCATCACCTACTTCATTCAATCTTGCTCCTGCAGGGTTGTGGGGGAGTGGCAGACCGTGGACCACCAGGGCCAGAAGGTGTGGCACCTGCCTGCCCACCCAGCCTCTCTGCAGTGGGGGTAGAGCAGCGCTCCCCACCTACCCCCAGATGGCCGTGTCTCCCCAGGGGGAGGGAGGACAGCAGCCAGCACAGACCTGTGGCTTGCAGGGGTGGGGCCCTGGAGCAGCCCACTCCAAAGAGTTTGGGCTGCTTCAGCCCCAGCAACCCCACTCACCCCCAGGCCCTGAATCAGGTCTGTTCCGGCCTGGGGTGGCTGGGAGCGAAGTGGCCCAAACTCTTTTGAGTGGGCCCCTCCAGGGCCTCGCCCCCACAAGCCACGGTGGCTGCTCTTCTCCCTCCTCCTGGGGAGGTGCAGCCAGCTGGGCGTAGGCAGGTAGCACTCTGCCCCTGCTGCAGAGAGGCTAGGTGGGCAGGAGGGTGGCTGGCCATCTACAGCCCCCTGCTCCCCTCCTCCATGGGAGTTGGGACTGTGGGGGGATGGTTAGGGCTACAGAGGGGACTGGACCCGGTGAGGATGGCAGCAGGGGCTTATAGGGGGCCCCATAAAGGGTCTTCGCCTAGGGCCCCTAATTGCCTAAGGCCACATCTGGCCCTGCTGGCAATTCCCTGGCAGGAATTTGACTGCCCCACAGGCTCCTGGCAGGCTGCCACCATCTGTCCCTATTCCCTGCCAGGAGCTAGGGGAAGGCTTCTCACCCTTAGGTAGTGGGGCTCAGCTGCCCTGGCTTCTCACCTCTTCTGTCCCTCCCCACACCCAACCCATTCCCTAGGGCAGACTTGTCAATTCAGCTCTATCATGAAATTGACAAGGCTGCGGTGGGGAAGTTTGCCTCCCAGAGTGGGGTCCAGATGCCTGGGGCCTCTAACCCTGCATCCAGACTGTAGCACGGTCCCACCACTCAGCAATCCAAATGAGTGGGGGCTAGCTGCAATCTAGCCACTAGCCTATAGTGTAGTGGCTGGCCCATCTGCTTGACCTGCAGAAGGTCCTAGGTTCAAAGCCCAGGGGGTTGGACTAGATGACCTCATGAGGTCCCTTGCAACTCTATGATTTTATTCTATGTAAGGAACATACCATCTACACTAGGGGTGGCCAAAGTTATGGAACTCATGAGCCACACAAGTTGATTATTAAACCGTTGAGAGCCACACTGAGGCATATAGTCACGTACTTTTACCTACTCCAAGCTTACTGAGTTTAAAATTCATCGCGCTTTATGTTTATCGTAAAAAAGAGTACAAATACTGATCCTACTAATGTCGGATTCTAATAATTACTTAAGGTTACCATGAAAATTGGCCTATACAGTAAAAACATAGCTGTTGCTTGATGTGGAAGACTGCAGGCTAGTGGCGAGATTTTTTAAAATCTTGACCACATCACCACTTCTCCCTGCCATCCCGACCATGCCACCGCTTCTCCCCACTGTTTGCGATGCCCTCTTGAACCCCCAGGCCCTAACGCTGGCTCCCCCAGTCTGACCCTTCCAGAAGCCCCTTACCTGGCCACTTCAGCAGCTAGGCACAGTCTGGGGCTCAGGGTGGGAGATTTAAAACTCCTAGGCTGCGGCTGCTTTCCTAAATTGCTTTGCTGACATTCTTCCGGGAGCCGCACTTTTTCATTCAAGAGCCACGTGTGGCTCCCGAGCCTCAGTTTGGCCACACCTGGTCTACACTGACACTATGTTGCCCTAACTACACTGACATAAGTCCTCATATTTTTTTGAGGTGGTTTTATGACGTCATTATAGCAGGAGCATTACATTGGTGAAAAAATGTATTTCAGTGTGTATACGCCACTGTTTTGTTGACAAAAGCTGACTCTTTTCACCAAAATTCTGTAATACAGACCAGACTTAGATGAGACAACAGATGCTCCTGTTACAGGGATGGAAGAGTAAAAGGAGAGAATACTGGTGGCCAGCATGATAGACAGTGAGCTCTGCAAATCACCATCAGCTATATGCTCTCAAGCTTTTTGTATGTGTCACAGCAAAGGAGAATTAAAATTCTGTATTATTTTGAAAATACTGTTTATTTTTTTTCTGAATTCTTACATTTGAATGCCATAGAAATAACAGCAGATTTGAGTCACTGTTAAGTTAAATATAGCAGCAATTCTAATATTCTTTATAAAGACTTTATAAATGTCATCCTAGCCATTTGTGTGTGTTGCGGGGGAGGCAGTCAGTGAATGAGTTTTACAGCTTTTCTGGCTTTGTTGTCATAGAAACCAATCTGATAAAATGGAAAAAGTCACTGAAACCAGTATACATAATGTATTGGCCTCCAGACTAAGGACTATAACACAGTTGATGGTTTCTAATTTCAGGGGCCATCCTGGCATCAGTGAAGTCAATGACAACACTTCTACTAAGTTCAACAGGAACAGGACTGGGACCTTAGATGGAATGTTCCAAACTTAAAAATAAAAAAGAGTTAACAGACATAAGGAATAACAGTTGGTTATAGTAGTGAAACCATATTTAGAAAAGCTTTTAAAAATAACCCATATTCTAGTAACCAGGGAAGCCACTATATGTCTGGAGGTGCTCTTGCAGTGGATTTTTATGAATGACTACGGCTGAGAGTAAATACAATGTTACTTTTCTGTTGCAAAGCCACACCAAAGAGCAGTTTGTGAACAGAACTGTCAGATGTAATTTGTTGGAAACCCATTCTTTACCAACTCAGGTGAGGCACATTCAGCACCTTGCAAAATGTGTCTAACATCTGCCATGAATTCATAAATATGGCATTATGAGAAATGTAAACATTAACCCACATACTTTTTTTTAAAAAGCATAGACAAAATTGGTAAAATCAAATTTATATTCATTTCAATATATCAATTGATTTTTACTTATTCTACAATAACTGTAACTTCATGAAGATCTTTGAATACTACACAATATTTGTGATGTATGTTGACAGAGTTGCTTTTCGAAAACTACTCATAATAACAAGCAACTATCAAAGCCAATGAAAAAAAGGATTCTGTTTCACATTTAGTGGAAATCCAGTTGTCCCTTGCAACATCCCAGACCCCTCTGCTGGAAATCTATGGAGAAGAAAAGAACAAAATACTAATAAATTGATTAAAAGAGCACAAGTCTATGGGTATATTTTTCAGATTAGAACTTTACAACGAACATGTACCATTACACAGAGGCAGCTAATTTACATAAATTTATTAAGAATAAAAATGTATATAAAATTGCAAGTTACATGGAGTTTGAATTTTGTATTATTTATTAAATGCATCTTATTTTCCTTTTAGAGAAAATCTATTTCATGTGTTCCGAAAATCTGGAAGAAAAAAACTATTTTCAGTGACTTTTCCTTAGTATTTTTAAAATACTGAAATACACAATGGGGCTTAATCTATAATACTTACTCAGGCAACCTCTTGTGCCCTCTTCATACTGACCAGCAGTATTAAGTCAGCCACAGAGAGGTATCTATGCTGTGATGTCCAGTAAGTCTGATGGAGTAGCTGAGCTCCAAGAGGTAGCTCACCCTAAAGTGATGCAGACTGAGGTCATTCTGAATACAGTGGTATGCCCAAGATGCACAATAAGGTCCCAAATGTCTTGTGAAGATATTAAGAGTAAACTAATTTATATACTCACTTTTATTGCCTGACCGGTCTTTTGCACAATTAGGACTGTCACTATATATTTATAGCGATCAAAGCCCATCTCCTTGATAGCTGTTAATATTTCTTCAGAAATTGAAGTACACAAGGAGATACCAGTATCACCATTATATTTGGTTTCCTGAAGTCTCTGCTATCAAAAGATTTTAAAAAGAGTTGTAATCTCCAGCCTAACAGCCTTTGTACAAAAAAAAATCTTTGTTTTAGCTGCAAAAGATATAAACTGCAGGTAAGTCTGCAATCAACAGACAACGTCCCAGAATAACAAAAAGTTAACAATTGTTACTGTGAATCACGTTTATCAAACAAAATTATTGAAATACTATCTCACTTTAAAAGAAACAAGGAGTCTGGTGGCCCTTTTAAAGACAAACAAATTCATTTACTGCATGAGTGTTCATGGAAGAAAATCCCACTTTGCCAGGCACTAGAAGATGGGGAATTTACAGAATCACTGCTCCCATTTCATGAATTACATATCTTCAAGTGTCTGATGAAGTGGGATTTTTCTCCTAGAAAAGCTCATGATAGAAATTAATTTGTTAGTCTTTAAAAGTCCCATAGGACTTGTTTGTTTTGCTGAACTAGACTTACACAGCTACCCCTTTGGAATATTTCACTTTAAACAAATCTTTTAATTTTCTTTATAATGAACAGGAGTGGTTTTTTTTCTTTGCCTTTTGACTCAACTTCATGGAAATTAGCATGTGAAGCAGCTGGTCTGCATATCCACAGCATGCCAGAGTCAATGGGGTTAATTCTTATTTTTCAAGATACATAATACAATTTCCCTATTTTTTTTGGCAACTGCAGACTGTCTCAGTAAGTTTTCCAAAGCAGAGACCCTCATCCAATTTAAGCTAACTTTTATATATGGCAATCAGACCATTATCAGCAGAGGGACTCCACTGGGAATAGAATCATAGAATCCTAGGGTTGGAAGGGACCTCATAGGTCATCTAGTCCAACCCCCTGCCAGAGGCAGGACCACTCCCACTAAACCATCCCAGTCATGGTTTTATCCAGCCGGGCCTTAAACACCTCCAAAGATGGTGACTCCACCACCTCCCTTGGCAGCTCATTCCAATGTTTCACCACTCGCCTAGTAAAAAAGTTTTTTCTAATATCCAGCCTCAACCTCCCTAACCGCAACTTGAGACCATTGCTCCTCATCCTATCCTCCTTTACTACCGAGAATAGTCGAGCTCCATCTTCCTTGGAGCACCCCTTCAAGTAGTTGAAGGTTGCTATCAAATCCCCCCCCAATCTTCTCTTCTGCAGACTAAATAAGCCTAAGGCTTTCAGTCTTTCCTCATAGGGCTTGTGCTCCAGCCCTTTAATCATTTTGGTTGCCCTCCTCTGAACTCTCTCCAGTAGGTCACTGTCCTTTTTGTAGTGGGGAGCCCAAAACTGAACACAGTATTCCAGATGTGGCCTCACCAGTGCAGAATAGAGGGGAATGATCACATCCCACGATCTGCTGGTAATACTTCTTTTGATGCAGCCCAGTATGCCATTGGCCTTTTTGGCAGTAAGAGCACACTGCTGACTCATATCTAGCTTCCCATCCACCATGACCCCCAGGTCCTTTTCTACACTGCTGCTACTCAGCTGAATGTTCCCCAGCCTGTAGCAGTGCATGGGGTTTTTCCATCCCACATGCAGGACCTTACACTTGTCCTTATTGAACTTCATAAGATTTTTATTGGCCCACTGTTCCAATTTATCTAGGTCTCCCTGAATCCTGTCCTTGCCCTCCAACGTGTCTACTGTTCCCCCTAGCTTGGTGTCATCCGCAAACTTACTGAGAGTACAGTCTATTCCATCATCCAGATCATTGATGAAAATGTTGAACAGAACCGGCCCCAGGACCGACCCCTGGGGCACACCACTAGTGACTGGTTGCCAGCTAGACATGGAACCATTGATTCCTACACGCTGAAACCATTGATCTAGCCAGTTTTCTATCCACCTTACAGTCCACCTATCCAACCCATACTTCCTTAATTTGCCAATGAGAATGCTGTGGGAAACTGTATCAAAAGCCTTGCTAAAATCAAGGTATATCACATCAACAGTTCTTCCTGCATCCAGAAAACCAGTCATCTGATCATAGAAGGAAATGAGATTGGTCAGGCATGATTTACCCTTGGTAAATCCATGCTGACTGTTCCCGATCACTTTATTTTCCACTAAGTGTTTGAGGATGGATTCTTTGAGAATCTGCTCCATAATTTTTCCAGGGATTGAGGTGAGGCTTACTGGTCTGTAGTTCCCTGGATCCTCCTTTTTCCCTTTCTTGAAAATAGGCACTACATTTGCTTTTTTCCAATCCTCCGGCACCTCCCCCGTTCTCCATGAGTTTTGAAAGATAACAGCTAGAGGTGCTGCTATCTCATCAGCCAATTCCCTCAGCACCCTTGGATGCAGTTAGCTCTCCTGTCATGAAATGTCAGCCAAACTAATTAATGGAATAAAACTACAAAAATCCACAATTACCTGCTTTTTAATTTTATTTTGGATAGTTCTCTAACCCAGTGGCTCCCAACCTGTGGTCCACGGACCGCTGGTGAGCTGCTGCAGGGCCCCAGGGGATCCACAGACAGGCAGGGAGCTGGGGCCGGATGCCGCCTGGGTCTCCAGTTGCATTGGAGACCCAGGCTTCTGGCGGGCCAGCAGGGAGCATCCCCCAGGCTGGGAGTTTTTAAAACTCCTGCCCTGAGCATGCTCAGAGTAGCCTGGGGGTCGGCCAGTTGCCCCCAGCTCCAGTGGCCAGGTAAGGTGGAGAAGGGACCGTGGAGGGGATTGGGTAGGGGAGCCAGCAGGGTAGGGGGGCCATGGCTGTGGCAGCTCCCTGCCCAAGGGGAAAGGGCCGTGGATGCAGGGAGCCACAGGCCACGTTTACCGTGCGGAGGCACCGCTGCAGCGCCTCATTCATCCAAGAATGCCGTGGACATCCTTTCCCCTGCAAAGAGGGTGCCCAGCCTTAAAAAGGTTGGGAACCCCTGCTCTAACCCCTTTTAGTCTTTTAACAGGAAAGAGGCCCAATCCAGTAAGGAACTGCAAACCTTCAACTTTCACCTTCACTCTACATGCACCATGCAAAAGATATTCAGTACCTCAGGCATTGTCTATACTAGATAAATAAGTCAACCAATTTTAAGTTGCTTTACAGCCACCACAGTTACTACTACACATAGGCTCTGAGAGGCTGCCCTCCATTTCCTGTTTCCACAGAGAGCCAGTCCTGGGCTTCTCTCCTCCCCATTTCCCCCTGGCTTCTTGCCCCACTTCCAGAAGGAATGGAGACCATGTCCTTAGCAATCAGGGGGCTTTCTTATTAATGGAGCAGTGAAATTAAAATGAAAAACAGCCCCACAGCTGATGTAAGCCTACATTGATGCTGCATCCTTTACATCAGCTACACTGACAATGCTTTGCCCTCAGTTAACATAAGCCTTACACTTCTTCTTGAGGTGGTTTTATTATGTGAAAAAAACCTAGGTGAATTACTTCACTGGGAGGAGTGTTTTAGTCTTTACCGCTCCCATTTTATCACCAAAGCTGACTTTGGTCAACAAAACTCCTTTGTGTAGACCAGCTGTCCAAGTAGAGCCTGGGAGGAGGACATAGAGAGGTGTACAATGAGGATGTTAGCACTCTGCATATTATGCCTTGAATTCTGCAAAGATTTTTGGATATGCTTAACTTTACAGTAACTTTGTAATAGCCTCATGCCTGTCTTTGAAGGACTGGAGCCCAATATTTGCACTAGAATTAAATATTTCTGATACAGACAATTCAAACAAAACTATTACCGTTAGTATTTGTTGAGCTCTGTTTCTTACTAAATGAGCCTGGAATTTTCTATATGGCTCCATTCGGTATGTATTGGCATATCTTATTTTTGCCATGCCAGCCTTCAATGCAAATATTTCACTTTTCCCATACTCTGCAAAAGACTCATTGTCCATTGGCTCCATACCGTGAACTTCATGGCTTGAACTTCTCATTCTTTCTTTTACAATCTGTGCATACTTTTTAAGCAAAAGAAAAAAAAATAAAGCTCAGTATCATGCTTTGGTATTCGACAGTTAACTTTCTAATGACATTTCAAAATGCATTGCTAGAGAATGACCTGAATTTTGTTTGGGATCACTTTAGAAGATATCTGGGGGGAAAAAACCCCAAAACTAAATGGCAAATTGTTCACCTTGGTTCACCCTTACCCCACTCAAAGCTGTAGAGGAGCTAACCACAGACTGTTCACTTGCAGTGTTGATCTAGGAAGCCTGAGCTACTAATTGTTTCTCTGCTCAGCTCTCAGAGAGGAGGCCTGAGTCACAGAGTGCTTATTTGCTTAGCATATACCCAAGACTGAACTACATTTGCCTGGTGGCTCAGGTGTGGCCCAGGATGCCTAATCAATCCACCTGGTCTAAGAACTGATTCCTTGCTGTTGCCACCAAAAGGATGCTGTGCCTTGAGACCCAAGGAACCCATTAGAACAGCTAGCAAAAAGTAGAGATCCCAAGGCAACTAACTACGCATCCTTCACTGGGGCGAGGGTGGAAAGCCAAATAATCCTCTTTGAAAATCTGGAAACTATTAGATTAGAAAAAACAGATCTGCCCTGTACTCACGTATCAATTACTGAGAAAGTTGCTAAGTGGAAACCTAGAGAAGACCTGCGGATTTTAGATGCAACGGGTATTATGAAATATGCTACATCCTAGCTATAACATGGGGGTGAACCAGACAAAGTCCACTTGGCTAAATAAGTATATCTAGTGGAGTGGTTTCTGCTGTTATGCAATGCTTCTTGAATAGCCTATGAGCAATTCTTATCTGTCTGGTAGGGTCTTTCATAGGCTATGCCGTGAGTTGCAGGCGATCCAGAGATGGCTGTAGTATTGTTTGTGTAGTTGGGACAGAGGCAGAATCCATAAAAGTCAAACAGAAAAGCTGTGAAGATCCAAGAATCAACCCTGTCTTGACCACGATGTTGAGATCAGAATTATTCAGATATGGTCCTATTCAAAAACAAAGTGTTGGGATGAGAGGAATGGGGAGAAACACGTACATGAGGCTTGACCCCCATTGTAGGAGAAAAGCAGTGGTCAAAATGCCTGGGCTCTGATGACATTTCATGTTATTTTTTGTTGCAAATAGTTGATTCATTGTGTATCCCAAGCATGAATGATAATTCTGAGCATACCACAGGACTTGATGAAACTGCCATCCAGATAGGCATCAAGCTTCAAATTAAGGCACCTTGCTGGGATGCACCCCATGCTGAAAAAAACACCGTGATCACTTTTGGCAGCAGTGCAGAGCCCCCTACTGCTGCAATGTTGCCAGATGTGGTGAGCACCACTGCAGGCAATGGCAGCTCTAGTTTTAGGTGCCAGAGGCCAGTCCATCACTGCAGTTCCACAGTGAAGCTAGGTGTCACACCCTGAGTGCCATGGTGCCTGGTGTTTGTCGAGCCCTGGCATACCATGTGAGATCTTACGCATTTTTATGGACCTATTAAGACTTTGGAGATCTAGAAGTCTCAGATTGCCCTTTGAGCTGAGGATGGGCAAAACAGTGTGAATTAAAACCCGATTCCCAAAACTGAAGTGGAACTTCTGCTACAGCTCCCCAACGGACCAGAGCCTAAAATCAGTGAAAAGTCTCTGAAGGAGGACAAGGTGTGTGCATGAGGCTGAGGATGGGAGGAAAAGAAAGAAACAGATAAACTATCCTAGTTCCACAATATTTACGACCTCCTTTATGCATAGTTATGGATTCCCAAGCACTGGATTTCTCCAAATGGGAGGCTGTGGGCCAGACAGAGGTAGATCGCTGACAACTGTATTGCTGTCCTCAAAGCCCAAGTCAAATGAACTGTTCCCCATACAGAGGATGAGTCGTGTGATAGAGTGACAGCTATAGGGCTTTGGAAACACTCAGGTGAAACCAGTCAGGACTCCAGTGCTTGATATCTACCACTCTCCAGATCTCTACACACCAGTGAAGCCAACTCCTGAATCTGGCCTGAGAGGCAGAGGAGAGGTGCTGAATGCTGAGCTCCTCCATGAGTCCCCTTGGATGGGTCTCTGTGGAGTATCTACATGCTTCCAAAGGACCATGCACCCTGCCTAGCAGTCAGAAGCAATTCAAAGCCAGCATGGAAATCAGAAGGCTTTATTAACTCTCAGGATCACAAAGCAGAAAGACTTTGTTAGCAGACTCAGTAGAAGCTACAGCAACAACCAAATAGGGAGCCCATTCTCAGACAATTCTCCTGACCCTCCCACCCCCCACTTATGGGGAACTGCCTTTCCACACAGTCACTTCTCAGAGCTGTCTCCCTGCTCCTCCCCAGGCCCTTCTCTTTTCTGGGCAATGTATTTAACTCCCTTGTCTCCACTTGCCACATTTTGTTCAAGCTAGTTGACATAGAGCACCGGGCCCTGGCTAGTTTGCGTATGTGTGGCTGGGGTAGTGGCCTCAGCAACGATCACATACCTGGGTCCCAGCTCCAAAATATCTGAGTAACATTCTGGGGAGAAAATGAGGCACAAACACCATTCCGTTTTCCTGGGCCAGACTAACACAGCTATCCCTCTGAAACTTGACAACATTCAGAGAAAACCACAATATCTTCACTTGGTCACAAATTATGTGTGCAGTATGGTAGTTAAATGATCCTCTCAGTTGAGATTTGCATGTTTTCCATGAAAACTTTGTGTCTTAAAATGCTAAAAATGCTGTCTATAATACAATTTCTGTTGCTGCTCTCAAGTCCTGTACTGGTATCCCCTAAGACTCAAGAGTACACTGCTAAGGTAGCTTGAATTCTCACATGCATGTAAGACCTCATTCATTTTGTCAGAAAAAAAAAATCACCATCAAAAGGAAAGGTTTGGGGTTTTTTTTGGTTTTTTGTTTTTTTAACATCCATAGCTATGCTCAGGACAAGCTACTCATAGTTACTGCAGAAGCCTTCACTCTAGAAGAAGCAAACATCAGCTGCACCAGGAGCAGACAGAAGTCCTGATCACCATGTGACCTTCTGTCAGGAAAGCCTTAAATTCCTCCCAGTTTACAAAGTTATATTTAGCTAAAAGCACCTATTGATTTGCTATGCACATTTGAAAAAAGGTGAAGTATTGTTTTTCTCCCAATCAAGCAGTCTGCTGGGTTCTTTTCTTTGGGAATTGACTGACATCATCCTTGTCATAATCTCTCACTGGAGCCATCATTACTAGTTTGGTTCAGAATGAGAACAAAAACACTCTAGCTCTTACATTTAGCCATGCACATAGTTATAGGAGCTAAAGAAGTTGGTATATGCCATATGGCCTTTGCCAGTTCTTGATGTAGCTGATGAGCAGACAGATATACCCTCTCAGAGGCAGAACCCTGGGGAATGTCCAAAAGCTTGTGATATTTCTCTTGCAAAAGCTTGAATGCCCAAAGCTGCAAATATTCTCAGAAGCTCCTCCCAGGTATAGTTGTCTAAAACTGGAAACGCATCTGGGATCAAGCCATCAGACAATGAGGAGGAAACATTAACAGCAACAGATGAGTCCTCCTACATTAAAACTGACTCCTCAAACAATGGTTCCTTTTGATGCACAGGCTGGTATGGGGGACCAGTCTTTCTGTGTCTCCAAAACAGGTGCCTCCAGAAGCTTTGTTTTATGCTCTGGAGATCTCCCTCTTGTCTAGACCTGTGATTAACTCTGGACAAATGAGAAAGCCCAGAGGTTCCAAAACAACCCACTGGGAAAGAGCACAGGGCACCAGGAGTCAGCAGGAATTTGGCCACAGTGATCTGTGCCAGCTACCACAGAAGCCCTCTTTTGGAATCAGTGTTCCCTTTCTAGAGGCAGTCTGGATTCCCTGCTAGACCATCTGTGCCTGGGAGGAAACTGAACTACTGCAAGACTCCAAGCCCCTCTGTGAGAAGTCATCAGAACACTCAGTTATGCACGAGGGATGCAAAGCCTCATGAGACTACTAGACAACCTGCATGATTACACACAGTGTGAAGAGGACAACATTGGTACTGAAGCAGGTATGATATTCAGTACTACACAGGCATCACTAGAAGTTGATAGTAAAGTGTCTTGAAGTGGCGTTGAGTACGACCCCACAACCAGGATGGGGATAGAAAGTGGAATCAGTATGATCATCTCCTTAGTAATGCTTCTGAGATGGTACTCTGCTGCAACCAGCAGACAAGCATAGACCATGATTAGAAATGAGTCTGACAGGAGCATCCAGATTAAGAAGAGACAGTGCAAAGACCAAGTCTGTGCCTTAACCAGCAAGAAGCAGGTGGGCATGTTGCAGTGATCCCTGGCTGGTGCAGGCCTGCACGCCTTCTTCCTCAGACTAGCCACCCAAGTGGCAAGTGCAGAATTCTGATACACCTGGTCCCTCTCACCAGGAACTTAGGCCAGTTGCCTACTGCAGTGTTTCCCAACAAGTGTGCCATGCCACACACACATACCCTCAAGGCTGAACAAGTGTGCCACCGAATTTTTTGAAAACCTACAAAGAGGTTTGGATTGGCTGATGAACATTCATGAGTTCGTTTGGAGACTATATGGTGGCATGCCTCAAAATAATTAAAGCCACCAATGTGTGAGGGAGCAGAGAAGACCCTGCCAACCACTGGCCCATTGGCTCCCCCCTTTCTCCCAGCCCCGGCCAATCACCGCTTCGCACCAGCGCATGCGCAACGTCTCCGCCCTCACCACCACCCCGCTCCCCAGTCTGCGCCTGCGCACTGCCTGCGGCCGCTCACGTTCTCTCTCTCAAACATGCTTAACCGCCGCTCCCCTTTCGCCGCCGCGGGGAGGTTGGGCTGTTTCGACGCCTTCGCGCTAGCGCTGGCGTGTGTGTCCATAGCGCCCCCCCTCCCGCCAGCGCCGCGCTCCGGCGAAGGAGGAGACCCGGCCCGGCGCTTTTCCCTCCTGCCGCAGCCGCGCTACGACGACTGAAAACTTCCAACGGCCACCGCAGCTTCCTCGCAGCCTGCCAGGCCACAGCTCGGCGGCACGAGGGCGAGGCTTTCCCGCCGGCCCATGACGTCACTGGCCGGCGACGGTCGCAGAGTGGCTGCGTCACTAGCCGTGGGACGGACGAGGACGGAGCGCGGAAGCAGTTGAGGAGGTAACTGCGGGTGGGAACCGCCGGGCACTTGCGCGCGCCGGTGACGTCTCCGCCCTGGGCGCCCCGACTCGCGGGGCGGGAATAACGGTCTGTGCTTCCTTCCTGCTAGAGCCACGCGCCTCTTTCTTGCCCCGCCCCGCGGGTACAAAACGCGGGTCTGTGGTGAGGAGGGGGAAACCGACACTGGGCACGACGGAGCTGCGTCCCCACCGCCTGGGACGGATCCCTCCAGGGATTTCCCTAACATCTCCCCTCAGCTGTTTGGTAGAAACAGTGTTATACCAAATTATTGAGCATACGCTCCCTCCCAGATTTCCTTAATTTCAGGTTCTGGGGAGAATACTGGTCCCCTCTGAGTTCAGCTCTTGGGTGGTGGCTAGAGTCGGTGGGTGGGTGTCAGTGAAAAGTCCATGCAAACAAGCCTGGCTTCAAAAATCACAGCATTCAGAAACGGATAGGGGAGCCTTTAAATCTCTCTGCTCACTCCATTGGTGATTTCAGGGCCTGGGCAACACAGTAAGAACCACAGGGGGCGCTGCTGTTTGAGGGGCGCCAAAATGCTCTGCGGGGGGAGCGTCCCTGGCCCCGCCATCCCATGCTGGTGGGCACCAGGAGAACTGGCCAAAAGGGCGCCCTATTCAGTGCTGCTGGTCTGCCCCTCTTTCCCCCCCCCCCCACAGGTGCTGCTCTTGGCTCTGTGCCCAAGCATTGGGCAGGGGGTGGGAGGCAGCGCGGAGCCGGTATCACTACTCTCCGCCCCTGCCACACTGCCTCCAACCCCCACCCCGCTGCTCCAACACTGGAGCCCAGAGCAGCGCTGGTGGCGGGGAGGGGGGGCGGATTGGCAATGTTGCACCTGGCCGTGCTTTTGGCCGCTCCCTGGTCCCCAGCATGGGGGTCAGTGCCTCCTCTGGGCCAGATGGCCCCGCCCCCCAATTCAGGGGAGGTGGAGGGCCCTGCGGAGGGCTTATTTGCCTGAGGGCCCTCACCCCCCTAGGGATGGCCCTGCAGGGGGAGGTGAGTGGGGGCCCCACTCAGGGCCATTTGCCCAGGGCCCTGCACCCCCCTAGGGTCAGCCCTGCCCAGGATAGGGGGTGGAGGAGGGTGCCTATTTATAGGTTGCGGGGGGTGCCAGAAACCCTAGTGCCGGCCCTGGGTGATTTGTCAATAGCTGAGCTCAAACAAATGGGTAACAAATTGAAGCGTCAAAGAGAAACTGCAGAATTGGAGTTCATGTGCAGATTTGACACCAGTGCTTGAGGATTAAATAGGGACTATAAATTTTTTTTTTTACCATAACTGATCATTTGATTTTTCACTGTGTGCTGTTCCCCAGTGTTTGTCTTAACAACTGCTTTAATTTGCTGTTACAGTGGGACCTGATCCTCTGAGTTACACTTCCCTGCATTTATTTCCCTTCTATTCTGAAAATTCCCCATCATCAAGTGTCTGACAAAGTGAGATGTTTCTCTCACGAAAGCTCATGCTATAAATTTCTTAGTCTTTAAAAGTGCCCCAGGACTCCTTTTTGTTTTGCTGTGTTAGAGTAACACGGCTACCCCTTTGGAACTTGTAAACTCTTTGGGGCCCTGACAGTCTGATCCCAGGACACCAGGATCTTTCTGTGATTCTCAAACTGAGCTATTGTGTGATTTCCTCATGACTTAGGTCAGGTCTGTACTTTTATAACTCCTGTCGGCTTCCTCTTTCCCCTTCAGTGCTTCATCTTCACTGCACTGCACTGATGGGACTGTTTCTGCTGACACAGAGGTACCCATCTTGAGGAGGTGGCTTTATTAAGTCAATTTCCAGACTGACGTAGCAAATCTTAACTGATCACTAAATTGATCTGGAAAGACAGTCTGAGGGCAGCAGATTTCCTGCAATTAGTGTAAATGTGGCCTTCGTGTTTGTGAGATGCAAATTTGCTTTAAGGAAACTGGACTTCAATTTATCTTGTTACATGCTGCATTAAAGTGAGCATAGGGAGTAGCTTTCATTTTTAATTTACTGAAAGTCAGTAAAATGTGTGAAAAGGGCACATGGTAATCTGCAGTCTGTTAAACATATTTTCTGACTTTGTCATCTAGTAGTATAGAAAGATAATGTTTCAGGAAAATAAATATACAGCAACTAGATAGATACTTACTGTATCTTTAGACAGTTCTTTTATTAGTTTTGGTAAGATTAGTTAGATCTTTAAAGTGAAGGATTCTGTCCTCTGCAGATGTGGTCTTTTTATTTCTTTTTTGCTTGCTTTAAGGAAAAAGGAATCCTTGAAATAAACACCTTTGGGAGGGTCTCATCTGTTTGACTGTCTTTCCTTTGATTCAACTGGACATTGTGGCACTGATAGAAGGCCCAGTGACATTGGCTTTAAGGGGCCACACCCCATTGCTTTAACAGGTATGTCTTCACTGCAGTGATTGGCACCCAAGTTAGTCTAGCCTGGGTGTGATCGTCACCACTGCACAAGTATCCCCAGGTTACTGTGTCCTCAATTTTTCTGGATTTACCTGTATTTGAGCAATATATCCTATAGTTCTTTGTAATCAGGTGCTTTGCCAGTCAGTTGTGGGAGAACTTGTCTGTCCTTCAGGGGGAAGCATGGGAAAGCATTACAGGATTAGTAGCACTAATGTTATTTTGCACATCCTCACTGTAAGTGTCTGGGTTCCAGCCAGAGTTAAAGTAGGGCTTAGGCTCTAAGCCAGCTGTGTTACCTAGTTGGGGCACAAAGCACTTCCTAGCCTAGCTAAAAAGTTCTTGTGTATGACCCATAAGGGAAGATTGCATTAAAACTTGGGTAAGAATGTGAGTTTACTCTAGGGTGAATATATCGAGTATATGTTGGGACAGAGGAATGAAAAAAGAAGGAAGGAAAGAAGGAAAGTGCTCCACCCCGCTTCCATCCCTCCCTCCATTGTGGTGAAGAACTGTTGTGGTGAAGCACTAGAGACATGAGGTGGAAGAAGAGAACCCATGCACCCCCAAAGCTGGGAGGATTGCATCCACCGCACGCTGGAGGCCGTGTAGGGTTATGGCAGTTGGGGACTTGCTTCAAGGGGGACGGAAGCTCCCATCTGTCGCCCCGGCAAGGCCCCTCGGAAGGTGTGCTGCCTGCCAGGGGCCTGTATCCGAAGGTGGTGTCATCAGCAGGGCTTTGGCTTTCTTGACCATGGAGTAATGTTCCAGGAAGAAGCCTGCTAGGCGCAGATGGGCTGCACCTGTCAAGGAAAGAGAAGAGCATATTCAGAAATCGACTGGCTAACCTAGTGAGGAGGGTTTTAAACTAGGTTTGAAGGGGTAGGTGACCAAAGCCCACAGGTAAATCACAATGACGGAGACCTGGGGGAAGGGATGGAATTTGGGGGGGTGTAGAGACTGTAACAGCAGGGACAAAAGAGAGAGTAATAGGGACTGGGGGGTGGAGGAATCAAATAATTGTCTTAAGTGCCCTAATGAAGCCCTAATACCTGAGGTGAGTGGGGAAGGAGGACGCCAGGAGAAAATGCAAGGAGGAAGATGCAACAGGGGAGATAGTCAACAGAGGAAAGTAGGGCAATTGGACCAGTATTTTAGGTGCCTGTACACAAATGCGAGGAGCCTGGGAAACAAGCAGGAAGAATTGGTAGTAGTGACACAGACAGGGAGCTACGATGACTGGAGCACTGCCATGGATGGGTATAAATTGCTCAGGAAGAACAGGCAGGGAAGAAGAGGTGGAGATGTAGCGCTAAATGTAAAAGAACTGTATCAGTGCCTGGAGCTCAGCTATGAAAGTGGAAACAAGCTGGTTGAAAGTCTCTGGGTTAGGTTTAGAGGAGAGGGCAATAAGGGGGATGTTTGTCGTGGGTGTCTGCTACAGATCGCCAGACCAGAAAGAGAGGTGGATGAGGCCTTTTATGGACAACTAGCAGAAGTTTCCAGATCACAGGCCCTAGTTCTCATGGGGGATTTCAATTATCCTGACATCTGCTGGGAGGGCAATACAGCAGTGCACAGGCAATCCAGGAAGTTTTTGGAAATCACTGAAGACAACTTCCTTGTACAAATGCTAAAGGAACTAACTAGGGGCCTTGCACCTCTCGACCTGCTGCTCACAAACAGAGAAGAATTGATGGGGGACGTAAAAGAGAATGGCAACCTGGGCAGCAGTGACTATGAGATGGTAGAGTTCAGAATCTTAATCAAAGGAAGAAAAAGAAGCAAAACGCAAACCCTGGACTTCGGAAAACCAGATTTTGGCCCCTTTAGGGAACTGATGGGCAGGATTCTTCAGGAGGCAGATCTGAAGGGGAAAGGTGTCCAAGAGACCTGGCTGTATTTTAAAGAAACCCTACTAAGAGCACAGAAAAATACCATACCAATGTGCAGAAAGAACAGCAAGTGTGGAAGGCACCTAGCATGGCTTAGCAGAGAACTCTGCGGTGAGCTGAAGCATGAAAAGGAAGCTTACAGGAAGTGGAAGCTTGGACAGATGACTGGGGAGGCATATAAAGATATTACTTGGGATGGCAGGGATAAAATCAGAAAGGCCAAAGGGCAATTGGAGTTGAAACTAGCAAGGGATGTGAAGGGTAACAGGAAGGGGTTATACAAGTATGTCAGCAACAAGAAGAGGATCAGGGATAGTGTAGGTCCCTTACTGAATGGGGCAGATATCCTCATGGCGGATGATGTGGAAAAGGCAGAAGTGCTCAATGCTTTTTTTACTTCGATCTTCACAGGCAGGTTCAGCTCCCAGGCTACTACACTCGGTAATGCAGAATGGGGAGAAGGAGAACGGCCCACAGTGATGGAAGGTCAGGTTAGGGACTACTTAAAAGAAGTTAAATTTGCACAAGTCTGTGGGGCCAGATGAACTGCATCCGAGGGTACTGAGGGAGTTGGCCGATGTAATTGCAGATCCGCTGGCCCTTATCTTTGAAAACTAATGGCAAACGGGGGAGGTTCCAGAGGACTGGAAGAAGGCAAATATAGTATCTGTCTTCAAAAAAAGGAGGATCTGGGGAACTACAGACCAATCAGCCTCACCTTAATCCCTGGAAAAATCTGGGAGCAGGTCCTCAAAGACTCCATCCTGAAACACTTGGAGGAAAATAGAATGATCAGGAGCAGTCAACATGGATTCACCAAGGGCAAATCATGCCTGACCAACCTGATTGCCTTCTGTGATGAGTGGATTTGTGGATGCAGGAATAGCTGTTGATGTGATGTACCTGGACTTTAGCAAGGCTTTTGATGTGGTTTCCCACAGCATTCTCGTTGCAAGGTTAAGGAAGTATGGGTTGGATGAGTGGACTGTAAGGTGGATAGAAAACTGGCTAGATCAGTGGGCTCAGCAGGTAGAAATCAATGGCTCAATGTCTAGTTGGCAACCACTAATGAGTGGAGTGCCCCAGGCATCGGTCCTGGGACCCATTCTGTTCAACATCTTCACTAATGATCTTGATGATGGGATAGATTGCATGCTCAGTAAGTTCACAGATGACACAAAGCTGAGAGGACTGGCAGACGTTGTAGGGCATGGACAGGATTCAGGGAGACCTAGACAAATTGGAGCAGTGGGCTAAATGAAAGCTTGTGAGGTTCAACAAGGGCAAGTGCAAAGTCCTCCACTTAGGATGGAAATACGCTGTTTACTGCTGCAGGCTGGAGACAATCCACTGTGCAGCAGTACTGTAGAAAAGGACCTTCAGGTTATGGTGGATGGGAAGTTGCATATGAGTCAACAGTGTGCTCTTGTTGCCAAAAAGGCTAATGGCCTGTTGGGTTGTATCAGTAAGAACGTTGCCAACAGATCGAGGGATGTGATTATCCCCCTCTATTCAGCCCTGGTTAGGCCACATCTGGAATACTGTGTCCAGTTTTGGGCTCACCACTACAAAAAGGAAGTGGACAAATTAGAAAGAGTCCAGCTGAGGGCAGCGAAAATGATTAGGGGGTTGGGGCACATAGCTTATGAGGGGAGGCTGAAGGAACCAGGCTTATTTAGTCTGCATAAGAGAAGACCGGGGGGGGCGGGGTGGAGATTTGATCGCAACCTTCAATTACTTGAAGAGATGCTCCAGAGAGGAGGGAGCTCGGCTGTTCTCAGTAGTAACAGAGGACAGAACAAGGAGCAGTGGTTTCAAGTTGCAGCTCGGGTGGTTGAGGTTGGATATTAAGAAAATCTTTCTCACTCAGAGGGTGGTGAAACATTGGAATGGGATGCCTAGGGAGGTGGTGGTATCTCCATCTTTGGAGATATGTAGGGTCCAGTTAGACAATACCCTGGCCGGGATAATTTAGTGAGAGTCGCCCTGTTTTTAGCAGGGGTTTGGACTAGATGATGTCACATGTTCCCCTTTCAGCTGTATGATTCTATGAAAGAGGGTTTTTTGGCAAATGCATGAGTGAACATAAGTGCTTTCAGCAAGAGGAGAGGTGTTTACAGGGTACTTGCTGCCTTTGCGCTAAAAACTGTCTCCAGAGAAGCAAGGAGAAAATAACATCGTCCACATCTAGAGCAGAGCCTGGTACCACAAACACACTTATCATTTCCTTACTCATTGCCCTTATGAAGTAGGGCCTTTCATTGGACACCCAATATATATATGACATGAAATTTTCACATATTAATTTAAAATCCTAAAAATCTGAACTTTAAGGAGCCTTGTATCCAAAACTATACTCTTGAGTCTAGACATGAAGGAGTTTTCTATACAGGACTAAAGCAGACTCTACTGTTTAAAGTATATGAATAGATGGTTTAACCTGGTAACTTTTACTGCCTTGATCTCTAGACGAAATATAAAGAAGTTAATATTCAAACACGCACTCAGGTGATAGAAGTTTGTTTCCTACTGAGTTACTAATTTAAGTACAGTTTTCAAACAATATATTACAAAATTAATGCATTATCATTTGTTTGTCAATTTTTATACAAATAAAGATTTTAAAATCTGTCAGCATTCTTTCTAAACAAAATCAGATGATTGTCACATTTCCCTGTGCTTTAGAAAGGATTGTAGAAATTGCCATATTGAATTAAACTAATGGTCCATCTGATCCAATGTGCTGTCTCTGACTGTGGCCAGCAGCAGGTGCTTCAGAGAAAGATGCAAGTACTCCCATCCAATGTTCCCTCTAAGCTGTGCTCGGGCGCAACAACCCCAACCCCTTGGTGCACGCCTCACCGCCCCTGGCGCAGGGCTTCAGCTGCTCCTCCTTCTGTCCGGAGCACACATTCTTCCAGGGGGCAGGGAGCAGTTCCCTGGAGTTTAAAATCTCCCCTGAATATGCTCAGGGTGGGAGATTTTAAACTTGTCAGCACAGATTCCTGACACCCAGAAAGAATGGCGGCAGTGAAAGGCAGGCTCTGCACGGGAGCGGAGGGAGCCGGGGACCCAGGGGAAGGGGAGCCGAGGAGATTTCCAGAAGTCAGCTGGAGGGCGCAGGAAGGCGATGCCCAGCAGAGGGACTCAGGAGATGCTCCTGCCCCGCTGCCTGCAAGGGAGCAAGCAGCTTCCCCAGCACTAGGCTTGCCAGACATCTGGCAAAAGGAGGACATGTCCTCCTCCTATTTACCTTCATGTCCTGAATGGCTGCTGTCCTCAGGTATTCTAAAAATAGGTGATTCCCTCCCCCTATGTTACTTATGAATAGAATGTAAAAAAAAAAAAAAAAAAGCCTAACACAGGACTCAAACCTATGAGCCTCAGGCTGTCTCCTGGGCACAAGAAGCACAGGCAAGTGGAACATACTAGTCCCCTGCCTCTGACAGAGTTAAACAAGGTCAGTCTTTGTGGTAACAGTGGGTAAAGCAACAGATTCTGACTTGGCAGGTTATGGGTTTGAAGCCTGCTCTTGGTGTTTTGATTTTTGGGGGGGGGACTGTTAGTCCCTACAGAATGGCTAGCACTGAGGGGCAAGAAGGAGCAGGAAGAAAACAAAGTAAACTGTGAATAAAATACTAACGGGCCAATTAAGTAAAACAAAAAAAGGCACATTTGAATTGGTTAGAAACAATGTAGGACTTTTTTTTAATTGTAAAATGGGCTGCTGTAGAAAATAAAAAAGCAGCACATCAACTTTTTTACTTTTTAGGTGTTTTTCGAGTTTATATTTGCAAATTTAGGGTACTTTTATTTTTCTTAATCTCATGAACATTAATGAAAGGGTCATGAAAAATGTTCATTTATGGGGAAACATCAATTTTCAGTAAAATAAGACATTTTGGTAATTTTTTTTATTTTAAAATAATTTTAAAAAACACATAACGTTGTGGTGTTTTAATGCTGCATCTATTATCATTACCATTTTCCATGACACAGTATGGTAATGACAGCAGTGTTCCTTCTAAGCTGATGATGCAGCTAAGCAAGTTATGGATATGCTTTGGGGGCCAGCAGGCAGTGGGGAAGGACCCATATAGGTTGGGGAATTTGCTCAGCGGCATCCATAACTTGGTCGCCTGCATCCATAAGTTGCTCAGCCGCATCATCACCTTAGAGGGAACATTACCCACAGTAAGCAGCTGTGGAATAATCCAGGCCTCAACAAATCTGCACACATAAGGGCTAGCTCAAAAATGGAGGCACCCCTAGATCTATAGCAGTGAAAGGGGCCCCTGCCACTGAGACTCCAGCATCAGTGCAAAGGACACACACACACCCCACCAGAAAACCACAACGGCTGCTGATACTTGCAGTGGCACTGTGTGGCAAAGGCCCTCTCATCACAGGAAAAAATATCACCTTTGGTGGCACTGGGCAGTGGATGTTTTGGTGGTGCTGAAAATGTCAGTGCCATCAGCTCTTAGGTGCCAGAGGCAAAATCCTGTGCCCCATGACAACCTGATGCCCAGGATTTGTTGAGCCCTGGAATAATCTGTCCCCATGAAGGTCTTATCCTAATAGTGAGAAATCAGTTTAAGACTTGAACCGTGAGGTTTTAAACCCTTTTTGAATGGCTTGCATTAATTGTTATAACTAGGTATTGTTGTCGTCAGTCACTCTTTAAAGCCAAACATTTAGTAAGAGCCAATATCCTGTGACAGAATTCCACAATCTAATTACACCCCAAAGAGACAAACTCTTACTTGTATTGCTTTTGAATCTGCCACCTTTTGTTTTTAGTGAAGGTCTCTTTGTGGTCTGTCTTTTTGCGTAGTTCCTGATTATTGGCCTGTCAAAACTACTACTTATTTTTTATTTTTTTTATTAAGTCCACTTTTATTCATCTCTTTGCTAAAGGAGACCATCCTAATCTTTTCAGTCTCTTCACAGGAGAGTTTTTCTATGCCTCTAATTATGGAGCCATAACATTTAAAGCCAAAAGGGTTCCCCCCACCCCCCGTGTGTGAGCGTGTGTAAGTAATTAGAATATAATAATCTAATCTGATTGACAAGTCACAGGGCACTAAATCCCAGTTACCTTTGCATTAAACCCTGTAACCAAGATTAGACTAAAATATTACTGTTAGTTCAAATACTTCCTTTCAATGTACATCTTGTCAATATTGAAAGTCGTCTACTAACTCGTTGCCAGTTTGCATAGTATGATTAAGGCCCTCAGAAATTCCTCAGTCTTTGCCAGACTCCTGTGTTACCTGCAAATTTTGCTACCTCACTCATTACCCTCTCCCCCCCACCCCCCATATTTAATGAATTCATTAACCAACAGTTGATCTAATATGGAACCTTGTTAAACTTTTGCTATGATGAAAATAGTCACTTGTCTACTTTGTTTCTTATCTTAGTCATTTTTAATCTGAGGGTTGTACTATCCTTCTGACTCCATGATTAATTTCTTTAGTAGCCACTTGTGACGGATCTTGACTAGCCCTGAAAGCGTAGTGAAAATATTTCTATTTTTTGTAGCACTTAGGGAAAGCTATGAGTTGATATGCTGGGGTTACTAAGAAGGTATTTACAAATGGGAGTCTTAGGACTCAGAAGAGTGCTTTTGTTTTGTTTTGAGGAGTCTACTAATGGATAGATTATGTGTTTGTGATTTGAACAGTTGTGTTGGATTACAGAAAAATTCTGATTTTTTTTTTTAAATGTGTTTAGAACTTGATATGCACAAGATTCATCTAAATGAACTAACATAAGTGAATTAAAACCTGAATGCATATGGATCACTTCCTGCAGTTGGTAGGCATTTGTATATTTACTGCTTGGCTTCCTCTTGTCTTTTTTTTTTTTTTTTTTTTCCTTTTTTTAAATAGTTCAATGTATTCTTCAACAGAAGTTTTAGCAATTTTGTTGTTAATTTTCAGTGTCATTGGATTTATGCTTCTCCTTTGGAATCATTTAACTTTTCTTTTTATAGTGGTTTGGAAGATTTAGTATGGAGCTATTTATGCATAGAAATTGTCAGTCCCTTCATTCACTGTGAAGCATATAAATCCTGCAAGAGACTTGTATTCTCTCACTAGAACTTGTAAACTTAGAGTTTCATCCCTTGCAAACAATGTTTGAAGTAGTATTAATTCCCACACAGATCCAGGGGTTAATTAGGAGATATTAAAATGGACCGTTGTCCTTTTCTTTATTCTCGTCCATCACTGGGCCTTAAAATAAAAGCTTTACAGAAGAAAGATCCCATTGTGACGTTCCATTCTCAAGTAGGAGAAGATGGTACAAAGACAGTTTTATTTCCTTCTTCAATCCTACCAAACTATGGTGTTTAGCCCATTTCAGTCACTCTCGCACATGTTGTGGTAACTTGCATTGTAGTCATGAGCGTCATTTGCAGCTGAGGTAAGAGGGTGCAGTTGCTGCCCCAGACCTTGAAGTTTGCCCCCTGCAATGATTTTCATACATCTGTATGCTCCACTTGTTGGTCCCTCCTAGACTTTGCAGAGCATAATATAATCACACATAACTTCCTTACACTGACGCAGATTGCTTTTCTTCTTTCCCTGAATTTTTTCTGAAATGATGCCCCTGATTATAGTACTTAATGTACTCTGGTTGGATCACCACATTGAACACAATTGTAAACACACATCTTTCTAGGTTACAGTATCACTGAGTAATCACTTCCTTGTTTTATACGCTTTTTCCCTACTCACCTTGGTAATAGGAAATACCCTTTGTTTTGTGTTCCAGATGTCAATAGCTGACCCAGTCACCACCTGTCTTTCCCCTGCAGTGCATTATATGGTTTGCGAAGTTGGATTTGAGATACAAGACAGCCATTCTATTAATAGTATTGTGTCTGAAAATGGTGAAGTATGTTGGAGAACTATCACGGACCATGTGCATTATCTTGAATCAGGTGAGTTTTTCCTTTAGATCAGGGGTCTCAAACTCAAATCACCATGAGGACTAGTACAGGGCCGCATGAGGACTAGTACATTAGCCTAAGGGTCACACCACTGAAACCTTTTCATAGAATGATGTTGCAAATATTGGTAATGATAGCGTCATTGCAGGCTGCAGGTAATAGCTTTAAGGGCCGCCTGCAGGCTGCGTTTTTGAGACCCCTGCTTTAGATCTGTTGTGTTTTAGGTATCTGAAGACAAAAACACAATGCAGCTCGATGTGGACCTAGCATGGTTAGGACTTTGTACTATATGCAGCAATACATACATCATATTTAGATTGTATAACAGAATTCACTTTTTAAAGGAACTTTAACTTTTATTTTGTTGAGATGGGAGTGTTTAAATGCAAAACCTGAAATGGTAAAAGAAACACCATAGAATATATACTTTAAACATTGACTTGTGTTATTTATCATGGCAGCTGGAAAGAAAAAAATTGGTATAGGGACAATAATACATTTAAAACTCAACTCTTTTGTGGATTTCCCCTTCCACTCAGATGGTTTTATTTTTCTTTGTACCCTTCTTGCAAGAAATCTAAAACACTCGACACCTGCCCTTTGTTGCTGCTCCATGTGCTGATTGCCTATGTATCACTGGTGTTCTAGTAATGTTTCTCTCTAACACATTTTATAACACTTTTGCCATAGTGGAAAATGAGCAATAAAGTGAACCTGCTAATTTTCATTTAATAAATCTGCTGCAGCACAAATGCAGTTGCTTGCTTCCAGGGATGACAGACCTGAAAGAAAAGTTACGTTGTCTACCTCAATAACGTGTAGCAATTACATATGTGAGTAAAGCTTAGAGGGCACACAGTTTTTTTCCCCTTGGGTTGCTAATTTCATCCTAAAGAGAAGAGGTGACTAACAAAAATTACATACATAGGGCCATATCCTCAGACTTTTGAAGTCAGTGTAGTTGCACCAATGTGCATGAGCTTTGAATCTGGTCGTTTATATCAGCAGGCTCCATAACAGGCAGCCTGTATAACTTTGGGTCCTGTAGCACTTAAAGTCTATCAGATTTATTTATCATATGATAAATCTGTTAGTGTTCGAGGGCCACAGGACTCTCTGCTTTTTTTTGCTGAACTAGACTAACACAGCTGCCCCTTTGTAACCTGTGTATTTGTCACTACGCTTCAGTCCTGATCCCAACACAGCTGCAATTGTGGCTTTTGTCTGAGTGACTGTCAGTTGTACCAAGTCATATCATGGTTTTTGATTCGTTTTTATATGTCATTTAGTCAAGACCTTATTATTTATCTCTGCTAGAGATTGTAGGTAAGTGCATTATAAAACTTCTACTCTGTCCTCCACAAATCATCTTTCATTTGTACACCATTTATTTTTGTAACAAGTAATTTGTGAAGCAACTTTATACAGTGCCATGTTATATACAACTTCTCTCTTCTAGGTCACTTGGCCACTTTATACTTGTGATTGAATGTACAGAAATTCAGGAAATGATGGTCTTGCAGTTAACACATGGTGCTGGGAGTTCTGGGTTGTATTCCCATTTCTAGGGCTGTCCCAGGGGAGGAGTGGGGCCCAGGGCTAAGTGGCCTGTCAGGATCCCTACTCTGTGCTGGGGGCAGGGAGGGCAGGCTGATCCAGAGGCTGGGCTCTGTGCACCGTTCTTCCACCTTGCCCCTGGCCTTCAGCTTGCCACCAAAGGCTGGGGGGTGAGGGGGGCAGCAGTGTGGGGCCCACAGAACAACGGGGTCCAGGATGGTCATCCCACTTACTCCCTTCCCATGCAGGGACAGCCCTACCCATCTCTATGATCATTATGAAATCACTTAGAGCTAGGTTCTGCAAGCTTAGCCTCCATTTCTGCTTCTTGATTTTACAGACATGATGTTTAGATACCTAAGTAACGGATTCAGTGTTTATAAAAAAAAAAAAAAAAAAAAAAAAAACCAAACCAAAAACCCTTTAATTTTTGTTTCTACAGGTAGTCCTCACTTAGTGACCGGGTTCCGTTCCTGAAACCCAGTTGATAAACGAATTGGTCACTAAACGAGGAGCAGCCCTTACCGGTATTTCAGGCATAATGTACTTTACTGGTAGTGGGTTTTTCAACCATCGGTAGATAGTTTTAATGTCACCTTTGCATCATTTATAACATTTTTAATATATATTTTAAATGTTTTAAGCTCTAATGTACTGAACTTAGTTTGCATAGTGTACTGTAAATATAGGTAATCTGAGAGAGTTGATGCGAGTTCTCGTACATCGCCATAATACCAACTCATCAGAGAGCCGGTCATAACTCTGAGGGGTCACTAAACGAGTAGGTCACTAAGTGAGGACTAGCTGTATTTGTAAAACATAAAAACAAACTATTGGACTGTGACATTCATAACAGAGGACATCTCCTTAGCCTACATCGGAAGGAGATAGCAGTAACTACCTGTATTGTTGCTGGGTAAGACAAGAATCTGGAAGTATTGTTTTCTCCTATGAATGAGTTCTTCCAGCTTCCAGTGGAATGGAGCTTTAAGAAAAAAAAAAAAAAAAAAACTCCTTAGTTTGCCTGTCCCCGATTTGGGGGGGGGAAAAAAAGGGAGGGGGAGTTTTTACTTTTCCTTATTTAGGATAGGTACTTACTCTTTCTTGTCTTGTTTTCCATCGTAACTTTTCCTTCATTTTCCATCTACTGCAAGCATTCTGTCAGGCACTGAACAATAATGTATTAATCCTGGTAAAACAATTGGTGTTGTGAGAGAGAGACTTTTGACTTTTAATACATGCAATATAGCAAAAGCAAGTTTTCATTTTCTGTAGGATTTGAAACAGTGGACCTTGTGAACTTTGCTGCTCTGACCACCCTCCTGTTTTTCATTTTAAGGTCAAAGTGTGGATTATATAAAAAGTGTACAGTTGTTGGGACCTTTATGTGAATCTGTTCATTTGCATCTACAATCCCTGAACATGAAACAGTTTGAAGCTCAGTACTCATTGTGGTTCCAGTGGACAAACTCTACAGAGGTACAGAAATTAATATTGGCAGTAGAGATTTTAAATTATGCAGCTGTCTGAGGAGCATGAGACCGAATTACGCAAAAGTAAACAGCAAAACAAATCACCTTCTATAGCCTAATTTTCCAAATTTGAAACTGGTTGGAGTTCTATGAAGCAATTGGGTAAGAACTCTGCTGAAATATATTTGTTTACTTCTTTTGTTGATTTTTATAACTACAATTTTTCCATGTTACCACAGTCAGAAAATGAACTACATGTTTTTAGCCTGAACTGACAGATGGGTGTAGGACTGTCTTTGCTGTGAAGCTTAATATGCTTACTTGCTTCTCTTTAAAGGTCCTTCTTTTGTTGAATTGTTTTCTGTTTCAGAAATAAAAGACTAGATACTGTGTGAACAGAAAGTTAAAATGATTCTCTAGGTGGTGATCTTGCCACGTGTTTCTGCATTCTGGTCTCATGGACATAGAATTCTTTATGTAGTTGCATATGTGAGGGGAAAAAAACATTGAGAAACAGTTGAGATACTTCATTTTAGCTAACCATATTCTGTATGTGTTTCACAGCTTTCTTCTGTTTTTATGTTCATGCACTGATAGTGTGAAACATAACTTTCTGCCTCTCCTCTGACCTCACAGCTACTTCTTGAAGCGTTTGTTGCACTGGAGAGCATGGAAGCTACAGCAATTGCACTTAGTTTAATGAAAGTAACATCATGTCTGGAGCGAGCCTTGGGGGATGTAAGTGTAAACAGTTTTGGTTTGAGGAGCTCAGAAATGTGCTTGTGCATCTTGCTGCAGTTGAAACTAGTACTCCCTTTTATATGTTACTGAATAGGGCAACTTCTAAGATAAGTGTATACTGTCTTGAAATCTAGGTGGCAGCTGGTCATTTCTAATTTCTGACCTAATTACAAGATGAGAAGAGACTGACTGACTGATCAAATTCATTTAGAATGTTAGAATAGCAGTGGGTTTTGTAGGTGTGTGTTTGTTTGTTTGTTTTCCCTGTATCTTAACCCTCTTGCTATGCCCACCCCAAACTTTTTTTTTTCCTCTATATGAGTAAAAATAGTCTCTGCACTAACTGAAAGCTTGTAGATTGGTGGTGTGTCATGGGATTCAGTAACTGCATTTGACTCACAGCAGGTCTTCAGCAGTGTTCTAATTCATTAATTTTACTTAGCTTAGGCTTTTCTAGTATGTGCTATTGTGTTGTGTGCTGAAGCTCACTGAATGCCCCCTTCCCACCCTACACCCTTTTTGTACCATACCTTCTTTCCACTGAACTTCTTGCCATGCTTCTTCCTCATCAAATTATTGCCTCTTTGTAGAAATAATTTACCACTTTAATTTCTGATTAGCGTCTGTCTTATTTCTTTCTAATACTGGAATTAAAGTGGCACTGGAATCAGAGAAACTGATTTGAGTTATGATACAGTGATTTATGTTGATATGCCCTTTTTATATCTCATGAAACTTCAAATTAGTTTTTTTTAAAATGTTTTTAATTTACATGAGTGTGGATTTAGAAATGAAATAATTGTATACTTGAAACATTTAAACATATATTGGGTTATATCTGTCTTATTTCACAATTTCATGCTTTGATTTTAGGTATTCCTACTAATTGGTAAAGACTGTCCTTTCCTTTTAAGAGACTTACTAGCATCTCATGAACTTGCTGCAGTCTTTGGACAATCTGTGGTGAGTGTACTGTTTTTTATGTGAGTTCATATAGCTTGTGAGATACATTGTCCTTTTATAACATGACTAGGTTTAAAGCAAGCTATAAATTAGGTTGAACAAACATTTATAAATATTGTAGTGTATATAGCTGATATCCCTTTACCAATGTTAGCTGATTACAACAACTGGTAATGTGTGGGAGGAAATTGTACAAGGAAGCTAAAAATTGAATGCTCAATGGAAATAAGTATTTATGGTGATGTGCATAAATGAATACTCTTACTCTCTGTATAGTCTCCAACCAGAAACTGACATACATGAAAATTAACACCAGACATTACAGAAATTTAAACGTTTAAATGTATTTGTGCCTCTGTACAGTAGCTTAAGCCAATATGCAGTATACACGGATGACTTTTTAATCTTTGGTTTCGAAGGTATGTGCAGTCCAAATTTCACAAATAAACAAAATCAGCAGACTTTGAGATGTTTTTTCTTTTTCGGACATGAACCTAGAAAATCCAGCCTGATTAAAGAAGTTCCAACTCTTGGGGCAAGCTGTGCTCTGTTACATTAGTATATGTTTATTAAGTTATAGAAAATTATTGGATTTTATACTTCTAGAAAGTAGATCAAAATTCAGTCCTATTTGTTTGATCTTCCAGCATAGTTTAGAACTTTCGTTAGGCAGACTGTTTGCTTCCATTTTATACGCTATTATTTTTTAATGTACAAGCAAAAGAAGAGGGAAAGATATCCTTTTAGAGTATGCCATGCATCGTGAGTGAATTATTTTTATGGCTTTTGATGTAAACATGATCAGTCAGCTTGATGGGCATATCATATGAAGAACACAGCTTGAAAATGTTAATATCAGCTAAAATAGTCTCTGAAATTTCCTAGCATGAGAAAGTCAGGCAAGAGTTAATGTATTTCCTTACACAGTAATTATCCTCTGTCCCAATTAGATGAATGTACTAAAAGTATTCATTGGATCTCCATATGGTCTAAATCTCCGTAACATTTTGTGGCATGGATTTGCTTCCCCTCAAGAAATTCCTGCAAAGTAAGTTGCCAGCAAAGTGTTTCCAAAATGACTCTTTCTTGCCTGTTAGGCTACCAGTGGTAGAGGAGCATTCAGCAAAACGAATGGCTGTTCCTTGAAATCAAAAGTTGGTAAATTTTCTGCCATAATCTTCTGGGTGTTGGTTTTCTGAACAATCCCCTTTCTTTACCAGTCTTCTTCCAACAGAATATTTCAACCCTAAATGAAATTAGTGAACAGAATCTATATTATTGGCTATGTGAGAAAGAGTAAGCGGGAAGACAGGGCACAACACCAGGGAGAAGCAGGACAGCACTTCACTGTTTCAAAACAGCAGCTTTATAATAGCACTAGCATGAACATTGGTTTTCCCGCTCTGTTCCAGACCTGTCTCAATTGGCTAGTCAAGTTTCATTTCATTCAGGAGCTGTTTTTGCCGTGGTGTTAAACTTTGGTTTTAAAATATTTAATTGTGCTAGTAGGGAAGTGAGTGAGCCAGTGCTGTTTTGGGAAACCTGATGTCTTGTGTGCTAGAAAAGATGATATGAGCAGCAGTGGGAATAAGCAGGGACAAATGGTACAGAAATGGGGCAGGTAGAAAAGCCAACAGACACAGCTAGACAGTGAGTTTTTAAATAGTTCCTTATGTTTTCCTTCATCTAATCAGATGTTAGGTGTTTGCACTCAGATGACTGGGAGAGAGAAAGGATTGGGCCTGCTATAAAAAACAGCAATACATCTCAAGATTTTGTTCATGGAGATTTCTTCAGGAAGTTTCCATGCTGCAAACATGTTTTTCTCAAACATGTATACAAGCTCTCTTCTAACGTATTGTTATGATATGGTATTTTTCCCTAGATATTGCTCTGTGCTGCTTTTTTTAACTGCAGGATTAGGCCAGTTGCTAAAGAGATACCTCCTGCAAACTGAAACCATTTTAGTACATCGACCTTATGTGACCTTCACTAACTTAGAGGACTTGGACATTTTTCCAGGCAAGTATTTAATTGTTAACAAGTTCTGACATCCTGAATTCTCAGTGAACCCTGAATTACTGTTGGAAACAATGGCTATTCTGCAGTTTTAGGATAGAGCCCTTAATTAAGACATCTTTGTGCACTGCTGTTAAATGAAGAAACTAAATTATAGATTTTTTTTTTAATACACTTAATAGAGATTTGCCATTTTCTTAAATTGAAAAAGAATGTCATCCAAAATCTAAATTGAGCATTTAAGCCCACAAAGTCTGAGCTTTTTATAAAGGGTATAGTGGATATATTCTTTTGATAGTGAAAATACAGCCTGTGTAATAAAGAACACCCATTGTATCACTACAGTTTTTAACTTTCCAGAGTCAGTGTTTTACTCACCACCCATGTGGGCTTGTGATGGGCTTCATTCTGTACCCAACTGAAGATTCAATTCTAAGAGAGACTCAGTCATAGTACTGCTGCTGCCATACCCTAGTGCATCTGCTAGAGAAGAGCTTTTTAATTTATTTGTTCCAGGGTTCTATTGAAACATTGCTAATAAAGGCTGCTTGACAAGAATTTCGTGGATTCCCTGGCTATGCCCCTCTGGGAGCATTTCCCACTCTGTGGATAACATCAGTATGCCCCAAGACCATCTTAGTGGGTTTATGAGCACTTTTGTCTGCATTGACCCAGTTCCAGATGAATTGTCATTGTGCTGATAGAACCAAGATCAGGTCTGCCAGGCGTTCAGGGCCTTGTGTATTGTTAAATTCTACAGCTGTTTCTGAATTTGTCCTTTTGCCTCATCATTGTGCTTCTGAATCTAAGCTTTCTTTTAGAAAGGAAATTGCTTCTGTTCCTAATGGATACAGAAAAAAGCTTTATGTCAAAATGATTTGAACAAACTAGTGAAATGATCTGAGGTAAACAGAATGAAGTTCAGTAAAGACAAGTACAAAGTACTCTGCTTAAGAAAGAATAATCTATTGCACATGTATGAAATGGGCAAAGACTGGCTAGGAAGGAGTACTGCAGCAAGGGATCTGGGTGGCATAGTGGATCACAAGCTAAATATGAGTCAACAATGTAATGTTGCTGCAAAAAAAGCAAACACCATTCTGGGATGTGTTAACAGGAGTACTGTAAGTATGACATGAGACACAATTCTTCCACTCTACTTGGCCCTGATTAGGCCTCATCTGGCATATTGTGTCCAGTTCTGGGTGCCTCATTTCAGGAAATTAGTGGAAGAAGTCCAGAGAAAAGGAGCACGAATGATTAGAGATCTGGAACACCTGAGATATGAGGCAAGATTGAAAGAGCTGGGTTTGTTTGTTCTAGAAAAGAGGAGACTGGGAGGGGTTATGATAACAGTTTTCAGGTATCTAAGAGGTTGTCATGTGGGAGCGGGGAGATACTATTCTCCTTAACTGCTGATGATAGGACAAGAAGCAATGAACTTGAATTGCATCAAGAGAGGCTTAGGTTAGACATTAGGAAAAAATTCCTAACTGTCAGGGTGATTAACCACTGGAATAAGTTGCCTAGGCAGGTTGTGGGAATCTCCATCATTGGAAGTGTTTAAGAGCAGTTTAGACAAGGACCTGTCTGGGATAGTTTAAGAGGGTACTTGGTCCTGCCATGAGTAAAGGAGACTGGACTTGATGACCTCTCATGGTCCCTTCCGGTTTGTATGACTCCGTGATTCATAATGTGAACCGGATGCAAGGCAACTCAGTAAACATCCAAGTTGCCTGACGCAATGGCTTTGAGAGGTGTGAAATGATGCATTTATTATGATGAGTTGTCAACTCTGAAACCTAAAACAACAATCTGAGGAGCACAGAAAAATAAGGTAGAGACAATGTGAAATTAAATTAATATTAAACTTATGAAGGTTACTATAGTGACTCAATGAAATTAATTGAATAATAAGATCTGCCATTTCTAAACTTATTTGAAGGTGATGCAGAGTTCACACCTAGTATGGCAAAGCTCAGGTTGATCTTGCTGTGGAGTATGCTAGTCTTGCCCATAGGTAGTAACGAGTTTCAAAATTCATGTCCATCATGTATAGCCTCTCACTGGTAATGCATCGTATTATCGCTCTTCTTAATTTTTTATCTTAAAAATTATTTTAACTGTATGGATTTTATTTAGTTGAAATTAAAAAGTTTAATCAAATAGTTAAACAACTCTTAGATCTTGCTTTATAGATTAATCAGAAATAATTTGTATTTTTGAGTAAAGTACTGTGAATAATTCCTCTTCAATAAGTCTAATACTCTAAATTTCAGCCTATATTGTTAATTTTAAAATGCTATTTTTGCTGATTTGTAGATGTTAATCATGAAGTACTTTCCTTAACTGAAGAACTAGCAAAGACATCTAGTTTTGTATTAAAAATAATGTTACCATTTTGGGTTGCTGCACTAACAGCTTTCAGACAAAACAGGTAACAGAATTGCAACATTGTGTTTTCCTTCATCTTTTTCTTACTAATCTCAGAACAAATTTTGGACCACAGGCATCCATTTTTTATGGAATAATCTGTTAGTTTGTGAGGCTTTATGATCCAGAACCATTAACAGCATTTAAACATGTTAAATTAGCCTAATACAAGCATATAGTTCATGAACCTGGCACTCAGTTTTGCTTGCATTTGCATTAAATCCTGTTTTCATTAGAATGAAGCATGAAGTTAAATTAAATGAAATATTACACTTTTTATGTGAACCCTCCATATGAGAAAATAGCATATCTCTTCAACAACAACAACAAAAAAAGATAGCTAGAACTCTAAATTAAACTTTTATGCTGCCTTCAAAATTTATGTGATAGTCATAGAAAATTGAGGCCAAGAAACTTCACCCATTTGCTGGTCGGTATGATCACATGTTATGTTAATTACATCCTCCCTATGATTCTTGATTATGTGCTAGATCAGCCTATCACATCTTGTCTTGATTTAGATTATAAAATATGTTCTGGTCAGGGTTTTTCATTTATTGTATATTTGTACAGAACCCAGTACAGTTTACACTGATCTTGATTAGTTGACTAAAGTACTACTCTAATAATATTTTAATACTTGGTAATGAACAACTTTCGCTCCCATGAGTATCAGCACGTGTTTAAAGTAAAAAACTAAAATCTCATATGCATTATTCTAATTTTGCAGGTATGCAGACTGTGTTATTCTGCTACTACCTCAGCTGGAAACTGGACTTAGATTACTCTTCACCACAGTCAATAAGTGTCCAAATAGACTGCTAACTGCTGAGGTAGGTTTTTTTATTACTGTGTCACCTTTATTATGATAGATTACTAATAAATTAAAAGTCTGTCCTAAAAATAGCTTAATATTATATTTACAAAAGCAGCTTTTTAGTGAACAGTATACTATGAACTTTTTTACAGACTTCTGATACTCCTTTTAGAGTGTCACATGGCAGCTCTTTTCCTCTGTTCACAAATATTTGAAAAATAAACAGAATAGGATTGCCACTTAAATGTAGTAGCCTATAGTGGAAAATTGCTTATGCTGTTTTTATCCTCTTTTCTTACCTTAAAGGGATCATTCCAATTTATAGTAATTTTGGTTTGCCATGTGAATTGTAAAGTAAAAATCCAAAATGCAAATATAGTTGATATCCCCCATCTTTTGTTTTTGAAAACGGCATTACTACTATGGTATTTTTTTTCTCTTCTAGTCATCTTCTCTTTATACCACTTTTGATGAGGTAAGTTAGCCATAACATCTCTTGGAATATTTGAACACTGTTTTTCTTGATCATAAAGTGTTTTGTAGATTTCAAGTTCAAAATATGATGGAACAATGTTCTTGTTCCCTTAAATATACTAAAATAAATTAGAGATATAAATGCATATCATCATTCAAATGGACTATGATCTTTTTAAAGTTGTTGAGAAAAGATTGCACAATCGGAGGTGGTAGAGACGGAGAAATAAGACTCATTACAGCATCTATAAACTTCCTAGTATCTCCTCACTGTATGCTTATGTATTTTCCTCCTGCTCCATTATGTTCTTGGTAGTCCAACTCTGAATTTCCCCCAGTTTGTCAATATTTATTCTTCATTAAAGTGCTCAAAAGTCTACACAGCATACTAAATGTGACTGAACCAGTGATATACAAAGAAGGGATATTATCTCAGCAGTTCTTGGGGCTTGGTACAAACAATACATTATAATTCTTAATGAGAGACCATGGCTAACATGAAGTTTTTTATATTGTTTTTCATTGCAACTCCATTATTATTTTTATCTATATACATGCTAACTTCTTTTCAGTTGCACTATATCTATATACATATATACTTATCTATATACATACTTGCCTTTTTTTTTTTTTTTTTTTTTTTTGGGTCCTTTCCCACCAAGTTGGACAGATGTGAAGATTTTTCCACAGTTGTGTTAGCACCTATTTTTATTGTTAAACTGTTGAGGCTTTATCTCTATTGAATGGGATATGGTACCATGTACTTTGGGAAGGTATAGAAGGTTAGTATCCATTATCGTATTTCAAAGAAAAAGAACGGAGCCCCTATTTTTGGTAGTGTCCATACTAAAATATAGTGCTTCTTATACTTTTTTTTTTATCCAAGATCAGCTGCTTCGTTTGGAACTAAAAGTGCTTCTGTGAATTAGAATTTTTTTTCTGTCATCTTAATGCCAAAAACGCTGATCTGTTTCCAGAACACAGTGACTCAGCTGTGCATAAAATCAGGAAAACAGCTGTTCCCAAAAGCTGCAACTGAATAGAATATAGAATCCAAAGGTGGGGAGGCGAACTAATTAGGATCCCTTATGTTATGGTTCAATAAAAATGAAAACCATAAAGTATTTTGTATGTCCATGTTGCTTATTTAATGAATAGGTGATAGCAAAATTGAATTTCTTGTAAACAGCCTTTATCATCTTTCACTAATAAAAACAAGATATTCTTAAATCACAATAGGATCACCTATTTGAAGTGAGTGCAAATGTACAGACAAGCAAACAGCCTGTAATAACCCATTTCTTTCCTATTTCATTCTCCAAAAGCTGAAATACGTTATCCCATATTGTTCATCCCTGCTAAAATAATAGTTAACTTTGGTGCAGGAGATTTAATGGTACTTCCTTAATGTTAGGGATGCTTACTACCATAGATAGTATTTTTAATTTAGTTTTATAACTTTGGGTTAGCTCAACGCTAATTAGTCTTCAGTTTCAAATTATTTTTTCCCTAGATGCTAGCAAAACAGCTGAATGACAGAGAGCTCAATCAACTTCCTCTAATCCTTGGAGAGCCTGCAATGGTAAGTGTATTAAGTGCTTTTTGTTTAGCAGTACATTTATGATTGTACTAAAAATGTAATTAATATGTTAAACATAAGAAGATTACCTCCCTGTGAGTTACAGTTCAGTGCCTCCTGATCATGCTTCAGTAGGAAAGATGCAAAACAATACTTGCCATATAAATGTAAGATTAGCTCAAACAGCACTGAATTTCTTGATGCAAGGTAACAAACTGCCAATAGAGAGTGAATTTGTATTGGAAAGTGGCTAGTTATTAACATCTTAGGGTATTCCTTTTAACTGTTGTTTATCATATTGCCATCCAGTCTCTCAATTCCATTCTGTCTACCAGAGCAATACAGTATAGATTCAGGAGTCTTTGCTTAAATGGAATCATTTTCAGCTCTTTTTGATGATTGTGGGATCATATTGTGGTTTTCATTTTTTTCACTTTCTCTCCTCAGACCTTTCCCAAGATAGCAAAGTTGACTTTTTTTTTAAAGAAACGTGGTTTAAACAGTGTTCCTCTTGTCCCACTAAGTGCTCCATTTCATATGGGCCTAAGTGCCTTTCGTGCCCCCAAGAAATGCATTCTTAGATGGGTTTCTGTAGAATTGTGCTGTGCATTGAGTTTTATCTACATTTAATTCTACAGGAATTCCTTTGGGACTTCTTGAACCATCAAGAGGGTCCACGTGTAAGAGATCATTTAAGCCATGGAGAAATCAACTTAAATGAATTTTCAGGAAAAATAGCCAATCAGATACTTGCATTTTCAATTACACTTTTATGCCAGTTTTCAGAAGAGGAGGAAGCTACAGCCCTTAAGGTAGGGGCTACAGTTGTGCTAGTGGGACAATTGTATAATTGTTTGGGTGCCAGAACATGATTTTAAAAGCATTATGGGCTGCCCCTTTCTTAATTGTTTTTAATCTTAAGCACCTTTTTGTGGCAATAAGGTCTACACACTAAGCTTTAAACATTTTCGTAGCATCACTCTGTTTCACTGAAATACGAAAAGGAAGTGCAGAAAAACTTCCCTAGTACTACCCTTCCTGATTCTAACCTGTTTTGGTCTTTTTACACCTCCCTGTTGACGCTTCTTTCTTTTGATTATACTTTGCTTAATTTTTACCTAAACTGTACATGTTTATTTTAAGACTATCATTTTGTCCTTTCCACCTTGCAATTTATCTCCCTGATAGCTCTGTTCTGAATTACCTCCAGTTTATCAGTAGCTTCCCCTGAAGTATCTAAAAGTACTTACACTGAAGTGTGGCTAAATCTATTATGGAAATAAAATCTGACATGCCATCAAGTCTTTGAGAGAATAGCACTATGAATATTAACTTGGTACAATAATGGAAATGTGGTTGTGAGATATAGTCCGGTTGTATTATCTACCAACACATATATTTCAAAATTAATGGTCAATAAGCATGTTCTTTCCAATTTCCTATTGACGTTTTGGATTACTTTCCCTAATTTCAGTGTATTAACCCAAGGTCTGCTGAGCTAAACCTCCATTTATTAGCTATAGCTCATTTTACTAGATTTTCAAGGTACAATATTTGCTATTCTAATGAACAGTGGAGCTTTTTTGCAACATTTTTATTGATTAATTTTTTTTTGTTTTGTTTTCTTTAACATCTAATATACTTGATCCTGTACCTTGACACATCTAATTGTACATATATAACTAGTCCTTTCTGAAGTCAGTGGGACTGTCACATGTAAGTAAGGCATGTGTCTAAAGTTTTGCAGGACTAGGATCTATTTTGTGGTTTAAAAAAAAAAAAAAAAAGTGTGTTTCATTTATTTTTTTGTAAACCAGGAACATACAGTTATTAAATCACTGATCAACTGTGCAGGTTGCTACCGTTCTCGATTTCATCCAGTTGCCCGACTGAAGAAACAGGTAGGTAGATTTGCCAGGGAAAATAAACATTCCATACACCTTTAAAAATTTGTTTAACTATTGTATGTTTGCTTTGATTGTCCTGAATAACAATTAGGCTTTTGAGGGAAGTTAAATCTTTTCTAGCCGTTCAGTTTATTATCTCTCCTTGACTAAGATTCAAGTTAGATATTAAAGAAAAACTTAAGGAAGGATTAAGCTTCCAAGAGAGGTTGTGGAATCTCTGTCATTGAAAATTTTTAAGAACAGGTGAGACTAACACCTGTCAGACATGGTCTCTAGGCATACTTGGCCCTGCCTCAGTGCTGGGGCCTTCCTGAGGTACCTTCTAGCTCTAAATTTCTATGACTTTTACAGCTCCCAGTTTATTAAGGTTGCTTAATAGTTCACTTCTTGTGTTGTGTTAGGGACTCTGTTAAGCCTCCTCAGGCCACTATATGGTTTTGTTCCATCATTGTGTGTTCGCTGTCCCACTAATTTTAGAGTTATCTGTAATTTTGTTAATAATTCAGTATACATTAAAGAGGCAAATGACAAAGGTATTAGGGCAGCTATCTCTGTCCAGCAGGGGTATCAAACTTGTGGCCTGTGGGCTGGATCAGGATCAATTTTTTTTTTTTTTTTTTGTTATGATCAGCAAATGGACTGCAAAGTGACACTTTCTTGCTCTGAACATGGAGGGGAAAAAGGTTGGGGAACCTGTGCGGCCACATGGCCCACGACAGGCGTCCTGCCTTCTAATGTGGCCCCCCCACATTGAATGAGTTTGACACCCTGATAGAGACTTTTTTTTTTTCTTGTTGGTCAAAAATGTTTCTGCAAACCATAGATGCGCTGACTTAGGCTACAATTAGTAAGAGATATCAGTGTTAATGAAAACCAACTGATATTTTACCATAGTGACGGAAACTGCTCCCAGATTTCTGGAGGTAGTCTGCAGATCACAGTTTGAGAACCACTGAACAGTTTGACAGTGTTTCTCTCTTTATTGAATTGTCTATATGTAACAGTGTCTTCATAATACCTTTTTAAATTAGTGAGAATGTGAAGTACGTTACAGTGATAGTACTGATTAGTACTTTGATATTAAACAATGAGAAAGAAAGAAATGGCTGCAATTTAAGATTATGTTGTGGCATGACCTTTTCATTTATTTTAGTTTCCAAAGGGATAGCCGTGTTAGTCTAGTCCAGTAAGAAAACAACAAGCAGTTGTGTGGCAGTCTTAAAGTGCCACACAACTGCTTGTTGTTTTCATTTATTTTAGGCCTTTCCACCCTTTCATCTGAAACATAAAGGCACTAATTGTAACTTCTGAACTAATGACAAGATGCAGTAAAAGAGATTTAAAAATTAAAGCATAAAATCAATTATTGCTTGGTATGTATCTCATATGGAATGTATCCTTTATTGAAGATTGACTTTACTAAAGTATATTTTGATTTCCTAGGTGCTAGACTGTATGAAAAGCATTAGTTCATGGGCTGAGTTTCCTGTGGTGCCTGAAGAGCAAATTCAAGAAATTACAGGGTATGCCTCATCAAATTTAAAAGAGAAAATAAGAAAAGAAAGGGTGCCTTGAAACCTTACAAGGCCCTGTAACTGAGACCTAATTCTGCAGCTTGACTTCCTGTATATTACAGCAGCCCAGAATTCTCAGCTTCATGTGAATTAAAAATGGAGGTTTCTATTGAATTCAATTTTAAAATTAATAATACAGTTACTACAGTATTTCACATGCCTTGGATAAATGAGTGCCTTTGCCTTCCTTAGAAAAGGTAGTAATGGTGTTCATTTATAAAATATTTTCACAATATAAATGCTAATGTTTATAAATTACACTTAGCCTACAACAGAACTGAAGCCATGTGAGAAATAGGGGCAGGTAGTATGAGTCAAAGCCCCAGTGAAAAAATTCTGGGAAGATAACTTTAGTAGTGGCTTTTTGGAGAAGACGGTAAGAGGTAAAAATTAAATGTGGTGAAGCCAGAGAAATTTACAGTAATTTTGAGTAATAGATGACCAACAGTTTTGATGATGGACAAAACGAGTAAAAAGTGGATTTTGTTAAAGCAGTGATAAGATGTAAGTGAATGGACAATAGAAGAGGCTTATGAGCCTTTGAAATACGAAGCTTAGCGATAGAGAGGATGGTGGTGGCATGAGTTCAGGAATAAAGAACAGTCCTATTTTGCAAGTATGGAGAGGAGAGAAGACAAGGAACTAGAGGAGATGAAAGATAAGTATTCTGACTGTAGGTACAGTATTTAGAACACGTCAGGATTTTGGAGAAGGAAGTATGGAGATGGATGATAACTAGGGAGGCTGGTGAGACTGAGAAGAGGTTGCTTTTGAGATGGAAAATGCAAAAATTTGCTTGTAAAATGGAGGGGAAAGAGCCAAAGGATTACAGGTAATAGTGGAAATTTGGATAAAATGCTAGGACAAAATAGCTTGTACTCGAATTCATTATGTTGAGATGTAAACTATACATACTACTTTATTTCTGTGGAAGATTCTGAAAGTAATTTTTATCTTTGTTTTTAAGGTTGGAAAGAAGTACTGAAACTAGTCCTTGTACTTCTATAACTACAGAAATCCTCTCTCAGCTGCAACACCATTTGCCCCAGAATTGCTACATTTTAGATGATCTAGTGAATAATCTTCTAACTGAGACGTAAGTTTAATGAGCCTGCACCTGAATACAGTTGACTACTGTCCCACATTGCTTTATTTCCAGAAATGAGAGCTCACAGCATGAGTGTTCTTGCCCTCATCTTTGGAGCAATGTTGTTGAAAGAATATGTATCTGTATGGTACTATAGTTTCTTCATTCTAAAAGTCTTTAGGATTCAACAGAGAATTGTCCTCAGAATGAAGGGGAGAGTTTCAGAATTCTGTCATAGTATTCTTTTTGCTTTGGAGTTCAACTTGAAAAAAAAAACATGCTTGTATTTCAGAAGTGGGCAATCAAAATTGTTACAGATGCACAAGAACTTTATTATAATAAAATCTGCTTTATGGTGCTGCATAATACTCTGCACTAAAGATTTTAGTCTTAGCATTGTGGTTTGTGTTAGAGGCTTGCATGATACTTAAAAGTGGTGATCTGCCTCTAGTTTACATAGTTCTCTATAAGCAAACTTATGTTTCCTGAGTCTGAAGTAGAAGCTGAGATTTGATATGTGTTGCTGATGTTTCTGGAGGTCTGCATATAACTAGATTACTTCAGTTCTATTTCTGTTTTGAAATTTATATCCATTCATATTTTTTAAATCCACACTTAAAAGGTTTCCAGAGAGTCTTTTTTTTTTTTTTTTTAACCACTCTGAGCTGGATTTAAACCAGTGACACACAGTCATTTCCCTGTGATGGCTCTTCAGTAACCTTGTTAATATGAACTCATGGACTTAATCTGGTTTGTAGAAAATGAGTGTTTAATCCAACAATTGTCAGCTGATGTGAATTGTATCCTTGCTGGCAGTCTCAAGAAGGCCAGTGATTGACTGAATGTATTTTAAAATAAAATTGCTTTCCCTTCTCATCTGTATCAGGCTTGTTGCTTGTGTGCAAGATAACTTTTTGAAGATGATACTTCTGTTGCCTTTACTTTACATAAATTATAGCCTGACTTTTTTGTTTTCCACTTTGGGTAATCTCTCACTTTTCATAAGCACTAAAATCTCTTTTAAGTCATTTAAGTATGAGGCTTTTTAATAGTGTTTAAGGATTTTTACACTTGCAACCATTTTGTCTTGCATGGCAAAATATCTTGCTTATTTGTTTTTAACAAGTTCTCCCCTAAAAACAAATTTATTGAAGTGGTGTGGTTAAAAGATTTGTGGCATACTTTGATTTACTTTACTAACATATATAAAGATGACAGCACAAGTTGGCATTTAATATCTCTTAATGAAGCCTAATCTAGTCTGGTATTGATTAAAACTATGACTTTGCTACTTGTATTTTCTAAAATATGAAAGCTACTTCTTGGTGCAGTCCTACTACTGACTAGCTCTCGGTGGTTTGGGGGTTGTGGATTGTGTTTTTTTGTTTGGGTGGTTTTTGTTCTCTTGGATTTTTTCTTTTGGATACAGTTCTCATGTAAACCGAACTGCAGTTAGTGACAGGTTTAAAACACAGACACATTTTACTAGTGTGTACTGTATGTTTTTGACTGGTTTTGTGTATTGTGACATTATTTCTCTGCTGCTCTGCTTTGAAATATTTCTCATCCCATACTTCTAGAGATGTGATATTACTTACAGTACTATGAGAGAGAACACAAATCACTCATTCTATTTCAATTCTTGTTTTGGTGAGTCATGAGGAGACATGAGAAAATGTGTTTCCAGGATATTTGGATTAGATTTTTTTTTTTTTGAGCTACACTGGTCAAATGGATGTGTTTCTAAATCCTGCTAATGAAAACTGAAACAGTAAGAAATATTTCCAATTTTTACAGGCTTCTGATTAAACTCTGTAGTATACATGTTTGTACTTTGTACTGCCCACGTTCTGTGCTCGAAATATTGGTGGTGCTCCGTAAGATAAGCACTCAGTGCCATCAAGTGTCAGATCAAGTTATTGCCAGCATTGAAATGAGATACAAACAGTGGATAAACAAGCTACTGCGTTCTCGCCAGCGGCATAACTATGTACGGATGTTAGACAGGTTAGTTAATGTTTTCCTTTTTGATGTGAAGGGATATGTAAAAATAAATAAAAGGTCATTTAAATGTTTGGGGTTCTTTCTTTCATTCATAAGTGTGCTCTCTTGGAAAACTAAAAACTTAAATGATGGGGGGGGGAGTAAAACTTGAAGTCTGTTAAAACTGAAATAGAGAGGTTGCCCCCTTCTTATTACTGTTTCACTTACCTTATCTGTTGGGATGAATGCCCAGATGAGAAGTAATGGTTACGAGTCCACTAATGTAACTTTAACCAGCAGGGTTTTTTATGGTCTATGATTAAGCTTTAAAAATGTGTGTGTGGTCAGGGAAACTAAAATTATTTTTAACAGCATATTAGAATTCTAATTTTATGTGGGATTACAAATGCTAAAATACCTTAGTTATATGTTTGTTAGTTTTTTGCATATGTGCTTGTAGGGTGTCACTGTAGGTTGTTTTGTGTGCCCTAACTATATGTTTCTGTTTTTCAACATATTTGAATTTATTTTATGTGAATTAAAATTTCCTGGCCGATTAATACTTATTTTTGGAATAACTACGTAATGTAAAGATTTCCATTAAAATAAATTATGTACCCTCAGCCGTAGCACTAGCTTGACACATTTTCTCCTCTGGAAAATTAAACATAGGGCTCTTGCTTGTAGATTTTTTATAACTATGATCTTTGCCCCATGCTTCATTAATGAATTTTCAGGCTTGCTTCTCTCACTGTCCATACCTCTTTTTGGGTGACAGAGGAAATCTGAATAATGAGTTTTTGTATTTAAAACATGTCTATTTCTGTTTTCTTCTTATTTCTAGCATTAAATTTCTGTCTCCTGTGTTACGCCTGATTTTAATTTTAATTATTCTGGAACTAATCAACATCCATAGTGTTTGTGAGAAGAACCCTTCTAGTTATCAGCAGTATCTGAAGTAAGTATTAGTACTTGCTTTATTAAAATAAGTGACTACTTATAGACTCCTTTCACACTCATTTGACCACATTTTGGTTTATATCTGGGGGTAGTCAGTAGGTATCTTGGGCTATTTCCACACCGAAAATCTTAGTTTGGACGTGGTTAGTCCAAACTAAGTAGTTTTAAACTTAGTTCAAACTCAGCACGTTCTTTTAGTTCGAACGAGACACACTTTTTTTAGTTCAAACTAGCTTCTTAGTTCAAACTTCAAGTTAGTTTGAACTAACTGCTAGTTCTAATGTATTTAGTTTGAACTAGCATGTCTCCATCGGGCTAACCATTTGAACTAACTAGTTTGAACTAATCTTTGATTAGTTCAAACTAAAATTTTTAGTTCGAACTAGCCAAAGGCTAGTGGAGACAGGGTTCAGAGTAGTCCAGATTAAGTTTGCTTAGCCCGGACTAATTTTGTTCTGTAGATATAGCCTTGTGGTCCAAGATGAACTGTCAAAGGCTTTTCACCAGACCATGGGTCGTGCTGGGCTGGCGTTAAGACCAACATTTAGAAAGCCTGGAGGGTCACCTTCCCTTCCCCCCAGCCGAATTATGAATCGGCAGCACCAGGCGCTTGCTGGGACTCTCTATTTAGGAAGCATGGGAGGGTGCCTATCAACCCTAAACCTACCAGAACATGCCCAGTCACTCCTCTACCTGCACTAGCCCCTCCCTGCTGCTAACTGCCCACAGACTTTCATGGTCTGGTAAAGAGCCTCTGGTGGTCTGGATTTGGCCAATGGCCTACCTATTGACTATGCCTGCAACAGCCCTGGGTATGTTACACAACAGTATATGTGTTCATTGAATGGGGGCATTTATGATTTGAAAAATATTTCTCTTGAGTCCAGACCTTGCCCATGAAATCTGGACTTTGACATGGGATAATGAAATTAAGGCTTAATAGCAGATGAGACTTCAGCTAGCCAGTCTGTTTCCCCTATCCTTACAGTAGTAGTTTGGGGAACTGCTGAAAGGCCCTCATACGAAAAGTCTTCATTTACAACATGAGGTTCAGCTATTCAATCTCAGTTTTTAGTAGACTTCCTATTAGCATGAGTAGGAGTATAGTCTCACATTCAAGCAGAAAAATTTAATGCATAACAAATGTTTCATTTAGCATGTAATCAACTTCATTATTTCCACTTTTCACTTTATGGGAGATCACAGGCATTGTAAAGTGTTTGGTTGCCAAAGAAAGGACATTGTGGGAGAGGGCTTTTCTATATACTGTTATATTACTATATTTTAACAATATTGGGTTTTTTTGCACCAGTATGAACTGCAGTTCTGAACAATGATTATCTTTTGCTCTCCAGCTGTCTTTCCCATAGGTAAAGTAAGGTAGCAGAGACTATGTAAGTGTTGGGAGATTTGCAAATCAGGAAAAAGTAGCAGTCCCAAGCTGGGCATCATCAAGGTTTGGTCTATCTGCCTTGACCCCCCCCCCTTGTTTTTTTTTTTTTTTGTAGGTTTCTAAAGTCAGTCTTGCAGTATACTGAGAACTTGGTGACATACACAAGCCCGGAGAAAAACAAATGGGATGAATCCATGGAGCTTACACATAAAGTTTTGGTAAAAATTAGGTCTTTCAATGAGAGAAAGCTAACTTTAATGCAGATTGCAGCACAGGTGAAGTTGTCTTAACTTGGCTTCTGGTCCGTCTTAAAACTTTTTTTAATGCCACAAAACAATGTGGCCAATATATTTAGAATCATTCTGCTTTTTTTTTCTTTGTGTGCAGCTTCCATCAAAACACCTTTGAAAGCAGAATTTAGCATTTACCTAATAAGAGTGTTGCTAATTGTATTTAGATAATTGCACTTCCTGCATATGGAACATTTTTATCAACTGTGAGATGCAGACTGAGCTCCCGCTATCAATATGATTTGAAATTAATTTATTAAGTGTATTATGTACTTTGAAGCTTGTTGGTTTTTGGTTTTTTATTTTTATTTTTTTTTTACAGTATACCTGAAAATGACCAGGAAAGTAACTGAAATAAATGCATTGAGAAAAAATTGAATGGGGGAAGAAAAAAAAGCTTCTGGTGTGGTGAAATGAATACTCGGCAATTTCTATGTCCTTGTACTTCCCATTATATCTCATATGCCCTTAAAAATGTCTCTGTAACAACACATTATAACATTTTGAGTTAACAGCATTTCCTGAAATCCTTGATTGTGAATATTAGCACAAAAATGGGCAAACCTTGCGCTCTGATTTTTTTGCTGTA
>ML681972.1:28861435-28903346 GCA_007922195.1 Podocnemis expansa | reverse complement strand
ATTAGCACAAAAATGGGCAAACCTTGCGCTCTGATTTTTTTGCTGTAGGGTACAGCTGTATCTAGCGCTTGCAACAGTTTTCATGTGAAAATACACCAATACATTTTTGTGTTCTCAGCAAAAAGTATTAAGCAGAGTATTTTTATACTCACTGTTGGCACTGTTTACCTTTTTTTGGTAAATTTAATTTTCACTTTTATCTGCTAGTCCCCAGTCTTTAATAAGTCATAATTTTTGTAGAAATTTGGTTTTGTACATTGCAAATCAGAATACATATGTGTTCATCATGAACCTGAAAGTGATGTTAATATTATATTTTTATATTATATATCCTTTATATTTATATATATGTATTCATGCAACTACTATATTAACATTAAAGGATCCCAGTCATAGATCAGGATCACACTGGGCTAGGCTCTGTGTAAACGTTTAACAAAAAAACCAGTCCTTTCAGGGATTTATATCTGAACAACTACTTGCTGTTCATTATTCCCAATTTGTCATTTATTTGCTTCTCTCCAATCTTGTGAGAAGGGATGAGGGAGAGAGACTATAGCATGAACGAATACCTCAAATAAGGATATGTGACTGACAAAGCTGTGAGTTAAACATATAGATTGTAAATCCTTTTGGGTTGGGATGGCTATTTTGTTGGACAAAGATACATTTCTCCAATAATTTATTAGCAACATGTAATTCTACCAGCTCTATCGTCGACACTTAATCTCTGACTGAATTTTAAAGAAATCTGCTGTTCACTACAGCAGACAGCAGGAGGCAGCATTTGTTAACTGAAATAATACTGCATTCTAAGATCTTTCTCAGCTGCTTCCTGTGAACGGTAGGAAAAAAAAAACATTCTCTTAAACCGGGGCTGGATCATCAGGTTAAAAGGGGGCCCTGTTGCCCCACATAGATCCAGCCCTGCTCAGGTTGGCATGGTGCTGGGGTCATGGGGGCAGATGTTGCAGCCTGCAGCACTGCCATACCACCCGCAGGCTGGCTGGTCTGTCCAGGGGCAGTGGAGGTGGGGGATCAAATGACAGTTGTGCTGGGGGGTAGAGTAGGTGACATGTGTGGCATTTCCTCCAGTGGCTACATTCCAGGGCCGGGAGCACTGTTAGGCTGCTGCTCCAAGCCCCTGCAGCTCAGGCTGGCCTGGTTGGTCTCCTGGGGCCCTGCTGCAGTGGCCAGACAGCACTCCTGGCCCTAGAGTGCTACTGCTGCTGGAAGCCCCCTGCATGCCAGCCAGCCCTGCCCTGGAATGCCCCAAGTGTGCTGGGGCAGACCAGCCAGCTCAGGGGCAAGTCAGGAGCACTGTGGTCTCTGGCCCCAGCCCCCCAGCATTGGCAGGCCCTCACAGCATTGGGCACCAACCCTGCAGCTGCAATCCCAGCCCTATCGCACGCGCTCGCTCTCCCTCCCACCCACCCACCATGGCCAAGCTCTGCCTTGCTCATGCAGGAGCCACAAGAATGGGTAGTCCCAAGCCCCAGCGGCCTTAAGCCAGCCTTGCTTGAAACCCCATTAGCATTCGTTATCTACTACATATGAATGTCATAAATTGTAATAATCTATTCTGATTAAACTGGTTTTCTTCCATATTCAAAACATTTCTAAATAACCTTAAGACTTGTCTAAAAAGGTGCATAATAAATAGCATTTTAGTATCAGCTAGTTGCATCAGCTCACAACCTCACACTTGGAATTTATGAAATTTGCCAAAACTTAAGATTTTCAGAGAAAAACAAAATACATTTCCAAGAGGGGACTCCATTACCAGCTTTGCAGTTCAAGCTAAGTCAGTATGTGATCAAAAACTGCATTATATGTTGGTGACACTACAATAAAGAAAGGACTGCAGTTTATACTTCATTAGTCAGAATTATACCCAAAACAAAATGCATCCTCTATTCTCAAAAGCTAAATAAAATCTTTGTTCTAGGAAATGTTGGGGTTTTTTTGGTTTTGTTTTGTTTTTTCGGTTTTCTTTTTAAACCACCAAAGAGTGGTCTGAAAATTGTGTTCTCACGTTTCAGCCTTGTAACAATATTTGAACCTGTTAATAAGAACTGAACTGTGCTTTACTATATGTCACACTGTTAAGAAGTACTCATTGTATGGCCTTTGAAATCCATGACCATAGTAGCACAGAAGTTGCAGCTAAAAAGTAGGTAGCATGTCTTGCAATTGCGCAAAGAAATTTCTTTACATTGTGATACAAACCCTTTTCAGATGCATTGGACCTCTTCTCCCTACCAGGAAACATTTCTTGTCTGAACTTGTTTTAGTGCACCTATTCTTTATATGGTGCCAGTCTATTTTTTATAAACCATAGAATGCATGCTGGTGCAGATGCATGGCTGAGATAAGATGACATAGCTCCATTGACTGCAGTTAAGCTATGACAATTTACAGTAGCTGGGTATCTGCCTGACCCTTTAGATTTTCTTTACGATGGATGGATTCTCATGTGCTGACTTTTCAAATTTACATAATTCTTTCTCTCAGTAGTCAAAAAATTATGTATTTTAGGTAATCAAGCAAACAGAACACCTAACAGTGGTTTAACAGGCTTGTTTGATTGGCAGTGTTTTTATAATTGCATACCAAACATCAAATTCTTACCTTTTTAAAATGCTTTTTTTCTACTCTAAGCAAAGCTCCACCTTTTGGGGATCCATGCTTTTGTGAGGCCCCACACTGAGTTGAGACATCTCTTTTTGAAACAGCAGAGGTAAATGAAGTTCTGTTATCAAACAGAATTAATTTTGGCATACAGACTTCCAGATGCAGCTACATTGGGATGAAAATGCTGCAGAACATCTGCATTAAGAACATTATGCGAGTAGAGGTTATTCATAACTCTTAAATGTTCATAACTCTGAATAAAATATTATAGTTCTCTCAAAAGTGTACCATTGAACACTGACTTAATACAGCTTTGAAAATTTACATGCTTTTAACCGTTTTACTTTAAGTGAAACAAGCACAAAAAGATTCCTTACCTTGTCAAATCTTTTGTAAATGTTCATTTTTTAGTTTACATTTAACACAGTACTGTACTGTTTATGAATTTGGGATGAAGGGGGATGTGTGTCTGTGTCTTCCTTTGCTGCTGCCTAATCGCCTACTTCCAGTGCCAAATGAGGGGTCTGGTTGACCAGTCGGTATGTAACTGAGGTTCTGCTGTACCACTAATCAGTCCAGCCTGGAGGTTTCTGAAGAGCTAACCTATCTCTGTGATTTAAGTCAATAGGTCTATATATGATAGTAAATTTTGACAGGACAGGACTGCAGACGTATATTCTGGAGGTGAGAAGCTACAAGCATGTACACAACTGCAACCACATGTTACCTATCACAGGACATCTATAGTTCCTGGCATTCTTCACTAAATTCCTCCTCTCTCTCACTCCTGTGTACATGCATCTCATAATTCGCTGTGACAAAGCACGAGGGAACCACCTAATGCCAGTTTGTGTTCCATGTTTTGTTTTCTATATAAGGGATTAGTCGTCATTCACACATTTTCATTACCAGAGTGAAGCTGGCCATTAACTGTTTTCCCATGCACTGATCTTGTTCACAGCCCTGCAAAATTAAAGTGCAGGAATGGTTATTTATTAACTTTTCCTTGTAGCTACAGGAAGTAAATGTAGTGTGTAAACACATCTTATACAGAACGGACAGTTGTTATGATTTGGCACTAAGTGAAACATAACTGTGGAGCTGCAAAGCCACTCTAAAACTTTGTGCAATTGGACTAATTATGTGAAATTAAACACCAAATTTGTTTAGAAAAAAATCAGTGGTGGTATTTATTTAAATGAAGTTGTCTTTTATGTAATCAAATGATCATTTATATTTAATGTTTTCTACTCCTTTTTGCATCTGTAACAAATACCTGAAACTAAAATGTAACCTATAGTCAACATTAAGGAATCAGGGGAAGGCAGAAGCCTAAATCTCTCTGTGGAGCTAGAGCCAAGTGTTTAAATACAAGTCGCATTAAAAACCAAAGGGATGTGTGCACTTACCTCACTTATCACTTCTGAAAATAGCATCCAAAGTGTACCCTAAGATAGAGCGCAACAGAAACACCTTCAGTATGTTGTAGAAGAAACATGCTTTTTCTAGAACATTGAGAACTGTTTCAGTGGTTTCCTGTCATCTTACAATGATAACTTCAGTGCTGCTAACGTTCCCCCAAATCAGGACTAATGGTTGCTCCTCCTCATCTCTGCATCACAAGATGTATCTCTGTACTAGAAGGAAGTTTAGTGCTATCTCGTAAGAGTAGTCTGCCCTCTTGCCATAGTGCTTGCCTTCAAGTCCTTTACAGTGAGACAGAGAGAACACTCTTTCTGGTAAAATATGAAGGTCATTTCCCCTTCATAGAAGAGGCAGTCATACAAAATGTTTTGACTTTTGCGATGGCCTAGAGGTAAGAGATTGGCCTTTTCTGCCATCAGCGTTGCCAAGATGTCCATAAGTCAGAGCACAGGATAAGAACAGCCGAGTGGGGCTTTGGGACCCAGAAGGCTATAACTGCTATCACTAACAGCCCTTTAATGTGAGCTTCCACACCATCGAAGTTGCAAGGCAGCCATCAAGTGGAGTTAAGTAGAGCATGTCAGATACTCTCCAGTACACGGGAAGGAAAAAAGAACATTTGAGGAATTCAGTTACGCAACGCTCTCCATTCTGTCCCTGAGAGGTGCACAGGGATGGACCACTCTGGCCACCATTCCACTTCATCTTAAGCATATCCAGTCTTATGGGGACTTGGACTCCTGTTGCAGCATCCAAATGGGTTCTGCAGAAGAGTGAGTACCACAGGTTTTCCCCATCTGTTCTCACTGCTGCAGTTCCCTGACCCTCTGCAGAGACTCAGAAAGCTTCAGGTGTTCTAGACAGTGCTCTCATGTTCCTGCCTTAGATACGAAGGTGTATGCTTGGACAGTTCCAGCACCCAAGGCGCTGACATTCTCTAGCCTACCAGTTTGCTGTCAAGGATCTGGACTTTTAGAGATTTCCAGGGTTTGGGTCTCCCTGCAAATGGGCAGAAAGCATTGCTAGAGAGCTAGATGCACTGAATTATATTAAATATTACATATTACGCTCTGAAAAGGTTTTAATTTAAAAAAGGGGGGGGTCTAAAATTCAGAAGGAAAAATAGTAACAGCTGTCACTGTAGCACAGGGGCTGTCTTGCTCTTAGTTAGCAATGAATTTCCTGCTTTAGCCAGTGATGGGGTGAGGGACAGAGGGTGGCCAAGCCCCCAAGTGCCAGGCTGCAGGGGGTGCCAGGATGGGGGGGGGCTGCAAAGTGTTCACATCCTGGGGGACCATGAATGTGGGCTTGACCCTGAGTGCTGGCAGGGCCCCAGACCCCCTCGCTATGCCACTGACTTTAATTCCAGGACTGGCAAATGAACTAAACGCTGGGTTACTACATGTGATTGCGTGGCCTGTAATGGATGGTCCCACTCACTTGCACAGCTTGCTGTTTACTCACAGGTGAAAGATTTTCCCTTAAAGCTGTTCACAGTTTGTGCAAGGGAAGCTGCTGATCCTGTCTGATCCCTGCTAGTGTCTTTACGTAGGAGGCTATGGTTTGTTAGTGTGAATTCTCATGTTTCAGCTTTCTCTGAAATAATGATTTGTTCAAAGATGATAAGGGGTGATATTATCTAACCAACCTGTCCTCAGTTCACATCCTACACCTAGCTCTAGTGGTGTTAAAGAAAGGGGTGTTACTAATTAGTTTTAATTGGGAGAATACTAATACTCTACAGCATGTTAGAATTCAAATCTGAGCAATCATAATTCACCATGTCCATTAATTCTGGAGCAGTAAAGGGGAAGTAGAGATGCATCCACCCTGTTTGCAAAGAAAGAGAGAAAAAATAGATGCAGCTGACCCTTCTGGATATAATGCACTTGTGTCAACATGGACTCTGCCCAAACATTGTTCTGTTGTGGAAGCAGCTGGATGCCCTGCCTTCTGGTTTATGTAGTACCAAAAAAAGAAAGAAGCTCCGGGAAGGGGATGGGGGATGGGGAAAAGAGACAGAAGAGGAAGGTAAAATAAATCTAGCTCCCCTCCTGAAACATCATGACTTTCTGAACTGATAATGTTCCGCTGAGTCAACCCTGTTACTGCTCTTTACAATTTTCTTGATGATTAGGGACCTGGCTCAGGTGAGAAAGTCCCTCTATCTCACAGCCTCAGGGGTCATTAAAGGAGGCAACCCTTACACTTTCCTTCAAAATATTTTTGCCTATGGGATACAGGGCAGAGGGACAAAGGAATCATCAATTTGGGGGATTACGTTTGGTCTCTAATTTATGGTGTTCTGTGTGTCGTTTTAATGGGTATGCTAGTGCTATAGTCAGGAATATCTATTCCTTTCAAAAAAATGAATTTGATAATAAATCTATCTCTGGGGAGGCAGCTATGGAACAATTATAGAACTGATGAATATCAAATTGATAGCATTTCTCTGTCCTTCTGAGTCTTCTGCTGTAAAAGCAGACAGGGTGTTTTCTGGCTAAGAGTAATGGCCTATATACTATATGCAAAGGCAGATGTGGTGCCGCACCTGCGCTCTGGATCCAAGATTTACAGGGCTGCTGCACAATTATCTTCCAGTTTGGTGTTAATTTCCATTTAGATTAATCAGTGATTGCATGACATGTGGAATCACATTGTGAGCTTTAAAGCTTCACCAACCAATATTATTTATTTTAAAACCGTGATTAGAGCTGGAAATACTGGCCAATTTAACCTGATTTTTGGAAGGCACAAATCTCCCTTGTCATTTGCATGTCTACAGAGCACATTGTTTTCTGCACACACATGTAAATCAGGTATATGAGATAGCATGGAAATTTAAAGTTGAACTAGAGACAATGGCAGACCCTTGCTAGAACTGAGCTATGGTTCTGAGGAAAAAGGTGTTGGCTATCAGGAGACAAGCCAAGAATTAAATGGACATTGAGATTGAATTATTAGCATGCATTACTTACGTTACAGTAGTAGTGACTAGAAGTCCTAAAAGATTATAAATAATGATCTGATCTGAATGGACGATCAGAGGCCCATTTTACTAGGCATTGTATAAACAGCTCAAGAGACAGTCAGCTCTTTGGGGCATGGAGTATCTAAACAAAGGGTAGGGTGGTGGGACAAGAAATGAAATGACTTGTCCAATGTCACTGACAAGCTCAGTGGGAGGGTGAGGAACAGAGCTGAGGTCTTTTAGCTTTCAGTCTAGTGCAGTGTTCCCTCTAAGCTGCACGGCTGCACGGCCGCGCAGCCCACCACAGCCCCCCCGTGCAGGGAAGGCTGCCAGCCGCACATGGCTGGCAGCCAGAGTCCCTGCATAGAGCTCCTCTGCGGCTGGGAGTTTTCAAAACTCCCACCCAGAGAAGCTCTAGCGGAGCATGCCCAGAATATCTGAGCATGCTCCGTTAGTGCTTCTCTGGCCCAGGAGCTGTGGCAGGGCCATGCAGCGGAGCGGGGGGGGCCGCCAGCATCGGGCCCGCGGGGGCGGGGTGCCAGGATCGGGCCCGTGTGGGGGGGGCCCACACAGCGAGCAACAGGAGTTGCTCAGCTGCCGGTGGCTGTTAGAGGGAACATTGGTAGTGTCCTGTCTGCCTCCTTCGCCCCTCAGCTTGTCTCTTCAGAACAGGACTGAAGCACACTGATGGGATGATTATGTGGCAGCTTCCCGAGCTGTTTGGTTAATAGATTTTAGTCAGCATCACGTACTAGCATTAAAATACAAGACAAAAGCTAAACAGATTGAAAGTAAATTACCAAAAATGAGCAATTGCACAGCCAAAAATGAGCTAACACCTGAAAGAACATAAGAATGGCTATTCTATGTCAGACCAAGAGTCCATCTAGCCCAAGATCCAAAGGGACAGCCATGTTAGCCTAGTTCGGTAAAACAAAAAAGGAGGCCTGTGGCACTTAAAGACTAGCAAATACATGTATTGCATGAGCTTTCATGGAAGAAAATCCCACCTTGTCAGACGCTTGACAAAGTGGGATTTTCTCCCACAAAAGCTCATGCAATACATATATTTGTTTAGTACAGGGGTGGCCAAACTTACGGAACTCAAGAGCCGCACAAGTCAATTATTAAACCTTCGAGAGCTGCACTGAGGATTATAACCCCATATTTTTATGTACTCCAAAATTAAGCTTAAAATTCATTGCACACTTAAATTTTGTCATAATAATAGGGCAAATACTGATCTACTAGTGTCAGATTCTAATAATTATTTAAGATTACCATGAAACTAGGCTTATACAGTAAAAATTTAGCTGTTGCTAGATGTAGAACATTACAGGCTTGTGGCAAGTTTATTTTTTAAAATCTGGGCAGTAACTTGTCAATGCAGCAGATAAAAGCTCTCTGAGATGCTGATCTCTAAGTATTGCACAATGGTTTGAATTTCATTGTGGAATATGATGCTTCACAGCAGTAAGTTGTGCCAAAAATTGAAAGTAATCTACATTCAGTTTTAAACTTTTCTCCTTTGTATTTTCATTTCTTAGCATTCCACATCATGTTTAAGACTTTTAAAACATAATTTTATTTTAACAACAAGTAAGTTGCGTTAGGGCCTATGAGAAAATCTAAACATGATATGGCTTCTCTGACCATGTCACGCTTCTCTCCCCAACTCCCTGTTGCTGCTTCCCTGCCATCTCTTACCACGCTGCTCCTTCTGTGCTCTCCCTGACCATGCCGCACTTCTGCCTCCCACCTCATCCTGGCACCTACCATGCCCCTGCTTCCCTGCCAATATTTCTGTCAGTAAACTTGTTCACTAAAATACTCATGGACAGTGAAGAAAAAAGGTCTGAGGACTCAGACACAATTAATTTTAAAATGAGAGTAAGGGAAAACACTGCTCTCATCTTAATCCTGTGAAGAGATGCACACAGGGACACCTTTTCAACTGTTCAGAATCAAAACAGATCCATGAGAATTTAGGCGGACAGAAAATATAAGATCAGAGCCTGTTTCAGTAAGTGCTTTGGAGTCCATGCACAGAAGATACTGTGGAAAAAATCCCATTGAGTTTATTCAGTTTGGGGTCAGGCGCTGGATAAATTCTAAATATCATTATTTGGTTTTTATAATACAAAGTAAAATCTTTATTGGTGAGAGATTTTTTTTTTCAGAAAGTTTACAAAAATTTTGCATCCTCAGCCCTTCACAACTATTTTTCTTGTCTAATGGGCTCAGATACCCTTAGAGTCATTCATGAAGACTGCAGTGAAATATAAATATATTTTGACTGTACAACAAAAAAAAGAATTAATACATGTTGAATTCTATTTAATTGGTAGAAGTATAGTGCTGCTATTGAACTTTGCAGTGAATGTAAATTATCTTGGCAATTGACTTAGTTATATTAATTAAAATTTTCTTATAAAATAAACGTGCTAGCAGTTCCTTCTGCAAACAGATGACATACTGATGTCTCAGGCACACTTGTTCAATGGACTTAAGGAATTTTTTTTCTAAAGCCAGTTTTCTGTAGTGGTGGTCTATCCTAAAGCATTTTGCATGCTGAAAATGAACCATGATCCATAATAAATACTTGTAACATTCTTTAAATAGACTTTTTTTTTAAATAACCTTTTGACAGTGGTCAGTGATTTTGGATGTAACATTTGTGTCAATTTTCAGTCATTTCTGATGATTCTTATTTAATTCTCAAAATAGAAATACAAGAGAAATAAGTTTGCATTGTATTACAATATCTGGAAATGCCAGGTGATTTTTAAAGAAGAAAATTAATTTACAATTGCTTTTCAGGTTTAAATTGCTAACTATCCTACTTATCTGTAGGTCACTGTAGACTTGTTCATGATCAGTTTCTGTTGCCAGTTTTAAAACTATTGACCCAGAAAACAATATCAAGAAAGAAAAGTATTTAAAAAATCATGCACTAATGTCATTAAAGACTGTATCATAATGCACACAGACAAGGAGGGTAGAATTAATAGTGTGGGTGAACTGGAGAATCTGGCAGACCCTTGCTCTGAGGGCTTCTCTTTCCACCCACCTGATGACTTGCTTCTCCTGGCTGGCTCTCACAGGGCTGCCCCTCCCCTCCTGGCTCTCCCCACTCTGGCCAGTTTGCTTTTCCCTGCCTGCTCGCACAGTTCTGCCCTTCCCCGGACTTTGAGCTCTCCCAGCCTCTCTCCTCCACTGCCGGCTCTCACCTGCCGCCCCGCCTCTCTGCTGGCCCCAACCCCTGCACATTTCTCACCCTGGACTCCCGCCCTGCCCCCTTCCCTCCTCTGCTCTCCTGGGAGCCGCAATTTTTCTTTAGAGAGCCGCATGTGGCTCGCAAGCCGCAGTTTGGCCATGTCTGCTTTAGTATTTAAGTGCCACAGGCCTCCTTGTTTGTTTGTTTTTCATCTAGCCCAAAATTCTGTCCCCTGACAGTGGCCTGTGTGAGATCCTGGGGGGGGGGGGAATAAACAGAACAAAACAATTACCCACTCATCTCCTGTTTGTTCAGTCCTGACTTCTAGGAGCTAGAAATTTAGGGAAGCCCAAAGCATGAGGTTGTGTGTCTTTGACCATCTTGGCTAACAGCCATTGATGGACCTATCCTCCATGAACTTTAGTTCTGTTTTGAACCAGATGATGCTTTTGACATTTGCCACATCTTCTGGGAATGTGTTCCAAAAACTGACTGTGCACAATGTGAAATAGTACTTTCTTTTGTTTGTTTTAAACCTGCTGTTCATTAATTGATTCTAGTCACATCAGTGCTTGTGTTAGGTGAAGGGGTCTCACAGTTAAATGTACAAGTGACAGCAAAGGTGAAAAAGCAATTGGTTTGTAGTCGATTTTAGGTTCCACGATTATAACTAATGGTAAAACACCCAAAACAATAACTATGACTCACTCACTTATCGGTAGGTTTTGATGGACTGCTTCCCACATAAGAACAAAGCTGTTTCATGGAAAAATGAGGCAGCAGTCTCTTCTCAGCAATATTATTTCCTTGAGTAATGAACAATAATTTTCACATGGACTGTGCTAAAAATGAGGGAACTTTGGTTGTATACAGGCCTATAGATACCTAGGACTATTTAGTCTTCTAGGCAAAAGAAAATGGATGGTGAAAAAATAGGCATATATAGCACTTGAAAATCATGGACAATCCTAGATGCTGCTTCTTGGGGGCAGGAAGGGGTACCTGTAAGAAACAAAGATCATAGCCTTCTCAGGGGCTAAAGTATAATTTGGCAGGCTCTGGAACCCTCCTAATCAGCAGGCCCCCTTCCCATATCATCCGGGCCCCAGCCCAGGTAGGCATTTGCAACTACTTCTCAGTATCACATGCATCCGTTATTGCTCCATAAAAATATTTATAATCTGATATGGCGTTTTATCAATTGTCACAAACTAGCAAATAACACAATACGTGTTGTGCTTAACAATGGTGAGGTGTAGGACCTGCCAACAGCCAGGACAGCGTGGAATACACATTCCTCTGGATTTTTCTATTTTTAGGGGCCCTGGAATGCTGGCCCCTCAAATTTGTGGGCCCCAGAACTGCATTCAGGGGCATTCCCCCTTACTTTAACCCCTGCATCACCAATAGTCTCCCAACCCCAATACTTACCCCCAAAATCTATACCCTGCCCCCAATACCTAGCCACAGCCCCCAGTATCCACTTCTCTGTCCCCAATATTCTCCCAGCCCCCAATACCCACCCCCAAAATCCACACCCTGTCCCCAATATCCAATGCCAGCCCCCAATATCCACTCCACAGCCAACTCCCTGCCGACCTCATGGGGCCCTGGCAGGTGCAGGGCTCCATCCACACCAACGTCACAGGATTGGGGCCACCCCCCAGTGCAGCAGGAGGTAGGGAGACAGGCCGGATGGAGGCCCTGGGCAGCAACAGAAAGGGGGCCCAAAGGCCACCAGGGACAATGCCATGGCCAGAGCCAGCTGCCTGATGGGGCATCCTGCTTCAGCACTAAGAGAGGCGGGGAGGAGGGGGCGAGGCCAGGGCCCTGGCCACCAAGCAGGAGGGCCCCTGGTGGGCTGGGAAAAGGGCTTGGACACCCCGCAATGGGTACAGGGCAGCACAGCTGGGTAGGGGAGAATTGCCCCTAAGTCCCCTCCCCAGACTGCACTTTGAGGCTTCTGCTTCTAGCACGGCCTGTGCATGCACATGGGAGCCAGGCTGGTTGACACATGTCCCCGCTTTCTGTGCTCTGCCAGAACATACTGGAACACAGCGTTCCAGCTGCATTTTCTGTTTTTAGGGGCCCCAGAACGCTGGCCTCTAAAATGGTGGGCCCTAGAACGCCATTCCAGTGCATTCTGGCCTACTTTAACCCCTGCCACCTACTGCATCATGGCCAAGAATCTGCAAGGAATCCTGTCCCCAGCCTATGGATATTGGGGACAGCCAATCAGAGGACTTGACCCTTCATGCCACTCCTTCAGCCCCACTTTCTCCAGATGGCATGCTGACTTGGGCTGCCATTGCCTCTGTCTCATGTGGCTAAGTGCTGCTCTCATCCATGGAAGGGCCAAAAGTAGAGAGAATGAGTTCATACAAAATGAACATGAGAAATTTTGCTTGGTTTGCATGGGAATGATACTCCATATAGTGGCCTTACCTCCTAACTCTGTCCTCTTCTGACTAGCTATTGGCCCCTGAAATCTGTGGCTCCCTGTTTAGTGCTTACATGAAAGACCATTCATGGATTTGGTGGGAGGGACAGGATACCTCCTGGACCTGAGTGATCCCCCTTGCATCCAGTCTGGCTTAGAGTTGTGCTGTTTTAATGCTCTCCTGTTAAGAGCTGATGTAAGGTGCTTATGATGGGATATACAAACCTGACACTGTTCCCAATGGACATAAAAGGCAATGCTGGGCTAGGTAGCTCTGCCCCTACAAGCTTAAGGGAGGAGGAAGTTAAGCTCAGAAGCCAAAATGGGGTGATGGACAGGTTGCGGTAAAAAGGAATCCCTCTCTGGGAAACCAGAAACAGGGAGCTTGAGCAGGGACCACAGAATGGGTAATGTCCTCAGGTAATGCCTTGTCCAATGGCCACCGATTCGGAGGACCAGCAGGTCTTGTGAGGCCTGCTTATTTGGAACTTTGTGAAGCTATTGACTGTTTTGCCTATAGAAGCTGTGCCGAAAAGTGAAGGAGCACAAAGACAAGAAGTAGCCTAAGGTGTCAGACTTAGATTCTGTGGAAAAAAACCTGCCACTGTGACTTCCCACAGGGCTCTGGGCTAAGTCCTGGTTGAGAGGGAGGACCTGGTTCCCACTACTGTGCCCAGCTTAAGGGCAAAGGCCCACACTCCTGGCCCAGGATCAGGAACCAAACATGGCTACCATTGCCCTTTGATACCAAGACAGGGAGTAGAAGTCAGGTGCACAACCACTACACCATCTGGTCTTCTTAGCCCTTCATGGACACTGATGCTTATCTGCTGATCTGCACAGATGCCCCTAAAGTCAGTTGTGTGTGTGTGTTTGCCCTACCCTGTCCTGCACTGACACACAGTGCACCATCCCATTCCTTCAGTGGAATGTTTGAACAAGAAACAATAACACGTTCTCAGTCATGGCAAGCGTAAAGATTTACGAGGAGAGCAGGTGTGCCTGCCTGAAAGATAAACTAGTCCCTCTGCAACGATAAGATAAATGATCCAAATCTTGTGATTTAGTTAATGTTTCTCTCTCTAGCCTGCTGTGTACACAGCACCCTGTGGGTTAAGCTGCCTAGCAGTGTGTGCCTTTGTGTGCACAGAGCTATCACAGCCTGCAATAGCATCCCCTCACCTGGTGTCCTTAACTAAACAACAGCCTTTAATCGTTACATCTCATGAATCTGTTCTCTGGAGTGTACAGTACAATTTCCTTTCAGAGAAAAATCAAACCCAATGGTAAATAAAATCATTGACTGTGACTTTAAGATCTTATTTCCTAGATCCTTTGGGCTGCCACATTTCTCCAGATCAGTATTTAAATTATGTCTGAATTTAGGCAAATGTTTCAGGTTAGCTCAGCTGCCTGGAGAATTAGAGTTAATCCACCTTTCCCACCAAGGGGAAAATTCCTCCAGAAGCATCTTGCTTTTGGTTCCCCGCTGATTGCTTATCACTGTCAGTTTTAATGTTAGCAGGCTGGGGCATTCCAGCTGCATCTGAATGAGTGAAAGAAAAGCCAGCTGGTGCTCTGGGCACTCTCCTGTTCTGATTTTTATAGCAGCATTTTGGTTTCAAAGACATTTATCTAATCTTATTAACGGGCTTTGCTGAGAGGATTTCCTCAAAGATTTAACTCATTGAAAACAAATAGATAAGGAGAGTATTTTCTGGTATTCTGCACAGATGCATGTTTTTATGCAGGGATAAAATAATCAGGTCTTCCAGTGACTAACTACTGGCCCCTATGGATTAATCACAATGTTCTAACCTGCCCTACATGGATGCCCTTGTTGGGAGGCAGCTCAGGGCACATTTCCTCAGTACACTTGTGCAGAGACGCCACATTATACATATCTAGAGCAATCTCGTTTAGAATTAGGTGGTAGGCATTGTCCAGTGCACCACAGCCTAAAGGAACCACAGTTGGAGCCCTAGGAGCGTGGCCAGGCCTTTGGCCCCCTCAATCCAATTGCTGTCTTTGGCAAAAACACTAGCAGGAGCTCCGACTGGTCCCTTTGGGAGACAAAGCAAGAAGTACCACTGCATCCATGATTCCTTCTGAACCCCTGTCCCCCATGCAGGCAGAAGGTCTTTGGGATTCTTCACTCAGGCATTGCTGCTCTACTTCACCACACTTCCTGCCTCATGCTCTCAAATAAAATGCTGCCTTACACTGGGATTTTTTTATGGTATGATGTTAAACAAAGAAAAAGCACAAGGTATGCACATCCGCTCATATGGCATCAGTAATAGACAATATATAGCTTTTGTGAATTTGTCAGTCATCTAAAGTATCCATGATTTATCTGGCTAGAAAAAAAACCAGAGATTTATTAAGATAGCTTCTCAAATTCTGGCACAAAACCTAGAGATTAATCTGTTAGCAGTCAACAGTAAAATAAAAATTAAAATAAAAAAATGAAATAGAGAAATAAAAGACTGGCTTTAAAATCTTCACTTATTAAAGTATGCCTTAGTGAGACCAACTGGAAGCAAAAGACACTTCTTTCTCTTTAAGCTGCTTTGTGCATAGCTTCTACTACAACCCGTCACAGCAGTTTAAAGAATCAAATATGAAACAAGGATTTGTGTTTTACCAGAGAGTAGATGTTAAGGAAAGATAAACCAGAACATATTCTATATTACTGGAAGGTGAGTTCTTTCCTTACAATACGAGGCTAATGCTTTGCAGGCACTTGCTCTGACCCTTTCAGAGGTGGAGATTGTAATGCACACCTCTTAATGGTGATTCTGTTACAAGCTGTGGAAGGAGTTCCAACCAGACTTTGACTAGAAGATAGCAGTTACAGCCTGAGGTGATGTGTCTAGCAAAAGGGAAAACAGAAGAGGGGAACATTTGGATTCTGGTAATGACTTCAGTTTCTTTCAGGGAACAGGAGAATAACAAAGAAGACAGGAATGCATCTAAGAATAACTGGAAAAATCTCTGTGGCACTTCTGGATCCAGTGTATCTAACAAACATGTCAGATACTGTACCATCACTAGAGACATAGATTTCTATCCCCAAAGGGATTATTGTGATAATCTAGAATACCTTCTGTATAGCAAGTGCTACAGGACTTCCTGAATTAATTACTACTTCAAGCCCAATAACTATGGTTGATTTGAAGCTTATCTTCTAGAAAAAATGTATTCTTGATTTAAAAATTTCCAACAATCAGAATCCACCACAGATCTCTAATAAATTGTTCCAGTGGTTAATTACCCCTACTGTTAAAAACTTGCACCTTGTTCCTAATATAAACTTGTCTAGCTTCTATGTCCAGCCATTAGATCTTGTCATACTTTTGTCTGCTAGAGTGAAGAACCCTGTCATCAGATTTCAGTTCCTCACATAGATACTTAATCCGTGATTAAATTGTCCCTTAACCATCTGTTTTAATATGCTAAATAGGTTGAGCTCCTTAAGTCTCTTACTATAAAGCATGTGTTCCAAACCTCTAATCCAGTGGCTCTGAACCCTTTTGGCTTGAGGGCCAAATATATCATTTTTACAACCCTGAAGGATCACCAGTCTATCAACTCATAAAAAATGTACTGATGTATTTTTATACAGTACAGAGGACACTATTAGGGACTATAGGTATAAAGTCTTAAAAACAGTTCACTTTATGCAACTCTAGTTTAATGTGATTTGTGTGGCTGAAGACCAGAAGCTGACTTGTCGATGTCTGGCTTCAGGTTAGTGGTCACAAGAAAAATCATGCCACTCAAATTTCTGACTGTAAAGTGGACATGACTTCTGTTTTTGATCCATCTCATGCTGGTAGGTTCTCCCACAGTATGCTGAGCATCTAACAGAGCTGCAGACTTGCAGCTGAAGCCCAGCTTCCAGCTGTGTGCTGGGACCAGGCAGGAGCAATGATCTTCAGCAGCCCAGCTCCTACTCCTGGCTGCATGCCAGGACGGTGTGGGAGGTGTGTGTCTGCAGCTTGACTTCCGGCCAGCAGCATGGGAGCACAGGCCATTTTAGAACAGTGGAGTCACTGGTGCTGGGCACACTGAACACAAGCCCTGAGTCCCAGCACCAGGGATCCAAGGCTGGCTGCGGACCCAGGGCCACGCTGCCACCCCAGCTCCAGCCAGAGACCCAGCGCTTGGCCGCTGGTGGCAGGATCCAGCGCCAGCCCCAACCCTGACCCTGTCTGGGGACCTGGGGCCAGGTTGCCATTGGTGGCACAATCTGGCTAAGGCCCTGATTCTGAACAGGGACCCAGGCCCAGGCTGCTGCAGGTAGAGCAATCCAGCTCCTTCCCTGACCCCGAATGGAGACAGGGGGCTGGGCCACTAGTGATGGCAGGATTCAGTGCCAAACCTGACCCCGGATGGGACCTGGGGCCAGCCTGCCCCCTGCTGCTGAGATCTGGCACTGGCCCTGACCGTGGACAGGGGCCCTGGGCCAGACCACCAGCTGCTGGCACCAGAAGCCCAATCTAGGCCCTGAACGGAGACCAGGGATCAGATCGAGCACAGGGCCGGTGTGGCAGAGGATGGGGCCCTGACCCTTTCTTCAGGGCGGCAATGCTGCTGCTTTAAAAAGCCCTATGGGCTACTTTTGGTCCAAGGGCCAGGAGTTAGGAACCCCTGCTCTAATTCTCATAGCTTTTAGAATCATAGGGTTGGAAGAGACCTCATGAGGTCATCTAGTCCAACCCCCTGCCAAAAAAGCAGGACCACTCTCACTAAATCATCCCAGCCAGGGTATTGTCTAACCAAGCCTTAAGTATTTCCAAAGATGGAGATTCTACCACTTCCCTAGGTAGACCATTCCAATGCTTCACTACCCTCCTAGTAAGAAAGTTTTTCCTAATATCTAACCTTGACCTCCCCAGCTGCAACTTGAAACCCTCGTTTCTTGTTCTGTCCTCTGTTACTACCGAGAACAGCCAAACTCCGTCTTCCTTGGAGCATCCCTTTAAGTAGTTGAAGGTTGCTATCAAATCACCTCTCAGTCTTCTCTGCTGCAGGCTAAATAAGCCTAGTTTCTTCAGTCTCTCTTCATAGGTCTTGTGCTCCAGCCCCTTGATCATTTTTGTTGCCCTCCCCTGGACTCTTTCTCATTTGCCCACTTGCTTTTCATAGTGAGAAGCCCAAAACTGGACACAGTATTCCAGATGCGGCCTCACCAGTGACGAATAGAGGGGAATGATCAGATCACTCGATCTGCTGGCAACACTTCTTCTGATGCAGCCCAGTATGCCATTGACCTTTTTGGCAGCAAGAGCACACTGCTGACTCATATTCAGCTTCCCATCCATCATGACCCCCATGTCCTTTTCTACAGCGCTGCTACTTAGCTGATCGCTCCCCAACCTGTAGCAGTGCCTGGGGTTCTTCTGTCCCAAGTGCAGGACTTTGCACTTGTCCTTGTTGAACCTCATGAGATTTCTTTTGGACCACTGCTCCAATTTGTCAAGGTCTCCCTGAATCCTGTTCCTGCCCTCCAGTGTTTCTACCATTCCCCCCCAGCTTGGTGTCATCCGCAAACTTACTGAGTGTGCAATCTATCGCATCACCCAGATCATTAATGAAAATGTTGAACACAACTGGCCCCAGGACCAACCCCTGGGGCACACCACTTGTTACTGGCTGCCAACTAGACATGGAGCCATAGATTCCTGCTTGCTGAAACCATTGATCTAGCCAGTTCTCTGTCCACCTTACAGTCCACACATCCAACCCATACTTCCTTAACTTGCCAACAAAAATGCTGTGGGAAACCACATCAAAAGCCTTGCTAAAGTTGAGGTATATCACGTCACTGACTCTTCCCACATCCACAAATTCAGTCATCTCATCATAGAAGGCAATGAGGTTGGTCAGGCACAATTTACCCTTGGTGAATCCATGCTGTCTGGTCCTGATCACTCTATTTTCCTCCAAGTGTTTCAGGATTGATTCTTTGAGAATCTGCTCCATGATTTTTCCAGGGATTGAAGTGAGGCTGACAGGTCTATAATTCTCCAGATCTTCCTTCTTCCCTTTCTTGAAGATAGGCATTATATTTGCTTTTTTCCAGTCGTCCGGCACCTCCCCTGTTCACGACGAGTTTTCAAAGATAATGGCCAGTGGTACTGCTATCTCATCAGCCAACACCCTCAGCACCCTCGGATGCAGTTCATCTGGTTCCATGGACTTGTGCACATCTAGCTTCTTTAAATAGTCCCTGACCTGACCTTCCATCAACAAGGGCCTCTCTTCTTCTCTTCAATCTGCCATATCCAGTGTAGTGGGCCGAGAGCTGGCCCTGCCTGTGAAAACTGAAGTAAAAAAAGCATTGAGCACTTCAGCTTTTTCCTCACCGTCCATCACGAGGATACCTGCCCCATTCAGTAAGGGAACTACACCATCCCTGATCCTCTTCTTGTTACTGACATACTTGTAGAACCCCTTCCTGTTATCTTTGACATCCCTTGCTAGCTGCAACTCCAGTTGTCCTTTGGCCTTTCTGATTTTATCCCTGCAGTCCTGGCCAATCTCTTTATATGCCTCCTTATTCATGTGTTCAAGCTTCCACTTCCTGTAAGCTTCCTTTTTATGCTTTAGTTCAGTGCAGAGTTCTGTGTTAAGCCACGCTGGGCGCCTTCCAACTTTGCTGTTTTTATTGCTTGTCAGAATGGTATCTTCCTATGCCCTTAGCAGGGTTTCTTTAAAATACAGCCAGCTCTCTTGAACGCCTTTCCCCTTCAGGTCAGCTTCCCAAAGGATCCTGCCCATCAGTTCCCTGAGGGAGCCAAAATCTGCTTTTCTGAGGTCCAGGGTCTGTGTTTTGATTCTTTTTCTTCCTTTGATTAAGATTCTGAACTCTACCATTTCATGGTCACTGCTGCTCAGGTTGCCATTCACTTTTACATCTCCAATCAATTCTTCTCTGTTTGTGAGCAGCAGGTCGAGAGGTGCAAAGCCCCTAGTTGGTTCCTCCAGCATTTGTACCAGGAAGTTGTCCTCAACACTCTCCATAAACTTCCTGGATTGCCTGTACACCGCTGTATTGGCCTCCCAGCAGATGTCAGGGTAATTGAAGTCCCCCATGAGAACCAGGGCCTGTGATCTAGAAACTTCTGCTAGTTGTCCAAAGAATGCCTCATCCACTCCACCCCCCACGGTCTGGCAGTCTATAGCAGACACCCACCACGACATCCACCTTGCTGCCCTCTCCTCTAAACTTAACCCACAGACTTTCAACTGGCTCATTTCCACTTCCATAGTGGAGCTCTGGGCAGTGATACAGCTCTTTTACATATAGCTCTACTCCTCCCCCTCTTCTTCCCTGCCTGTCCTTCCTGAACAATTTATACCCATCCATGGCAGAGCCCCTGCCCCCAGAGGGCAGGCCCCGCCCCTGGCCACAAGGCCACGCCCCCTAGCCCGGGATAGGGCTGGGGGGAGGCCGCACTGTGGGGCGGCGCAGCCTGGCCTGGCCCAGCCCGGCCCGAAGCGGCAGCTGGAGGCCGGGCCCGCGGCCACAGCCCCGGATCCCCGGCCGGGGATGGGGCCGCTGCGGCCGCAGCCAGGTCTCGAATCCCCAGCAGAGGACGGGGCTGCTGAGCCGCAGGCGGCCAGCTGGGCCCCGGATCCCTGGCCTGGCCACCGGTGGCCGTGGCGACCCCATCCCCGGCCGGGGATCCGGGACCCAGCCGGCCACCCGCGGCTGCAGCGGCTCCGTCCCCCACTGGGGATCCAGGACCTGGCCACGGTGGCCACGTCCCCGGCCTGGGATCCGGGGCTGCGGCCACGGGCCCGGCCTCCAGCGGCCGCTTCTGGCGGGGCTGTGCTGCACCACGGCCTAGCTGCCGGCAGCAGCGCAGCCACCCCCTGGTCCTATCCCTGGCCAGGGGGCGGGGCCTGCCGGGCGGCCAACTAGGCCCCGGATCCCTGGCCGGAGACGTGGCCGCCGCGGCCGTGGACCGCCAGGGATCAGACCCCGGATCCCCGGCCCGATTGGGCCGGAGATCCAGGGCACCAGCATTGGGACCCGGGGCACGTGCCCCGGGTTCCCAGCGCTAGCGACGCCACTGGGTTTTAGATCATCCTCCCTGAAGGCTAGATACCAGAACTGGGTGCTGTATGCTGGAAGTGCCAAAAACTTCCTTTCTCTTATTTGATATTCCCCTGTTTATAACCCCCCCACACCCCGATTACATCAATCCTGATAGTGTTGAACTGGGAGATCCTGTTCAGCTGATAACCCACTGTGACCCTCAACTCTTTTTTAGAGTCACTGCTTCCAGTGATAGAGGCTCCAATCCTGTAAGGATGGCCTCTGTTCTTTGTTACTAACGGTATGACCTTTTATCTGACCCTATTAAAATACATGTTGTTTGCTTGCACCTAACTTAATAAGTGAACCAGATTGTTCTGTGCCATTGACCTGTCCTCTTCATTATTTACCAATTTCCCCAATCGTTGTGTTATCTGCACGCTTTCTCAGTAGTGATTTTGGCCTAGATCCACAAAGGGGGTGGGGGGGATAGAACCAGCATCTTTACACCCTAGGTGAGTGCTATAATAACTGAACCAAAAGTGGTTAGGGAGGCATCCTCTCTGTCAATTTCCAAAGGGATAGCCGTGTTAGTCTAGTCCACCAAAAAAAACAACCAAAAACAAAATCCAAAAAAACAAGGAGTTGTGTGCACTTAAAGACTAACAGATTTCTTTTTCGCATGAGCTTTCATGGGAGAAAATCCCAATTCGTCAGATGCTTCAAAGATGGGTGAACTTACAGTCCCTACCCTAACTCTGTGTAGCATTAGGCATGCTCTGTGCACATTTACCAGACTGGGTAGTTCATGGCCAGAAGCAAAAACATAGATGCCCAGGGAACTCGCACAGCAAAAATGTAAATGCTGAGGGATTTGAGGTGTCTACAGAGATAGGCAGCAGCTGAGCATGGGATTTCAGAAGAGGTGCCTAAAACTGGAACTTAGCTGCCTAACTCTGTGTTTTAGATAATTTAGTCCCTTTGTGGATCTGGAGCTTTATGTTTTCTTTCAGATCACACCACTAAAAATATTAAACAGGGTAGGACCAAGAACCAATCTCTGCAGAATCTACTAAAAGCACACTCTTGCAAAAATGATTCCTCATTTACATTTACAGATCTATCAATTAGCCACATAGGTTTCAATCCATGTAATATGTGTCAGGCTAATTTTGTATTGGTCTAGTTTCTTAATCAAAATGGCATACAGTACCCAGCCAAATGTCTTACACTTGTCTGTTACCTCAGTACTATCATCCTTATCAGCCAAGCTTAAAACTTCATCAGAAATTATATCAAATTGTTTGACAGACTCTGATCTATATTCAAGAAACTTATGTTGATCATTCTCAATAAAGTATTTTGGAATTTGGTCTCATCTTCCTCTGTATGCTGTTCCCCGGTGTTTGAATCTTTACAACTGCTTTGATTTGCTGTTACAGTGTGACCTGTTCTGGTGACTTACACTTTCCTGCATTTATTTCCTCCCATTCTGTAAGTTTCCCCATCTTCAAAGCATCTGACAAAGTGGGATTTTCCCCCACAAAAGCTCATGCAATAAATAAATTTGTTAGTCTTTAAGTGCTACAGGACTCCTTGTTTGTTCTCCTCCTCTTGTTGCTGATCAGGACTTTGGAACAACCACAGTTGATACTGCTCCTGAAGAATCCATTTTAGCTGTAAAACAAGATCCAGCTTCCACTAGGCCTGGATGCTTTGGGAGTGTTTAATCAATACTTTTGTAGACATCCATCCAGGATGGATTAAAGCCACAGGATTTACTTCTCAAGTCCTAGAGTATTAATTCAAGGTTGTCAGTCACCTGGGAACCACCATCAGAATGGCCTCAACATTAAGAGCTCAGCAGAAATCTCTGTGGCCAACAGATTAAAAGAAACATGGCAGTAAGGTGGCTCATTTAGTTTGTGTGTGAAGTACTGTGAAAATGGCCATTTGGAGTGGGTGCATTTTTCTGTAGCAGAAGGTCTCTATAGCTACAAGATATTCCGATTAATTCAACTTCTTTTGAGATCAATTGCATAGCACTCATACACAGAGACATCCACACTTTTTCAGTCTTGCACAGACCATTCTTAACACATATGATATCATTCCTACTTGCCTTACTTAAATAGCAATACAAATAACAAAACTTAAACCTTCTCTTCCCTAGGGTATGGGCATCAACATCACCTTTCTTGTCTGTAATTCTTTCTGCTGTAGCCAGAGCCTTTCAGCCTTCAGTACTTATATTTTTGGGGTCTGAAATAGTTCATTTCTCTTCTACTTTCATTTTTCATCCTATTTATCTTTGTGTTAAACAAGCTAGTAGCCAGGCATATCATCTCTGCAGCATATGACATGGTCTCCACTGGAGGGAGCTAGGGTCATTGCTGATTTTAAATCTGTATCTCCCATATTGCATCATGGCTTGTTGCTACCTCATAGTCAGACCAGCCTACTGGGAACAGTGCACTTTACACATTTTGAATAGTTTGTATACGGCAAAACATAGTGACTATAGCGAATCCTAACTCTGCAAGCTAGCTAACCAGCCAACACACATATCAGGATGAGTAATAACAAAGGCAGTGGTTCTTGCCAACAGTTTTCTGGACTGGGAGACTGGTGACCATGCTCCCACTATTTATATCTGGTCTTCAGGTGAAACAGATTTGCTTGGTCATTTGCTCAGATGCCAGGAGTGCCACATTAATCAGTGGACAAGTTCCAGCAGCAATGCCTTCGAAGGGCCATGGAACATGGTGTTACAGGAAATAAAATGGCTTACAGCAGATCCATTTGTGAGTGACTGAAATTGGGGACATGGTATGAAAAGGGTTCAGCTTTACTAAATTAGTGTCTGTCATCAAGACCAGTGGGTCTCAACCTTTTGCAAGTCATGAGACACTTGGTGGCATATCATGAACCTACAGGACACACCAGCCCACCTACTCCCCCAACCAAATCCAGATATCTCCCCAGCTCTCTGCAACACACTTACCCATTGTGTGGCGACAAAGCAACATGTCCCAACACAGTGATTGAGAACCACTGATCAAGACTGTCCCTTATATAAATCTCTTTCTTATGATATAAGAAAGCTTTAATTATGCATGCTAGAGCTGTTTAAATTCCCCTTGTAGTATTTCACCTAGCCACCTGTAGGATGATATTATGATTCATCTATCTATATCCTATCTTTCTAGCCATCCAATGATCTATCTGTCCACACCATTGTACTTGCTGTGGTATCTGCCAGAATAAGAACCACAGGCTCTATTTTGTTAAAGAGCTTGCCTTTGACCCTATACCTATCACAGCTGAGACACCACAGCTGGGGACCAATGTTTCTAGTGACAAACACTCCTGATGGGCAACGAAGCTTTATTTATTGAAGGGCCCTTATCTTGGCAACCAGTTCCATCGGACTGTCCACCTAAGCCTGGTCACCAAATAATGAGGTAAGGTGCCTTGATTGGACCAGGCATTTGACAATATGCTACAAACTGCGTGACAATGCAAGGGCAATTTGGATACAGCTGTGTTCTGAAATTTAAAAAGTCTGGGGATATCTTTTTTGTTGTGTAGCATAATGTTTTTTATATGTGCATGCACGTGTGTATGTATGCATGTGTTTATGCTTTGTAAGGACCCCAGATGCTAAAGTACTAGACATTAAAAAAAAACAAACCAAAAAAAAAAACCCTCACATAAATAAATAAGGGCATGTTTTCTGAATTTAGGCTGCCTTTTTGTGCATGCTCTCCGAGTGGTTTTCTCTCCTAACTATAAAGTGTTGATTAAAAAAAATCAACATGTACTATAAATGGCAACTTGTTATGGATGTAAATATTAATTATACATTACAATTCTGGAAATGTTTTTACTAGAAGCTTGTTAGCTTGTTAATTATCATAATTATTATACAAGGGGATGGGGAAGAGAGAGAGGGAGACTGATTACCCTTGGTAATTTGCCTCATCCTTTCTGTGTTGTTGCCATTTACATTTTGGGAAATTAATTGTGAAATTATCACTAGAGCTCTGTGTGCCCCAGGACACGTCTGCATTAGGCAGTATTGTCATGACAGAATGCAGACTTAATTCATGCTTGGCACCTCTCCTGTCTTTCTCTGTATTGCCCTATTAGCATCTGACATAGTTGGGCAATGCTGCATTGCGTGCTGTTCTTACTTTGAAATAATGGTGAGATATGCACAGGGATGGGTAAACAGAGCTCACAGTACTTCAGGTAAGTGCAACCTGATGGGGAAGTAAAAGAGGATGTTTGTGGTTTTAATACAGTAGAATTCAAGAAAATTCTATCCTGGGCTGCATGTGGCTTGCACTGAAAACAGCTACAAACTAACACCAGTTTTAGTATTTTGGAGTGGTCCTATGAAACAATTCTTCCCCTGCCAAATTTAAAGGCCCTCCATTCATTGTGTTCATACCCATATGCATGGGATTAGTTTTAGGATTTTGGAGAGGGCCAACAATCCCCACCTCTCAACTAGAACTAGAGGGGGTTCAGAGAAAGGTGATGAGAATGATCAAAGGTATAGAAAAATTCTTATATCAAAACAAATTGCTTACATTGAACTGTTCAGCTTAAAGAGGCGAGAAGACAGAAAAAACATGATAAAAAATGTACAAAATACTCACTGATCTAGAGAAGGCAGATTGGGAACTGTGGTTCTCTGAACAAGGAGGACATTAATGAAATTAAAAGGAAGCAAAACTCAAAATGGAGAAAACAAAATAAATTTTGGAACATTGTGTAACTACACTATGAAATTCACTACCACTGAACCTCATTAATGCCAAGAATATAGTAAGAATCATAGAGAGACTGGGCATTTATACAAAGAATAACTGTATCCAGAGTGATAAAGGTTATTGAAAACAAAGAATTCGGAAGTGATAAAACTCTCAATATTTCAGATTTCAAGATAATCTCTAACTACATGAGGATGAGACTTTAGTAGGGGTAGATTATCCCACATCTGCCTATCTGGCAATTCTGTGTGTGTGTGCATGTGTGTGCACATGCCTACATTTCTATTCTCTTCCCCTCATGATAAGGGTATTTTGCTGCAAACTGGCTAGCTCCAGTGTCATTCTACCTGCCCTTTGCTGGAACTTCTGCGACTTCATAAGTTATGCAGGCTGTGGAGCTAAAGGGGCCATCCAAACCATGGCTCAACCACTTTTTGGCCAGGCCAAACCTGAGCGGTGCTGTGACAACAGAGGAGCATTCAGAACAAATCAGAGTGAGTGGTGGTGTTGCATGCCAGGCAGAAGCGTGTCCTGAGTGGTGCTGCGACCTCACATGCCTGGCCACAACAATATTCACGCAGATTTGTAGGGAGAGGTGCAGGCGCTCCCTGGTCAGACAGCTAGGGAAGGGAGTGCCTGAGGAGGGAAAAGGATGGTCAGGTGAAAGGGCCCAAATCTATGCCCCACCCACACATTTTAAATGGCTCTTCTCAGCCGGTGAGTTATAATAAGTAACTAGGTAAGCCTTTATTCTCTGAGGAAAGTAAAGCTTGAGCAGAGATCACAATGAGGTAAAATCCTGAGGTGGAGAATAAAATGCTCTCTTTATTATGGAAACTGCTCTATTAAATGGAGTGTTCCTGAAAGGCACAAATTGGTGCACCCAGTGCCAACCTGAAAGACCCTGAAAGAGGCACAAGTTAGCAACTGGCCCAGAGAAAGGTAAGCAACACCCATGCAAATTGGGAAGCTGTAATATGTGCTCCAGAGTGGGTCAGAGCATCTGAGTGATGTGTGCAAGTAAAGTATCATCATGTCCAACCAGGGACTAATGATTAATGAAAAGAGCACCTGCATCATGTCATCCAGCCTCTTATGTGAGTTAGAAGAGCTGCGATGGAGGTGCCAGTTAGAGCTGAATGTGTAGTACCAACGTGTGTTTGGCCCTGCTGCCGTTTGTTAAAAACACAATGAAAATTTGATACTCAAGACAGCCTTTTTGTGTTAAAGAGTAGGTCAGCGCTAACCAGAGATACACTATCCATAGACAGCTGTAGATCACAGACTAGTAATCAGTAAAATTTCGTATAGGCTTTTGCCCCTGTCATTGACCCTGATAGAGAGAGGTGACTTAAAGATCATTAGTGTGGTCATAGGAGTACACAAAGAAGAAACTATGCTACAATACAGAATCATAGGGTTAGAAAGGACCTCATGAGGTCATCTAGTCCAACCCCCTGCCAAAAAAGCAGGACCACTCTCACTAAATTATCCTAGCCAGGGTTTTGTCTAACCGAGCCTTAAATATCTCCAAAGATGGAGATTCCACCACTTCCCTAGGTAGCCCATTCCAATGCTTCACCACTGTCCTAGTAAGAAAGTTTTTCCTAATATCCAACCTCAACCCCCCCCAGCTGCAATTTGATACCATTGTTCCTTGTTCTGTCCTCTGTTACTACTAAGAACAGCTGAGCTCCATCCTCCTTGGAACATCCCTTCAAGTAGTTGAAGGTTGCTATCAAATCCCCCCTCAGTCTTCTCTTCTGCAGGCATCTTACAGTTTGTCTGAAGTGTTCATGCATCAGTCTCTGGCTCTCTTTCTTTCTCCTCCCCTGTCCTTGGTTTTTGTTTATTTGGTATTTTAACAGATGATGATACAGGCATCCTATGATCCTCTCTGACAGAGTCTTAGCTCAGCCAACAGCTGTCTGGCACCTCACAGCACTGTCTGTGATGGTCATAAAATACTACCGAAGAAATCTATCAGCAGCAGAGGCCAGATACCAGTGCACTGGTTACCTTCTTGTTCCATATTCATATGTGCATTTTTGTGACATTTTCTTCACCTGGTCCTAGATCTTATTTGGGTGTGGTGTGCTCTAGCCATCTAGCATCTTATTAGAGCTGGTTGGAAAACAGGAGGAAACTTTTGCAAAAAAGGTCATGAAAATGTTCGTAAAAAACTGAAATTTCAATGAAAAATTGGAAGCATCAGAAATGTTGAGCCAGCTCTAAGTGCTGTGCCGGTTTATTCACTGCAGTGGTGGAGCACCTTATGGTTTGACTGAAATGTTCATGTATCAGTCTCTGGCTCTCTTTGTTTCTCCTCCTCAGTCCTTGGTTTTCATTTATTTTGGTAGTTTAACAGATGAGACTTTTGGTGGAGTCAGTGAGAGATGCCAAAATTGGAAGAAGTGGACTTTGCTCTGTCAGTGCTGATATTCCTGGTCAGTCAGATCTCTTCTGTAAAGTGAGCTCTCCTAATCCTGGCTAAGGTCTGCATCCTGCACTCAAGCAGCATATGTGAGACCGATAGCTCAATTTTCCAGTGAAACATAGTTGCTGTGGAAGGTCACGATCATTCAGCATGAGGTGGTCACCCCTCAGCGAGTCCCATGGCTCAGCACTGGCTCCTATGGGTGAACATGGACACCCTGAATCTGACTCAGTATTCAGCAAGAACCCAGTAAAGAGCAGCCATCGGTAGCCTGAGTTGCAGGGTAACTAGGTGTCTTCATTCTACATTAACTAGTGCTTTTATTTTTAAAGCAAACAGTTTCATCCCAGAAGCAATGCTTTTCAGAAATCAAGTGTGGAGAACACGAATGCATATAAACATCAGGGTCAAGTCTGAATCCAACAGGATGGGTGCCCAAAGTAGTATATGAACCAGCACCCATTGTCCCCTGTACTCAGGTTGATTTCTACATTGCTTGGGGAAGATTACAGGTATATAGGGCTCCCATTTTCCTGGTATATCTTTTGACATCCTTCTTCCTTCTCTAGTCTTGTACACAACATGAGGCAATGGACTATGGTTGAGAGATTGTGTGTATGTGCATCTGTGTGTGTGTGTGTGTGTGTGTGAGAGAGAGAGAGAGAGACTGAGAGAGAGAGAGAGAATGCTGGACAAAGACGGTGTGAGAGAAAAAGATAGAAAGTGCAAGAGCAAATGGAAATAGAGTGTGAGGGGGGGACTAAATTCTGACCTGGCATAAGAAAATGCCACTTTATTGGCCCTGCTGAATGTGACCATGTAAAGAAATGTAAGACACCTGTATTTTCAGTGAAAGTGATCATTCTAGATTGATCATCTGTAAGGCCAAGGGAAGTGGGGACGAAGAATATTGGATTATTTAGTATATATCATGTGTGCTTGTTTTTCTCAGTTATGGTTTTGTCCACACTGAAAAGAGGTCTGGGGATCTGTACCCTACAGACAGCAGTATGACATCTGGAAGATGCACCACCCTCCAGAGCAGAGTGGCTCTGTTATAATTAATCATGTTCGATAATTAACCAGGATGTAATTAGATATAATCACCCTGACAACAACGGGCACCTATTTCAACAGACAAGTAGAAGGCTTGTCATCCACCTGTGCCTGATCAAAGGAGATAATAGAGGAGTGAGCCATTAGTGTGCACGTGGTAAGAGAACAGCGCCAACTCTCCTATTGAAGGGCTGATAAGTGATACAGTCAGCCATGGTAAAAAATAACTAATTCATGATTTTTTTTAAACTGTCCTTGCCATGAAGAGCTCAGCTTTCAGGCACCAACCTGTTTGAATAATGCCACATAGAAAGGGCAACAGCAAGAAAAAGAAAAGATTTGTTTTTCTATCAGAAAGACTCAGCCTGCCAGTCAATTAACTAATATGGGCAAGGGGGAGCCAGAAATATGGTAGGATACAGATTAATTATCATGTCCATTTACAATGACTCACAAAAAAAAACCCAACTAGAATCGATGTACAGTTTGATGTTCATTTGTATTTGGAACCCACGAGTCCTGATTAAGATATGGGCATTATAGGTTCATGACAAGGGGTACAGCTCTTAAAGTCATATGATGAAATCAGGATCTTACCTTTTGTGGCAAAAAAACAGTTCTATCCCTGATGGATGCAAAAATGAACCCAGTGTAATTAAAGTCTATTTGAGTCTGCATACAGAATGAAACAATGGCTTGAAGCGAGTATGAACTGCCCTTCTCATCTTAATTCTGAAGTCTATTGCCACCCATAGAGATGCAGCTCCAGGGCACCAGGGCAGTGTCATGGTGTTCAATTGTCAGGTGCGTTCAGAGCCCTGAATTGCCTCTAGTCAGCCCATAAGCTTTAAGAACCTGATCTCCTACTTTCTAAACATTGGGACCCCACTCTGTGCACTAACATGGGCCATTCAGGTGATGAGCGAGGTGCTGTAGATCTGGTTTATGGGTTGAGAAATCTCACTTTTCCTGTAGTATTACCCCCACTAAATTCCTGGCCCAGAAGAAGTCCTCATGCAGCAGACTGCAGATTCTCTTACAAGTAGTTCTGGAGTGCTTGCTAAAAATAGTGGGATGCTGCAGTACAGTGTGAAACATCTGCAGAACAAAATCTAGTTAGCTACCAGTGTAAGAAATTTAGGCATACTAGCAAGGATGTTGTTTCTGTGCTCCCTGACATGCTAGGACAATTCAAAGGAGAGCTTTTGAAGCTAGATATTAAAGAAGACCCATCGTATGCTGATAGGTGCTCTTGGATCAGAGTAGGAGAGGCATGATAGCCAGCATGCCCAAAATATTCAGAAGAGGAATTTTATTGTGACCTGCTCTGGAAAGAGTACACAAAGACAAAGAGAAAAATTGAATGTGAGGCTGGAAAGACCTTTCCTTTCACTGAGCTGCCTGCTGAATCCATGGGGATTAAAAAAGGTTTTCCAAAGGAGGGTATGTAGGCTTCCACAGCGTACCTGGCCATATTCAGAGTTCCTTATTAACATTAAACTTACCTCTTCTGGGTAGAGCTCGGCTCAGTTAAACTCCCTAGATGTGAATATTCCTGAACTTTGCAGCAGTTGGCATCTGAAGCCTGATTCTAAACTTTGTGGCTGACTCTGTTTTTCTAAGGGCCAGACTGATGCTCCTGATTTGAAAATCTAGATCCTAATTTTGTGCACTGGGTCCATGTGCTTCGGAGGTTTCTAGTCATCTCAGGAAGTACTTAGCAAAATAAGGAAAGATGATATGGCAGGGAAGCTGGGCAGGCTGTGCTCAGGGTGATGCAGCCACGTAATGGAGGAGTGAGGGGGAGATTACAGAGGCTATTTCTGCACATAGGCAGTTAAATCACTTTAATAAAATTGCTATAAAAATCATTAAATTGATTTAAGTTAAATCAATTTAACACGTCCCCACTAGAAACTCAAATCAAACTAGCATGTCTATGGACAGGACTTGCTAGTTCGATTTAGGCGAGGGGCACCATGGGAGGTGTAGCAAGATGACCCCCTGGAAGGGCCATGCCCCACCCAATATATGGAAAAAGGACAGCACCCTGGGAAGGAGAAGGACAAAAGCATTCAATCAATATAATAGTTAAATTGAAATAACATGTCCACGCTGTGTTATTTCTAAATAACAGTTTCAATTTAACCATCATTTCGATAATACTGGGTTTTATTATATTGAAATAACTTTCCTTATTGCGAGATAAGGGAGCTCCTTATCTCAATACTGTATAAGGAAAGTCAAGTCAAGTCATAGGGCTGGAAGGGACCTCATGAGATCATCGAGTCCAACCCCCTGGGAATTGAACCCAGGACCTTCTGCATGTTAAGCAGAGGTGTTAGCCACTACACTATTTGCAGGGATAGTGTGGACCTGCAATCTTTTAAATCAAAATAATCTGAATTATTTCAACTTAGAGACTGTGTGTGGACATACCCAAAAAGTTCAGATAAACATCCAGGACTTTTCCAGAGCAAAAATTTTTCCTCATTTTCCCGCATCTTTCACATTTCCAGTGTATCACTACAATACAATAAGAATTTGTGTTTCATCTTTCATATAAACTTTCAAAATGGTTTAAAGAGCTAAAAGATATAGCTGCAGAGTTACACAATCATGGTTTAAATGTGCTTTAAACGTTTGGCATGTTTTGCAAATTGCATTGGAAGGAATCAGAAAGCTCCCTTCACCAGCTTCCTGAGGATTCCCAACAAGTTCTGTACTACCCACCCTGAAGGCAAATCTCATGACCTGTCTGTTTGTAAAATAGTTTTTCAGCGTCTCATCCATGGGAGCATTATGATTTTTATATTGTGTGCATTTCTGCTCCATAATTACGGACTGTGGGTTTCAGAGATTCTATAACCTTGCATTTCACTCATTTTCATGGAGAATCCGGGGAAGATTCACAAGCAGGGTCAGCTCCCAGCCCACTACACTAGGTACGGTAGACTGGGGAGAAGAAGAGAGGCCCTTGGTGACAGTAGGTCAGGTTAGGGACTGCTTAAAGAAACTAGATGTGCACAAGTCCATGGGGCCGGATGAACTGCATCCGAGGGTGCTGAGGGAGCTGGCTGATGAGATAGCAGTACCATTGGCCATTATCTTTGAAAACTCATGGCGAACAGGGGAGGTGCCAGAGGACTGGAAAAAAGCAAATATAGTACCTATCTTCAAGAAAGGCAAAAAGGATGATCCTGGGAATTACAGACCTGTCAGCCTCACCTCAATCCCTGGAAAAATCATGGAGGAGCTTCTCAAAGAATCCATCCTGAAACACTTGGAGGAAAATAGAGTAATCAGGAACAGTCAGCACGGATTCACCAAGGGTAAATCATGCCTGACCAATCTCATCGCCTTCTATGATGAAATGACTGGATTTGTGGATGCGGGAAGAGCCGTTGATGTGATATACCTTGACTTTAGCAAGGCTTTTGATACGGTTTCCCACAGCATTCTCATTGGCAAATTAAGGAAGTATGGGTTAGATGCATGGACTGTAAGGTGGATAGAAAACTGGCTAGAACAACGGTTTCAGTGTGTAGGAATCAATGGCTCCATGTCAAGTTGGCAGGCAGTAACGAGTGGTGTGCCCCAGGGGTCGGTCCTGGGGCCGGTTCTGTTCAATGTTTTCATTAATGATCTGGATGATGGGATAGATTGCACACTTAGTAAGTTTGCAGATGATACCAAACTGGGGGGAACGGTAGACACCCTAGAGGGCAGGGACAGGATTCAGGGAGACCTAGACAAATTGGAGCAGTGGGCCAAGAGGAATCTCATGAGGTTCAACAAGGATAAGTGTAAAATCCTGCACTTGGGACGAAAAAACCCCATGTACTGCTACAGGCTGGGGAGTGATCAGCTAAATAGCAGCACTGGAGAAAAGGACCTGGGAGTCATGGTGGATGGGAAGCTGGATATGAGTCAGCAGTGTGCTCTTGCTGCCAAAAAGGCCAATGGCATACTGGGCTGCATCAGAAGAAGTGTTGCCAGCAGATCGAGGGATGTGATCATTCCCCTCTATTCTGCACTGGTGAGGCCACATCTGGAATACTGTGTCCAGTTTTGGGCTCCCCACTACAAAAAGGACATGGACAAATTAGAGAGAGTCCAGAGGAGGGCAACCAAAATGATCAAAGGGCTGGAGCACAAGCCCTATGAAGAAAGACTGAAGGAACTAGGCTTATTTAGCCTGCAGAAGAGAAGACTGAGGGGGGATTTGATAGCAACCTTCAACTATTTGAAGGGTTGCTCCAAGGAGGAGGGAGCTCGACTGTTCTCGGTAGTAACAGAGGGCAGAACGAGAAGCAATGGTTTCAAGTTACAGCTGGGGCGGTCCAGGCTGGCTATTAGGAAAAACTTCCTTACTAGGCGAGTGGTGAAGCATTGGAATAAGTTGCCTAGGGAGGTGGTGGAATCTCCATCTCTGGAGGTGTTCAAGTCCCAGCTGGACAAAACCCTGACTGGGATGATCTAATGGGAGTGGTCCTGCTTTTTTTGGCAGGGGGTTGGACTAGATGACCTCGTGGGGTCCCTTCCAACCCTATGATTCTATGATTCTAAGATGTCATTACTTGTATGTTGTCCATTTTTGGCTCATTCTGTATAGAACAACTTGTAGGTAACTATGAATCATGTCTCCACAAGCTGCATGAAATGGCAGCAGACCAAGTTTCCTAGAATCAGGGATCTGCTTTTGAAGAAGCTGGTTGCTGATGATTTGTTATTTTCGCCCCTTGAATTTTATGTATTTTTTTTCATTCTAGGAATTTACTGCCAGCATCCCTTTCTCTTTCTTTTCAAGTTTGGGGATATTTTACTGAAGGACTTCTTGGAAAGTGTCCAGGATATGCTACTTTTTCCTACAGTCTGGGTTCTTGGTAAACCAAAATTGTTGGAAAAGGCAGATCTATATTTTTTACAATAACTTTGCAAATTCTTATGAGAGCCAAAGCAATTTTTGTAATATGCATAAATTGTGATCCCCCTATTCCTGCCACTCCTCATAGTACTTTTTTATATACTGTGTCCCATCTTGGCTTTGCCTTATGATAACAGAGCCTTCTCTGGCTCACACCACTGACACAATGCTCCAGGTCAGGTAATCACTACCCCTACCTTCTGCCTCTTGCGAATGATCATGGATTTTTAAGCTAGAATTTTTAGGAATAGAAGATACTATTATGAACATCTAGCCTGTTCTCTTAATGTAACACAGACCATAGAATTTCACCAAGTGATTCCTATATCAGGACCATACCTTCTGGTTGAGTGATATTCTATCTTTTAGAGTGATGTCCAGTCTTTTTGTATTTTCAAGTGACAGAGAATTTGCTACATCCCTAGCTAAGTTTTTCCCATGGTTAATTACTGTCCCTGTTAAAATATGTAGCTGATGTCTACTCTGAATTTGTCTAGCTTTAGCATCCAGCCATTGGATCTTGTTACACTTTTGTCTTCAAAATTAAAGCACCTTCTACTATTACAAGAAATTTCCCCATATGGGTATTTTAAGACTGATCAATTTCCCTCTTAACTGTCCCTTGGATAAACTAGATTGAACTTTTTTCTCTCTCTTTATAAGGCATGTTTTCCAGACCCTGAATCATTCTCATCCCTTTCCTTGTTATCATCCTTTTTAAATTGTAAAATACCAGTATTGGAAAGCATGTTCCAGTAATGGCCTCATTAATATACCAATAAGGCCACTGCTTTGCTGCTACTCCATATTTATCTGCCTATCCATTCATGGTTCGTATTGCTTAGCCACAAGGTGCTGGGAGCTTGTGTTCAGTTCATTATCCACTATTACCCTAAGATTCTTTCAGAGTCACTTCTTTCCAAAAATATAGTTTCCAATCCTGTGTGACCTACATTCTTCATTCCTAGATGTATGACCTTGCCTTTGGCTATATTAAAACACTTGTGTGTGCCCAGCTTACTAAGCAATCCAGGTCGCTACACAGAACTGACCTTGTGATATGCCAACTTTACCAGAAATGGTTTTATATTTTCCTGCAGATGATTATGCAGATATTGAATAGCTTTGGACCAAGAAAAGATCCCCGTACTGCACTGGGAACACCTCCACTGGATGAGGAATCCCTATTTACAATTATTTAGTGAGCGGAACATTTTACCCAGTTTTAAATCAATTCAATCTAATTTGAGCCACTGATTTAATGTAATATAAATTTTATTATAAAAATTTGGGATGGCATTGTCAAATATGTCACAGCTATTTATCCAGTTTGCAAGATTTCTCTTCCATAAAACCATGTTGACTGCTATTAATTTCGCTGGCAATTAATTCTTTATTATTGATTGAGTCCCATATCAGTCTTTCTGTGATTTGACCAGGGACTGATAACTGGCTAACAAGGTTTCACATCATCCCTTTTACCTGTTTAAATATTAGTGCAACTTTAACTTTTTTCCAGTCTGCTGGAACTTCCCCTGTATTTCAAGATTTGTTAAATATCAATCTCAATAGCTTAGAGATATCCTCTGCTAACTCTTCTAAGGCACGTGTTAGATTATGCACATGTTCAGTTTTATATGTGCAAGTATTCCCATTGAATTTAATGAGACTATTCACATGCATAAAGTTGAGCAGATATATGGCTATTCACAAGACAGATGTCTCAGTTTTCTTTCTGTAAATATTTTCCGCTATTACCTTGTTTTGGGAAATATTCTTGCTAATGCACTTATTTTTAGGATGTTCCTAGAAAGCAAATACCAAAGTAATGTCAATGCTGCTGAAGAGAATGTTTTCCAAAAAGCTGGAACTATTTCTTTTTCAGTAGTATTTCACCAGCCAATCTTGTTCTGTGGCTTCTTATTGGACTACAGTTTTCTGAACTATCAGTCATGCATTTTTGTGAGGGACAGCATGGTCTGGTGGGCTGGCCCATGTAGTATGTGTCAGGAGAGGTTCCTTCTAGTCTTGCCTTAGCCACTGATTAGCTGTGTGACCTTGCACTAGCCACTTCAACTCTCTGCTCCTCTTTGCTTTGCATATTTAGACTGCAAGGTCTTCACGGCAGGGACCTTCTTTCTGTGCATATATAGTTCCTAGCACAATGGCCCTTTTAGCTCAGTCAGGTACTGTAAATGGTACCCTCAAACAAATAAGTCTTTCCCAGGTACTTAGAGAAGTGGCTAAGTCAAGACTAGTTTGGCAGCTCTTGTGCAGACAGGTCACCTTAGTGATAAAGAGCTTCATTTGGGATCTGCTGTCTTATTACTTTCAACCTGATTTCCATTGACTCTCCTTTCATGCTTTAAAGGCATTTTTGCCTCAGAAAACTATGACTCTTATCTCACTTCTTCAGTCAGAGCGCCTGAGCACCAATTAATTTCCACACTTACATCAAACATTCTACAGATGCATGATTGAATGTGGAAGGAAGAAATTAAAAAAGAAAAGCCAACTCAACTAGCTTATCCTGGAAGGGAATTTTCCAGTGACCACTGCACATCCGTTCCCAAGCAGAGCACAGAAACCTTAGTTATGAATGCTACAGAAAGGAGATTGAGCCTGACCACATTCAAAATATGTCTACAACTTTTCTTCTCCCTCTTTTTCCTTTTCCCTAATATGAAATGCATGGTGGCCTGCATGTGCAAACACTGACAGATGGTGCTACTTGGTTCCAGCTCAGACCCATTAGTAAGAGAACTCAGCGTTCAAGGGACCAATTACCACTCTGTCCCCTCAGGGAAGAGCATATCAGATGTTTACTGGGGGTTAATAATAAATGAATTGAAAAAAAAATTGCTCTTTGAACACCATATTCTGTGTATTCATGTCAGCAGGTTGTAATTAGCTAATTAAATGCCTGGACTGACAGAATGGCCCCAGTGGGGGTTGCAGTGTTGCAGGCTGCTCCTGAAACACCAGCAGGAAACATCTTGGAATCTGTGGTCAGGAGAGCAGTTAACACCTCACATTTAATGGGCTGCTTTTTCCTGTAAAGGTTACTGGGATAGGTGGGAGGAGGAGCTGGACAAGTCCTGTGTCTGTGAAGCTAGCTGCCAACAAGAGAGAGAGCGAGAGAGGACAATGTAAAATAAGGAAATGATCAGTTACAAGTCCTCAGCAGTAATTTTTATAAAAGTGCTGAAACTTTTGAAATTAATACAATATAATTCTTATATCTCAGTAGGCCTTGGTGAGTGAGCTAAGAGAAGATTAATCAAATATAAAGTGGGGTGGGGGTGTATCTGACTATGTAAGATAATTCAAGTAATCCAAACAGTTGCATTTAAGGAACACGAAAGGTCCACCTTTACCCTCCCCTTAGCAGAGGAAATGAAAGCTCTCATTCAAATTCCTGACTAACATGTTGATTTTAGCTCATGCAGCACACTTTCCCTGTGTGCTGCTCTCTCTCTCTCTCTCTCTCTCTCTCTCTCTGGTGTGATTGGTCAATACAAAGGTTTGCACATCATACTTGCTTTGTTTCCTTCCAGGCTCCTTAGTAGCCATGAGGTACAGTCAGGGCCAGTTCTAGCCATGAGCCACTGTGGCACTGCCTGGGAGTGCCACAGCTTAGGGGTGGCATGGTGGGCCAGCCCAGAAGCCAGACTCCACACTCCCACCTCTCCCCTAAGCCAGCCACTTTGCCCCTGGGGGCAGAGCAAGCCAGCCTATGGGTCAGACTTCACTCTCTCACTCCTCCCCTGGGCTGGTTCTCCCCACAACTAGGGGTGAACAGCTGACCCAGGGGAGGGGCGGGAGATCAGAGCCTGGCCTCTGGGCTGGCCGGCTCTGCCCTGCCCCTGGGCCAAGCTGTTCCCCATCCTGGTGGAGGGGTGAGCCAGCCCACAGCGGAGGCCAGGTTCCATGTCCCCCTTCCACCCTTGGGGGGTGACACAAAAGCAAAAGCCCACTCAGGGCTCCACAACCCCTTGAGCCAGCCCAGAGTACAGTAGCCACATTAATAAGATTCAGTACCTAGTGCAGTTTTGGGAACCATGAAAATAGCAACTGATTCCTTAATAATGACAGTAATAAATAAATCCTGAAAGTCTCACAGGAAATATTTGCCAGACTGTCAAACACAGAGGTACCAGATCAAGTCCTAGGTTTCTTTTACACCACTTTCTATACATGGCACTTTGATGGCTGAAGAAAAGTTATCCAGGGTTATGCAGAGAGATCTGATGGATATCTGAGCTGAAAGAGGCCAGCCATATTTGCGTGAGATGAAGTGGGCTGGAACTTTGGGTGCTTGGTCCTGCAGCTGCTCAAAGTGTACTGACCTGTGCATACGTCAGCCCCATGATTCAAGGGGTGGAAAAGTGGCTTAAAATAAAGTCATGTCTGCCTCCACCTTGTCCCAGTGCAGCTTGGCTGAATTAGAGGGCATCTGCCCTAAATCTTTCAGTGAGCTATGAAGTGTGATTGGGTGTAAGCTTTGGGGGCAGGAAAACTGACACATTAGTAAAGCTTTGTAATCACATAGGGAATCCCTCAGAAAGGAAAACATGGCGTATTTTACGGTACATGAGAGATCAAGGAAAAAGATAACACTTTACATCTTTCATTATTGCTTCAGCTATTGCTTTTTTGTAGGGCTTACATGGTGGCTTATTTGAAAATGACTGTGACCAATGAGCACTTGGTTGTGTTACACCAGATGAGAAACACAGCAGGTAACAGCTGATTCTTCTTCGAGCGCTGCTCGGATGCATTCAGTAATAGATGTGTCTGTGCCAGAGCACCGGACTGGTCAGAAAAACTTGTCCTAGCCTGTCAGAAGAGGGGAGGTGGCCACCGCTCCTCGCACCATCCGCAGCTATATATACAGCCATCTCCCCACACCCTCCTCAGTTTCATTTGCTTCCGCCTTGAGCATCAGAATTGGAACGTCCGCTCCTTGCAAATCGCAAGCAGCCTGTCTCTTCGCCTTCGACTGACTGTCTGGCTGGGTACAGCTCTTTGTGGATTTAACTCCACCACGAGAGTCCCCAACACTGGCCTGGAACATAGTGTTGACGATGCCGGGGTTCAAACCCTGTGCCAAGTGCAGCAAGGCCTTCCCCCGGGATGACCCCCATGGGAAGTGCCTTAGGTGCCTGGGCAAAGACCACATGTTCTCGGCGTGTTCCATTTATCTCTCCTTCAAACCAAGAACAATCAGGGAGAGGGAACAGCGATGCCATGCCCTAGCCTTGGAGGAGGCTTGGCACCCTTTGCCCGAGGCTTTGGGTTCACACCCGGCACGGAGACCCAGCCTTGGCATCTTGGTACCAATCAAGGTTGCCCTCAGTTAGCCCGGCACCAACGGTGCTGGCCTCGCCTCAGCACTGTGCCGTGTCATCTCCGGCGCCAACGGCATGGTACAGCCTGGCCTCACCAGTGCCGAGCTCATCCCGGCACCAGCTGACTCCACCCTCGGCACCGCAGAGCCTGGTGCCGCAGGAGTGGGAGCCTTCTGCCCGGGGAGTCCTCCCTCCCCCAGCGAGGACTTGCCCGCGACTCAAGTAGAGCTGCTCCTTGTCCCGTCCACCCCGGAAGCGTTGGAGGCAGCACGAGCCCTGCTGCTATGCCTGACTCCCCCTGCCCCACCTCCAATCAGAAGGGGCAAACCAGCCTTCATCTCGAAGGCCTGGGTTCACCTGGGACACTTGCCCTCACCTTCCAGTCCCCCGTCTTCCACTCCAGTGGCGGCCGACCCTGCTCCACCACCGGCACCAGGCTGGGAATCTCGATCCCCTTCCCCCATTTCCAGCCTGGAAGAGAGACCTTCTAGGGGCTCCAAACGGCCCCAGCACCGCACATCAGCCCCATCACCTTTCCAGTTTTGTCCGCAAGAATGGTCCCCCCCAGGAAACTCCTTCCTGTCCATGGTGGGCTCCTGCTGCTGTGCTGTCCCCGGCACCGGAGTCTTTTACAGGAAACCTTTCGGCGCATTTTGACCTATTGCGCCAGGCTATGGCCCATTGAGGTATGGAGGTGGAGCCCTTGAGGCTTCCCCCCGATAACCTGTTTGGACCAGCCTTCACCTTGGCAGTGCCCTTAGCAGTCCTGCCCCACCTGAACGTATGGGACCACACACACTCCTGGTGGCAGAGCCCAAGTTCCATCTCCCCGGTTTCAGATATGGTGAGCGTGAAGTATCGGGTATCCAAGTCGGGCTACCCCTCTCTCACTGGCCACCCAGTTCCCCCTAGGGATGTGGTCCAGATGGCAGTGGGGGCCAGGGAACCCCCCAGGGACCCCTTTCCCCCCTCCAGGGAAACTAGGGAGCTGGATTTGCTAGGCCGTAAGGTTTAGTCTTCATCGGCCTTCCAGTTACGAGTGGCAAACAACCAGGCTATAACCAGCAGATACTTGCTAGATGTCTGGGAGTCACTCGGGAAATTTAGAAATATGCTTCCACCTGAGGCCAGGGAAGAGTATGATGCCTTCCTGGAGGAAGGCAACATGATCTCGCAAGACCTCCTCCTTTCGGCACACAATGCAGTGGACACTGCTGCTCGCACCATGGCCTCGGCAGTTACCCCCTGCAGGGTAGCATGGCTTAGGGAGGCTAGAGAGCCCCTAACACACAGCAGGCAGTTCTTGACCTGCCCTTTGAGGGGGATGTCTTGTCTCCCCCGAAACACTCTCTGTGGTGGGCACAGCCCGGGATCCTCGAGGAGAGGCCAAATATTTCGGCCTTCTCCCTCCCGAACCCACCCTGTTGACTTAGCTCCCCACTTCCCCTGGTGGGCGAGTCCCTTTCCTTCCCGCTTTACTCATGGCGAGAAGTGGGCCTTTGCCTCCCCTTTCCACAAGGAGGGGCCCCTCTGATCACCACCACCCTTTTTACCCTTAGGGTGCAGGGGGCCCTAGGGCATCACTGCCACAGACAGCCAACCCTCCCCCCATCCTCTAGGGAAGGCAGGGCCGGTGGGAACCACTCTGATCCTTCCTTGTTCTTCCCCTTTCCCAATCGCGGGAACAAGACTTAGATCGGGACGTCAGGGGCCAGCAATACAACAATGTCCGCTTACGGTGTGGGTACCCCAATACCGTAGCTACCCTTCACCCCTTAAGCAGTGACTTCCCCAAAGATGGAAACCGCCCCTCTTCTACTCCTAGCAGCCTTCCTTCCCGGATATTCCCCACTGTGTTTTCCACCCTAACACCTCACCGAGGGATGGAGGCGCGTCTCATTGTAGCCTCAGCTGCTGCCAGGGCTCCGAGATGCGCACATCCAAAGCCTACTTGCAACAGGACTGTGCCTGTGGCCATGATGCATGTCCCAGGCAGGGGCCCTCGTATCTGGGTCAGGGGAAGGGGAAGCGATACCCCTGGTCACACCACCATTTCTGCACTGCGACCCTAACCCCCATTCGACAGGAATGTCTCCTGCACACTGAAAGGGATACATCTGTGTAGCAATACAGTTACCTGGATAGCCAGTTTAATCAGGAAGGTATCCTTTAGAGCAGGTCTTACCCCTGCACAGGCCCAAGGTATGGCCCACTTCTCCCTTTTTTCCCTCCCTTGCACGGTTCCACGTCTCCACCTTCTGGTGATCTAGTGAGCAATGTTCCCTCTAAGCTGCACTGGCGCGCTGCAGCGCAGCCCGCTGCAGCCGCCAGCGCAGGGAAGGCTGCTGGCAGCACACTGCTGGCAGCCAGAGGCCCTCCATAGAGCTCCTCTGGGGCTGGGAGTTTTGAAAACTCCCGCCCAGAGAAGCTCTAATGGAGCATGCCCAGAAAATCTGGGCATGCTCCGTAGAGCTTCTCTGGCCCCAGGAGCTGTGGCTGGGCCGTGCGGCTCCAGCCACAAGGTAAGTTCGTGGGGGTGGGGAGGCTGCTGCTGAGCTGGGAGCAGGCCGGCGGGGATGGGGGAGCCGCCAGGAGTGGGCCCATGGTGGCAGGGGGGGG
>ML681972.1:28851038-28861335 GCA_007922195.1 Podocnemis expansa | reverse complement strand
GGGGGTGGGGAGGCTGCTGCTGAGCTGGGAGCAGGCCGGCGGGGATGGGGGAGCCGCCAGGAGTGGGCCCATGGTGGCAGGGGGGGCCGCTGGGAGCTGGGGGGGTGGCCGGGAGCAGGCCGCGGGGGTGGGGGGCTGCCGGGGGCAGGGGGGGCTGCAGGGGGCAGCTGGAAGCAGGGGGTAGGGGGCCGCTGGGAGCAGGGGGCGGCTGGGAGCGGGGGGGCAGCTGGGAGTAGGGGGCGGGGGGGGTGGCTGGGAGCAGGCCGCGGGGGTGGGGGGGCAGGAGCGGGCCCACGGGGAGGTAGCGCAGCAAGCGGGGGGGCAGCGCAGCGAGCAACGTGAGTTGCTCAGCTGCCTCCATCTCTTAGAGGGAACATTGAGAACCAGGGGTTCACCTCAGGAACCCTCACCTTTGTCTACCCTCTTTGAGATAGCCCACTCTCCCCCAACCTCACCAAAGCATGGCCGGGGGCACCCTTTAAAACCCTGAGAGGGAACACCTAGTTATGACTGTGTGTTGGGAAACTGTGAAGGATCCATCCCTTCGCGTGCTCTCCCACCTATATTTCCCACCCCAGTATCGACTGCCTTCTGGACAGCTGTCTACATGAGACAGAAGGTTCCCTACTTCCAGGGCACTTGCATAATCTTCTTGCTCTATGGTCCTATTCCCTGGCAGGACACACCCCCCCACCTTCCGCCCTGCCTTCCCACGGGACCGTCTCACTACGCCGCACGTAGTCCCTTAGTGCTACTGCGGTTCTCCCCTTGCTCATTGGTGGCACCTGACAGTTCTGCGGTCCCCTCTTTCCTTTTTCAAGGACCTGTTGACACCCAGTGCCCATCCAAAGGCATGATAGACAGAAAACCCATTTCTATACAACATATAACAGTTTGGAGTCGTACCCTCCCCCTTTTATTCGCCCTCTGGCTCCCTCCGGGGAGAAAACTTCGTTGGGTTCTCTGATCTCGGGGTTTTCTTCAGATGTGGCATCTGCCACCCTGTTACGGTCCGAATCTCTAGCTTAGGAAGGATCCTCCCTTGGCAGCGGAGATCTTCAATATCCAAGTATTGAAGAGTTTCTCCTTGGCAGCCCTGGCATGGCAAAGTGGTAACGTTATCCCTCCAGCAAGCACTATAGGTACTGAGTCCATGGCCTTTCACGGCTGTCCTTCAGTTCTTTCCGTTGCAGAGGGGCTGACTACACTGTAGTAAGAGTTCTCTCCCATCCCTCTTCTCCCTCCCCCCCACGCCTTAGTGAGAGCTTTGCAATGCAAACCCTGCAAGCTTAGACCAGCGGGGCCCTCCTCTGCATTCTAGTGCCCTGCGAGCCCTAGTAGGACCATCTCATCAGCACTGCCTCAGGCCACCTTGCTATTAGTGACCTCTCCCGGAACCTCTCTCCTGTGAGAACCCAGGCATGGTTCCTGCTCGGCTGAAGACATGAACTACCAGGTCGTTAATTAGCATACCGTGGGCCCGTCCCACTTGGCTCAACTCTATATGCTGCGGCTTAGTGTCTCGTGGTCTTCTCAGTTGCCCTCGAGCCCATCTTACAATCTTATATCATCATTTCTCTCTTTTAACCAGACGGCTTGCTTGGTCACATCCTAGATAAGGGGCATTGTCATTCCCTTACTTCTCCCTGTGTGCTCAGTAGTCGCCAGATCAGTCCATGACTACATGGCTCCTGCAAAGCCTTTGGGCGCTCTACGCCTATCCTTTCTTTGTTCTCATGTGAGACATGCCCATATGGCTAGTCTCATTTGCTAGCTTTTAGTGTTCTCCTTTGAGTCCACGTGACATGGCCTAAGCCCAGACACTGTAGTCTGTTGGTTACATTCCACATTTTCCTCCTATGCAGAGCACCTACACAACCCGTTTTTGTTAGGTTGCGTCCTTTTCTCCAGCTCTGGTGACCTTGTCCGACCTGCTTATGCATTCTGCCTCGGTGGGTTTGGTCTTGCCCTGTTCTGGGTTGACCCTCAGCTCTTGTTTCTTCTGGGCCCGTCAAGGCCCACTCGCCTCTTGACTCCAGCAAGCATTTTGCTTTGGGGCCTCTACCTTATGGGGCTTGTTGCTGTGCTGAAGGCAGAAGTACCAACTCCACCCACCATCCATCAGTATGGCTAGTAGTCACCTATTACTGAATGCATCCAAGCAGCGCTCAAGGAAGAACAGTGGGTTATTTACCAGTTACCGTCCTTCTTCAAGATGGGCTGCTCGGACCCATTCAGGTCCCTCCCCTCTGTCCCTGCTTCTGGAGTTGACGACTCTAAGGAACTGAGGAGGGGGCAGACAAGTGGCCGTATATATAGCTGTGGGTGGCGTGAGGGGCGGTGGCCGCCTCCCCTCTTCTGACAGGGTAGGACAAGTTTTTCTGACCAATCCGTTGCTCCAGCATGGAGGCACCTATTACTGAATGGATCCGAGCAGCCCATCTTGAAGAAGGATGGTTACTGGTAAGTAACCCACCGTTCATGATTCCAAAGAGGATTGAGTAGAATGATGGATGAATGACTCTGCACTTGAGGGGTTACCAAACAGAGTTATGCAGTGATATAGACATCTCAAAATCAGTAATGCCTTGAAAACCAAATGATATGCCTAGCAAACTTTTCTTTGCAGTACCTGTTGTAAACTCACCCCCTAAAGAGTTAAAGAATAAGAGATTCATACGCCATATTGCTGCAAGACTGAGAGTCCCACTGTTGGTTAAACAAACAAAAAGTCCTAACAAATTTATTTATTGCATGAGAATTCATGGGAGAAAATTCCACTTCATCAGACTCTTTGAAGATGGGGGAGCTAAAGATAAGATAAGATAAAATCGTTGGGCTTTAAAAGTGCCACAGGACTCCTTGTTTGCTTTATTGAACTAGACTAACAAGGCTGCCCACTTGGAACTTGTCCACTGTTGGTTGTTCATTTTTGCCTCTGAAACCTTCTTAAGATTGCAATGTACACTGGTGTCCCATGTGAAGACATCTAAAGTGGTATCCTCTTCCCATGCAATGCAAAACCGCTCTTGAGGTTTGGTATGAGAGGGTACCTGTAAGGATAACCAGTGTTCTTCACTCCCCAACTCGATCTTCATCAGGGACCAAGGGCAAATTACTTTGCCTGTGATTGATTTTTAAAGACTCTTTTCCACTGATGAGCCAATTTTAGAGAGTTCAAACATTCAGGTTTTCTCAGGAGATACGCAGTGCTCTGTTGCTATTTCTGGCAATGTTAATGAAAACAGCCTCTTTCATGGTATAATGGCTTTTAGGGTTCAATTCAGCCTCTACATCATAGCCACAGCAGGCCTCTTCACAGCAGAACTAGTGCAATTTTGTTGTGCACAAGGAAAGGTGACCAGACTTGGTAGGGTTGGTTGCACATGGCCAGACCTAGCACTGCAGCACACAGTCTGGGATGAAGTAAGGCATGATCCTGGTTGGGAAGGGGTAAGACATGATAATCTGTTATTGTATGGTTCCCCCATCTTATCCTTCCTGGGGGAATCCATAGGAGACCCTCTGTGGCTACTCTACCCTTGGGCTGTAGTAGGTTCCAAAGAGTGACTCTGGTGCTATGCTGCCATCTGAGAGTAGAATTCCTGTTCAGACCTGTGGTGAACTTGCCCCCCTCTGACACATTTGCTGAGCACCTAACCCAGCTAGCCAGACCGGCAGTGGGCTCTGGAATTGGATAATATTAATGATACACTCATTATATGTAGTACTATACCCATAGAACACCTGGCATTCTACAACTGCTTTACAAATATTATAAAAATTACAAATGGTTTCTGTTGTCTGAGTTCAGGTTTCATTTTTAATAGAGAATTGTCTAGCATGGGATTTATAAATTAAGTTTAAATGAAGGAAGATTAATAACCCCAGACAACCTGAGCTGAGAATAAGTGGGACCTAGAACTTCCGTGTTCCCAGCAACACCACCCTTGGGCCGCTTTTTCACATTACTTGACCATGCCTTGGTTTCCCCATCTGTGAAATTATTAGAATAATTCTTCCATGCTTCTGTGCTGTGGAGCATAATTAATGTTTGTTGGTTGCTTTTGGGGTCTCTGGCTCTGATCCTTCAAAGACCATGTGTTACTCAATAGGAAAGGGTGCTACATATGCGCTTAAAGTTAAGCACCTGTTTAAACTTTTTGCTGGATCTGGGCTAGCATACTTAGTGCTTTGTGGGGTTGAATCCTAGCCGAAGACTGATTTATACTGGTACAGTTAGAATTACACACAATAGCATGGTTCCTCGTACAGCAGTCAGTGTACACTGTGCTGTTTGTTATATGGGCTAATCTTTGACAGCATGCTACAGATGAGAATAAAAGAACAAGATAGCAGATCACTACAAAGGATGGAAGCTTGGGGAAATGAGGTGCCTTGCTAGTGAAATGAGTCCTGTTCGATGAAAATATTCCAGAGCTGTGCAAGCTTATGTCAGCTGTGCTTGTAACTGCCATATCAGATAACTGCATATATTATTTACCAGCACATGGGTCAATGATGCTTGTTACAGGCCGTTAATGAGGTGTCTTCTTTGCCAGCAGCAGGACAGAAGAAAGTGTGAAGATCCAGTCCTTTTGCCAAAGGATTTATTCCTTTGATGACTTTTGTACAGTTATACACACAATCAGCCAACAATACCTGGAGACTTAAGCTTCCTCCCATACATTTTACTTGGGCTAACTATGGGGTACAAACAATTGAAAACAGGTGTAGAGGAGAAAACAGTGGAGGAGGCAATGAGGGAAGTGGTGTTACCTACACAAATGGAAAGTATTGAGCCATACCTTGATGAATAGGTTTTTCCACTTGGTAACTTTTGTATGTTGATTCAACTTAATTTGGAGAAAAGACAACCAGTGCCCTATGTCACTCATTGCAAAGGAACTATGTGATGGTAATGCCGATAGCTGAAAACACAAGATATTTTCAATTGGTTCCTCATTTCACGGAGTGTTTTAACAGTCACCTTAATCTGGGCTGTTATCTGCTGTATTTAAACAGAATGGTGGGTCAAAATTTGGGAGACAAGTTGAGTGAGGCAATATCTTTTGTTGGCCCAACTTCTGTTGAAGAGACAGACAAGCTTTAGAGCAGGGGTCTCAAACTCAAATCACCACGAGGGCCTCATGAGGAGTAGTACGGTAGCCCAAGGGCCACACCACTGAAACCTTTTAATACAGCCGTATTGCAAATATTGATAGCAATAGTGTTGTTGTGGGCCACAAGAAATAACTTGAGGGCTGCAAGTTTGAGACCCCTGCTTTAGAACCACACAGAGCTCTTCTTCAGGTCAGACTATCTCAATAGGTGCACCCTGTGGTTCTGAATCCTGTTTTATTTGTTGTCCACTCTAGGCATCATGATAATTATAAAATCAGAAACTTCGTGCAAGAGCCTGACCTATGTGTTAGAGGCAGAAGCTGCCTGTATGCTGTTGCCTGGAACTGCACAGGAGGGTGATGATATCACGCTAGATACATGTAATGATCAGTTTCAGGAAATCAGACCTCAACGCCCATTGAAAGCTTTGACACACTCAAAGACCCAAATCTGTGTGGCTTTAAAGCTTGTCTCTCTCACCCACAGAAGCTGGTACAAGATATTTCCTGCCGTACTTATCTAATATCCTGGGGGCCAACATGGCTACAACACTGCATACAAAAATTGGGAAACATTCTTAACACTTTTTAAAATTAAGTTTGTTGGACATTTGTCAAAATTGCAAAATTCCTTATTCACCAGCACAATTACTTAACATAAAGCAAGTGAACAAAACAGTCCTGCAATGCCTATTTTCTGAATGCCATATATTTGTATTAGAACAAACTAATGCTTTTTGTTTAAAAACTGTTTAGATATTTACAGAAGACAGACCAGCTGTTTCAAACTCTTGTGTCTGCATGCCCCTATAGCTACATTTTTCACTAGAAGAATATTTGTTATTTATAATCTAGCTCATCTCCATAAATGTGGTTGGAAAAACAGTGCTTATTGTTCCAGGAAAAGTTTTTTCTCCCTTTCATTGCTAAGAAACCCCCCTGAGTTGGGGGATTATAATTTCCAATCAACACATCAATCACCTGGAAGGCTAGTGCTCATGTATGCGTGTGGTGACTCTGTGCCTTATTCTCACACAGATGAGAATCAGGAGTAACTCCATTTCAGCCAGTGGGATTTAACTGCCGTAAAATCGAGGACTAGCCTGTATGTGTATAAATAGCAGCCTGTGTTTAGATCAGTGAAAAAACAAAAACAAAAGAGAGTGCCTGAGATTGACATTAACACCGTCAAAGTCTTTGTCTGTCCCCATTTCCTGTTACACCTTGTAAATTCAACATTTCCAGTGTTTATAATTGCTGAGTGTAGTACTGCCGGCCTCAAGACTCTGAAACTTTCAGGCTTGAAACAATCATGAGATGAACTTAAATTTAAAAAGAAAGAAGTCTAAAAAGTACATAACTTGTTTTATTTGCCATTTGCCTTTTTTGTTTTGGGGTGCACCCATGTTATCAAGCTTTTCTCTATACCATAAGGGCTAGCAACTTATTTAATTATGTTGAGGTCCCCCTCATCATATGCCTCTAGAGATTTTAAGAAAAGCACCCAATGCTTGCAAAACTAATGATAAAAAAAATCATAAGAGTTGTAATTATTCCTAATCTTTAGCACACAAAAGAGGTCTAGGCACCGCTTAATGCCAGGCCTGGAGACACTTAACTATTGAGGGTAGTGTTTACTACAGTAACTTCCCAGAGGGACAGATTTTTAAAGGTAATTAAGCACCTAACTCCCTTTAAAAACATAGTCCATAGAAAATAGCAAGCTTTTCTGAGGAGTTCCTGTTTGCAGGATTGGGCCCTTATATTGTGTTTGCACCTCTGAGTTGGATTTGTATTGCAAAGATTCCCAAGGCAAACATGGATAGTTTAGCACAGCTCGAGTACCCTTACTCTTTGTGAGAGATGGTATGACAGATGCAAAGCAGGGGCTGAAAGTGGAGGCTCTGATTATTTTGGCCTTGGGCTCTTTACAAGCAGTGGCCTTCTTGAGAGTCACCCAGCATTTGGCCAGATCCCTGATGGCTTTGCACATTCCTTTTCTTACTTTGAATGAATGCTCTAATCTGGCTGGAGGGCATCGCAAGTCCCAATAGCCAGTTTACTGCACCTGCTCATCAAGGATTGGAAACACCTGCCATGGTTGGAGCTTAGTATTTAAGTGCTGCTATTTGAAGACAAATCTTGTCTTTTGTCTCTGCCCCTGCCTTTTCCCATTTTTTTTTTAATAAAAAGCAGTGCTGGCTATTTTTAGGACAGGGTTTGTTTTCCTATCATTTGCTGAAGAAACTGCTCATGCCTTATGGGTTAGATGGACTGATGAGTGATTATTCAAATGAACCCCAGGCACGGGATAGAAGGAACAAGAGCATTTTTATTTGGCTTGCAGTCATTTTAAAGACCTATGTGGATTGAAAAAAAAATATTAGAGTATTCTCCAGTCATGCTCCAGAGCATTGTAATATCATTATTGGAAGCTGCAGAGGTTTGGTCAGTGCTATGAAATAAAGTGTAGTTTTTAATAAGAGTAGGCATGTGCTTCTTCATCTTTTGTCCTAAAGTAGAGAAGTACTACTTACATATGCCTTTAATTGTTCCAGATTACTGTTTTAATTGTGACAACCCATGTTAACTGTCTGAGCAGAAGTTGGTCTTCCAGGATAAGACAAGTGTGTGTCCATCTTAAAGTGCTCTCTCCTCCTTTTAAAAATGTGCACGTGTAAGAAAGTAAAGATAATGAAAGCTGCTGGCTTGACAGCTTCAGACAATAAAGCATTTATTTATCCACAGGAGAGATACAGCATGGCCCTTTGAATGTGTCCTTATACTGTCTCTCCATTGTGCTTCAGTCCTGACTTGCACATGCTGCCTCTTGCGTTGAGCAGGTAGCTTGTGTCCTTATCCCATATACTAAACTTGAAGTACAGGAGTAAACTTTAATGGGACCACTAACATATATGTGTATATGTATGTAACCCTTCTGCCAGGGCAGGCTGGCAGAACAAGGGCCAGGTTCTATACCTAGGGGTCTCCCAATAATATAGCACCACCAACCTGCTCGAACCCCCACCCAGGTTTCTGGGAAATCCTGCACTGTTCCCTGGGCACCCCAAAGGGGTAAGGCTTCCCCACTTGCAAGCACAAGTCTGAGTGTAGTTAACAGAACTTTTAATAGTAGTAAAACAGAGTGTAAAAGGCCAAATAACAGAAATCAGCACTGATCTAGCAAATCAGTACAGAGCAAAGTTCCCAACAACCCACAGCACATAACAGAATGTACAAGACTTAATGGCAAAACTGGCACCCATCTGGGGAATCAGTGCTAACTAGGCTCCCAACCAACCCTAGCATATGTAGGGAGTGTCTTTCAAACCAGCTGTCTGCCAGCACTATCTATTGGCCACTCACTCCATCCACTAGCATCATCCGTTGGCTTCACCCACTGTCCACCGGCTCCCCCCACTGGTCACTCACACCGACCACTCTCACCATCTGCTGGCTCTGCCTACCGGTCACTCACACCACCCAGCTCGCCACTGGCCACTCTTGCTGTCTGCTGACTCCCCTTCAGTGATCTCAGCTCAGAGAGAGGGTTTTTTCTCTAGTGATTTTAGCTCAGAGAGAGTCTGCATCTCTCCCTTAACTTTAAGTAGCTGCAAACAGCTACCTCTATCTAAATGACAAAGGCCTCAGAAGAAGCCTAGCCATAGCTATCATCAGACAGGGGAAACAATAGGAGGGGCGCAGGAATAGCCTCAACCCCCACCCCCATCTTCAACTTCTTTTCAGCTGAAACATGTGTTCACCATTCCTACAAATCTTTTTTTAAGTAAGGGTAACTTTTATTCTTTAACTAATGCTGACAGATTTGAAATAGAGGGTAGCAATTCACAAAAGATAGTATTTTATATTTCGCTTCAGTAGAATTACAGATATTGACAGATTTGTGATCAGATTAACCCCAAATACCATTACCCACTATGTCCTGCACCCAATATGCTGATACCTAATTGTGCTGTTTGTGTTCATGCTAATACAGGACCCATGTAGATTAAATGCCCCCCTTCAGAAGCTGTTAGGCACAGCTTCTAAACCTACCTTACATGTAAATCTTTAAGACTTGGAGTCCTAGTGGCTTTCCCATGGCTGCACAGCTAATGAGTAACAGAGCCGACAACCCCTGACTGATAGTCCAGTGCATGAGGGTATGGGGAGCTTCTGAATTTGAGGGCCAGCATGGTGAACTGTATGTTGAATGAATAGTGATTAGAAAATGTGACAATGCTTGTTTCTAGCTCATGCCATTGGAAGCCCTTACATTCATATTGTATGAAATGAATGTCAGGCAAGTTTAGAACCAATGAAAGGACATGCTTCTTTGCACCTCTGGGGTCAGTTTGAGAAATTCACTGCTGCAGGGTGATCATAGAAATAGAATTGAATACCTTGCCTGGATTGAAAAGCACAAAAGTGGTTGAGTAGTTTTATGACATTCGTATTTCTACAAGATAAGATAAGGTAATCAAATCTCCTGTTTCAGGGCAGAAATTGATTGCCCCAGGGGTTTGAAGGCATTTCTCCACTAGGTAGCTTAGATACAGTGATATGTGTTGCATAAATGGCTATAGGGAGAGACAGAGGTATTGTGTTTGCTTGGTACATTCAGCTTGACCCTGATTATCACTGAAGTTGAGATCCACAGAGGGACTGAGGTGCCACAATGCTGAGTGGGTCCACAGCTAGGAACCCCTTGCCTGGACTCAGACACCGGTGGGGTTTCTTGTGAGAAAGAGCTAAGTGCCTGCTAAACACCACACAAGATAGCTCGAGAAGGTGTTCTTCAAAGCATCTGACAAAGTGGGATTTTCTCCCACAAAAGCTCATGCAATAAATATATTTGTTAGTCTTTAAGTGCCACAGGACTCCTTGTTTGTTCTAGAGAAGGTAGTGAATTTGTTACTTTGAGCCTACTGGGTAGAGCACTCATCAAAAATATGGAAGGCTTAAGTCCAATTCCCTTCTCTTCCTGAAAAGGTTTGAACAAGGCCTCCTCTCAGAGGAATGTGCTAACCACTGAACAAGGGTTTAGTCTGACATTAGCTTGCTCACTCTTCTGTTGAAGCTCTTTCACCAAGGATAAGTACTTCATTTAGCTATACTGTACAAAGAGAATGACTTTGTAGTCCAGGGCTGTATTCACACACACATGGTTATTT
>ML681972.1:28817561-28850638 GCA_007922195.1 Podocnemis expansa | reverse complement strand
CGGTGCCCACAGCCCCCCTTTGCAGGCACCTGCAGGGAGCAGCGCTAGGCAGCGCTGAAGCCCGCCGCTGCCCGCAGCCCGGCTCTTGTTGTTTCGAAACAACGGTGCGTCATGTGAACATGTTTTTTTTTTGTTTCGAAACAAGGTTGTTTCGAAACAAAAGTGCTGTGTGAACACAGCCTAGGGGTTAGGACACTGTCACAGGCAGGGGTTAAAGTAAGGCGGAATGCCCCAGAATACCATTCTGGTGCCACTGTTTTTAGGGGCTGGGGCCCTAAAACTAGCAGGCCCCAGAGCAGCATTGTGCCACGTTCCAACAGGTGAGGGCAGGGGCAGGGGCAGGGGTATTGCTGGGGGGCTCAAGCCCCACCCCAAACCCCTCCCTTTCTATACCCCGCTCCAACCTAGGGCTTGCAGCCTTGTCCCCAGCCATACCAGAGCCCTGACCCTGGGCCTACTGCCCCCATCTCCCCAGCCATGCTGCCACTGGTAAGTGCTGGCGCAGCCCAGCTCATGCTGCAGGGGTCTTCGGGGTGTGGGGGGGTGCTGACGTGGGGGGGCAAGACCAGGGGTCCAGGGGGCCCACCTACACAGGGGCATTCCAGAGCCCCCCAAATTATACTTTTACCCTGGTCACTGGGTAATGCCACCCCATCCTCCAGAAGGCAAAACCTGGAGTTTTGTTTCCCCACAGCTAAGTCAGCCTGGCCACTTGGAGCCTCAGGGCCAAGTGGCTCAACAGCTAGAGAGCATCGTAGTTAGAGTAGGTAGACCTGTGCTCTGCCTACTCCATGAGATCAGTGGCAAATAGATTCACAAGGGGGTCCGTCAGGATCTGGCCAAAACACACTGACTCACTAAGTTTGCCCTTCTACAAGCAGATGATTAGTCTCCTTAGGCTACTTCCTACCATGTCCAGCAATGTCATAAGCCACGGGTCTCCTGAGTCAGAAGCTAGCACAACAACCAATAGCCCTATCACTTCTTAGGCTTCTACTTTCAGTCAGGTATGTACCTACATCTCAGCATGCTAGGATCTAGGCTGCCACTAGACACTGCAAGAGACAGCTTCTCACCTCACTAATTCACCATGACTAAGTTGGGCGACTCTCTTTTATTCTGAGGCTCCAATTGAGGCATGCCCAGCAGAGGTGGGGGGCATGCCTTCTTCTGCCCAAAGTATGGGGTTAACCTTTTCTGATCCCATGTGGGGTAAGTCCACCCTATCATAAGCACCCATCTGAGAGATCCTAGGACCAGTCCATTGCCTCTAATGATTAATTATTGTTTAATATGTTTTTAAATATTTACACACAATGGAGCGGATTCAACAGGACAGACCGAGGGAGTCCCATATTAAACTATCCCATAGTGCCATGATCAGAGATGTCTACATCTGCTTCTGTTTTGTGGCTTCGGGGGGGGGGGGGGGGGTTAGGGGGCAGAAAGACATCCCTAGCAGGAGGCAGCTGTGCACATTCCCAGAGATAGAAGCATACATACTGAGAGAACTCACCCTAAAAGCTTAGGCACTGAGTGAGTTTGGACACCTACAGAGTTGGAGACAATAAAGCAAGATTTTTTTTGGATGACAGTAGTGCCTAAACCTGGGATTTAGGTGCCTAAACTCCTTTTTAGACAGAGGCCTGGAATTTTTGTCACTAACCTCAATAGGCCAGATCATCATGCTTCTACACTGAGGAGCACCTTACTCCACAGATAATCCTGTTGATTTGATTGGGACTATTCAAGGTACTAGATGCCTCTAAAGAAGTGGGTTGGAGCTCACGAAAGCTTATGCCAGAAGAAATCTGTTAGTCTAAGGTGCCACGGGACTCTTGTTTTTTCAAAAGTGTGGGGTTTGGTCTGTTTAAAAATATTTCTTCATAGTTCATTGGGCATGAATTATGCCATTAACAAGACTCACAGGGCCAGTTTGCATGGTTGTAACCAAGATCATAAAATCTCCAATGGGTCTAATTATGATCTCAGTTATACGAGCATAAAATTTAGACATTATTCAGGCGTATATTGGAGCCACTATAGATTTACAAGTGTGTAACTGAGATTAGAATTTGACACACTATCAGTTAAAAGTTTTATTATTATTAATTATTATTATAAAATTTGATGAACAGAAAAAGATGCCACTAATGCAGTACACCATAGAGAGTTAATGACTGTAGTGCAGTGGGCAGAAGTAAAGCCTTTGCAGGTGTTTCTTAATTATGTGTTAATTGGCCAGGTGCACATAAATACAGAACACAGAGGGCTTGGAAGGGATTTGTAGTAGAGAGAACAGTAGAAGAGGCAGATAGAGGTTGTAGCCCAAGTTTGTTTGTTTGTTTGTTTTCAAAGAAAAAAGTGTTTCTTTGGGGTTTTCTGGTGACACTGTCTTTGTGAAGATAAGTCAGTTAAACAGAAAGTGGGGCCTCTATGAGTAACTTGGGAGACCTACAAGCTGAAAAAGCATATAGAGCAGTAAAACTTTTAAAGAGCAGAGAGGAGGCTCAAGGAAATTAAGTTTATTAGGGCTGATAGTTTTCAGGGCATCAGCTTATTCAGAATATCTTGCACTGAATGAGTATCAAACAAGGAGGCCTGTGGCACTTAAAGGCTAACAAATTTATTTATTGCCTGAGCTTTTGTGGGAGAAAATCCCACTTTGTCAGAGGGCTAGTGGAGGGGGAGGATAGAAACAAGAAAGCAAGTCTCAGCAAATGAAAACAGAGGAATAGGCCTAGGTATAGGCAGATAGAAAATAATAGAATGCCAGAGCAGAGATGGCATTATCTCCTTTGTTCACCCATTGGGAACATGCTACTTTCTCAGAGTCATTTTAACTGTGCTGAGTAGTACCATACAGTTAAACAAAGGTACAAAATTTAGTGACTTTAACAGTTTAGAACACAAACAAATAAGCTCTTCCTGTAAACACTGACAGAAAGTGAAACAGAGCCCAGCTACCTCATAAAAAAGGAACATTTCTCTTCTTTGCAATCAGCTTCTTTGTCTTCATAGTGCCATCAGGGGAGAAGGGATGTAGGTGTTTTAATATTCAGTATGAAAATAAGGTGCTTGGCATGAAAAGTTTTGTTTCCTTTTGATTTTCCTATGCATATGTAATAGCAGAGCTAAAAGAAGGAGTGGATGTCTAGATTTTGACAATTCTGAGTTATATAGGTAGACTTTAGCACCTTTGTTTCTATACATTCTCAGCTGGTGTAAAAAAACAGCACAACGTAAGTGGCCATTCCACTTAATGTGTGAAAACTGGTAGAGTCTTCCCACCACCCCTATTTCTTCATTCTACTAATGGCACAGTGTTTGCTCTCTGTGCTCCTTCCCCATGCTGCTATTTTAAATTTTCTGATACATTCTATCATGTATTTGTCTGGGCTCTCCTTGTAGAATGATTTTCCAGAAACTTCACTTTTAAGTGTGGTTAGTACTACTGCCATGTTTTCACCATTTTAAGGTGGTCTCTTTTTTCTGTTCAGTATCAGTGTCATAATTTGGCAGTCATAATTGAGACTTTGTTTATTTAGTATTTATATTGGCTGACTGTAAAGGGTATATACTTGGAGACTGATAAGCAAATAATAGATGGATGTCTACATTGTGATCTTTCTGAAAGAGTGTAAGGTTCTTTTTTTAAAAAAACAAAACAAAAAGCAGTGTCAAGCTTTTTTTTAAAGTATAAATCTTGGATAAAATTAGGGAATTTACAGCAAGCAAAATAGGTAAGAAACAGCAGAAGTCCATTGATGAGTCTGCAGTCAGTGAGATTTCATTCTGGCTGGTTCCTAGTTGCAACTGATTTACCATTTTATAAAAATCAGTCAGCAACATTACAAGGGAGAGGTACAGCCAGAGAAGTGACTCTAAAAATTTAGTGTCTTGGGGGGGTTACTCTTTATTTTTATAAGTCAAAACAGATCCATCCAGGTACTAGCACTGTCTTCTGCCCGTGCCCACTGTCTGCAAATAAAACTTTTTTTTTTTCTGGTTTGTAGTGACATTGTCAGCATTCAAGATTCTACAATTAGAAGTTAGCTTGTAATTTTGTGGCTATAGGAACTGCTATACCAGGGGCCCACAACCTGCAGCTCAGGAGCCGCATGCAATTCTTTGACTGCCTCCCTGTGGCTCCAGACTCCCACCTGCCACCAGGGGCCCTGTGGGTGACCTGAACATTTGCTTCAGGCTTTCCCTGCCACTGGGGGACCCTGCGGCAGCCCATGCCAGGCTTCAGGCTACCCACAACCACTGGGAGACCCTGAAGGAGGCCTCCTCCTGGTTCTGGGTCCTCCCTCTGCTGCTAGAGGACCCAGCAGCTGGCACCCTAGCCCAGAGGCACCACACCTATTGAGGCTCTCAAACCACTTGGCTATTGAAGGAATTTTTAAAAATGACCTTCCTTATATTTTTGGTTGCTAACCCCTGTGCTGTACCATAGGATAGACAGGGCATGTAGTTCAGTATGTTTTGAACACTGGCCAGTATTTTTTACTTGAGAAGAAGCTGTTAAAACACTCCTAATGCATCTAATTTAGCCAGTAATCTACTCAGTTGGATATAAGGGTGTCTATTTCTTCTTGACCCTAGTAGTTATCAGCCTGCAGCATAAAAACAGTATGGTGCACAGTAGAATTATTTGATTACCTTGTTTTTCCCCCAGCTATATTTGTTCTTCCACCCACATCTAGCTTGTCATATGCTTTGGGTTGCAGCATGCCTTAAAAACCCACCTTTAAACCAAGTTCAGTATAATTTGCCTGTTTTCACATTGAAAAAAGTATCTCATAACTCAATCAGACTGTTCTTGAGTTGTACCTCAAAAGTGAGTGCAGTGTTGGTAACAGGCAGATTTAACCAAGCTGATTCCCCCCCACCCCACCCCTGTGGTATAGAGACTAAACCACAGCTGCCAGTGGTTTTACAGCAAACACTGCACTTGCCAAGGAGGGGCAGATTATCCCCTCATGCTATGTGCTTGCATAGCGCCCTTCCTTTTCTTTAGCTCCCTGGGTATTGATTATCAGGCTACCATAAATGTGGCTTCCTCTCTATTTTTGTGCATCCCCATGCCAGCTCTATAATTACTGCGGGAGTTTCTATAGTTACTCTGCCCAGGCTGGGGTTTTCATTATAGTGATGGTGTTGTACTTCAGGATCAGTGAGGGTACATTGGCTGGAATTCAGCATATGCAGGAGTCTGTGAGGCACCATTTCAGAGGCTAGAGATGCTGAAACAGATAAGGGTAAGAGACTAGTCTTTGTGTGAGGATTCTGGGATATGATTTGAAGTGGGGCTAGATAAACATATCTTTATGACCAGTAACACAGTGATTTAGTAGCACGGCTTGGCACAGAGAAATTTATACTGCTTTGACCCTCGTCCTATATGTATGTGTCTAAACTTAAACCCAAACCATTCTAAGGGAGAGAGGAATGCTGGACTGTTAAAGGACAGTACTGGACATCAAGAGACCTGGGGTCTGCTCTGGTTTGGCTGCAAACTTGCTGACTCACCTAGGGCAAGTCACATACTAATCTCTTTGTGCTTCAGTGTCCCTCTCTACAAAACAGTGATGATAATAATATCTCCTTAGCTTGCAGGAGGGTTGGGAAGGCAACTTGATTAATGTCTGTGAAGTGCTTTGAGGTCCATGGATAGACAGCAGAGCACTATATGACTACACAGGATTATTAGTAGTGTTTTGGAGCTGTTCTACTATCTCCCCCAACCTCTCTTTCCAACCTTGTTTCAGCTACCCCAGCTGAGAATCCCTTGCACGAAAGAAACTGCAGCTGCCTGACACCTGCTTCCACTCAGAGGCCCTAACTCATCTGGTCAGATTTGACACTGTTGCCTCAGGGTCAAATAGGGATTTCAGCTGGTTTTCTTATTACAACAGGTGATTTTGCCTTCATTTTCACCTCCTTTCCCTTCAATATGTTGTTCCACACTGTTTGAATTTAAACAACTGCTTTGATTTGCTGTAACAGTCTAACCTAATCCTGTGATTTACATTTCCCTGTATTTACAGTATTTTCCTCCCATTCTGTACATTCTCCATTTTCAACTGTCTGATGAAGTGGGATTTTTTCCTGCAAAAGCTCCTGCAATAAATAACTTTGTTAGTCTTTAAATGCCACAGGACTCCTGGTTTGTTTTCCATCTGATCAGTTTACCCCTCATACCTAGCCTCTTTAAGTGTCTCATGCTGCCTGTTGCCTCAAGCCTGAATTCAGGCATTTTTAATATACCTGGGTTTCACTAATGAAATACCCCTGCCCACAAATACTTTGCATCCACTGGAAGAGCATAATGGAATGGAACATGCTTAGTGTCAAAGACAATGAAAGACAGGAAAAGCAACTGGCCCTATAGGTGAACTGGATTAAAACCCAAAGAGACCTTTCGGGTTGGGCAAATTAACTGACCTCAAGCAAAGGAAATAGATTGAGCTGAATTCAGTTGTCCTTGGAGGATTGTTACAAGTAGAAATAGGCAATATATGACACAGGTTGTGAACAGAGGAGGTTCTATCTATGCTCCAGGATCCTGGGAAAGATAAAGGAATAAGATTGATATCATTAGGGCATTTTATGTAATTCATGCCATGGTTTTATGGAAGATAGGTCTTGTGAAACAAACTCAATTTTGGTTTTGGATGAGATTGCAAGTCTGATAAACAAAAGGCAATTGTGTGTATGTAATATACTTAGATTTTGCAAGGCATTTGATTCAGTACTGCATAATATTCTGGTTAAAAAATACTAGTGCCATGCAATATTGATTAAGCACACAATCAATGGATTATGAGCTGGCTAATTGTCTGATCTTAAACCGTTGTCAATGCAGAATCATCACTGATTGCAGGGTAGAAGTGTTTCTAGTGGGGTTCCATAGGAATCAGCTCTAAGCCCTGTAGAGTTCAATATTTTTATCCGTGATCTGGTAATAAATATAAAATCACTGATAACATTGCAGATGCCATAAGATTAGGTGGATTGATAAATGAGGAGGAGAGGACAGTCACAGAGCAATCTCAGTCACTTGGTAAACCAGGCCTTTTCAAACAAAATGCAAGTTTTAATACAGACAAGTGCAAGATTGTACATCTAGGATCTTCAGGTCACAGCTACAGAATGGGGCGTGGGGGACTGTCTCAAGGAAAGCAGTGACTCTGAGAAGGATCTAGGAGTCTCAGTGGACTAACAACTCAACAAGAGTTCCCAGTGTAATGCTGTGTCAAAGAGGGTTAGTGCAATCCTTGGATACGTGAACAGGGGAGTAGTGAACAGGAGCCAGGGTAGATTTTTGCCTCTGTGGATGTTGTTTGTGACACCAGTACTGGAATATCATAAGCAGTTCAAATGTCAGCATTTACAAAGGACGTTGAAAAATTGGAGATGGTGCAGAGAAGAGCTACAAGACTGATTAAAGGACTTTAAAACATCTCTTATAATTAAGGCTATGATTATAGGGTGGAGACCATGGTGTTCACATAATTATGAATTTAAATAAAATCCATGACTCCTAGAGCAGCAGCTCCTTTCCTATTTGAGCATGGCAACCTGGTCCACATAGTTGCAGAGCAACTCAAAGTTGGTGCATTTGCCCTTCTGTAGATGGGAATGGCATTGCAACCCTTCGCACTAGATCACAATGGCAATCAAATTTGGCCCTTTGACCCTCTGGCTCCATCTATGATGGGGTGGATGGGCCAAACTCAAGAAGTGTTGTGACAAATGGGTTAGGTTGCAGCACTTAATGTGGGAAGCTGGGTCCAATCCTGAGAGGGAGGAGCTGCCACTGCAGAGTAAGCATGGGATGGGCTTGCTACCATCCCTTCCCCGCCTCCTTTATCCACCTCTTTCTGTGACATTTCCTTGTTTTCCTGCACCTTTTCTGTTAAATGTATTATATTTTCCATGAAAAAAAAATCATAGCCTTCCTTCTAATGAAAGACTCAAGAAGCACAGTCTCTTTATCTTAAAGAGTAGTTTAAGCAGTAGTTTGATAATCTATAACAGGGGTCTCAAACTCAAATCACCACAAGGGCCACATTAGGACTAATACGTTAGCCCGAGGGCCACACCATTGAAACCTTTTCATAGAATGGTATTGCAAATATTGGTAACAATGGTGTCATTGTGGGCCATAGGAAATAGCTTTAGGGGCCCCATGCAGCCCATGGGGCATGTGTTTGAGACCCCTAGATTCTATAACTGTGTATCTGAGGAACAGAATTTGGATGAGAGGGCACTTCTGTTTAGCAGTCAACAATATAAAAAGATCCAGTGACTAGTAACTGAACCTTGACAAATTTACAGTAGAAACTAGCTACGTATTTTAAACAGCTGCTAGGATAATTAACCATTGGAATAACTTACCAAAGGCAGTCATAGATTCTCCATCACTGGCCATTTTAAAATGAAGTTTGTGTGTTTTTCTGAAAGGGGAATTCCCGCTTCAAATAGGAATTAATTCAGAGCAGTTCTATGGCTTGTGTTATGCAGAAGAGCAGACTACACAATCACACTGGTGTCTTCTGGCCTTAAAATCTATGAATCCATAAAGAAGAACATTTTAGATGTCAATGCAATCACAATTACGCACATGTAAAATAGAAAATCAAGATAGAGGAACTGTAAGAAATGATCAATAGAGGAAAATATTATGGAAAAATCTCATATTTATAAGTGGAAATTGTCAATATGGATCAATTATTTGGGGTTTAAAGGCAGGTACTGTACATCTAGATTTCAAAAAGCTATTAATGATGTTCTCTTTGCAAGATCACATTGCAGAAGATGCCCATATAACAAAATGTTTTATCCCATTAACATTCCATTTATGTGGTATATCTTATATAACTGAGTTTTATTATTATTTTGTACTTATGTAGTCCTAGTGCCAGAAGTCTCTTAATTAAAATTCTTAGATGCCACATGGAGGCTTCCCAAAAATGCTGTAAGGCATGTGTAGCCCATGACAGACAACCAACCAAACAAAAGAAGGATAAAAGGCCAGATAAAATTGGTATGGCTAAATGATGTGGCTCAGGAGATTATTCAGATTGGACAGGTTATCTTCAGAAAATGGAACTCCAGTTCACATAAAGTCAGTAACAAAGAACATGTATTTTACCTGTTTATTTTAAGATGAAAACTGGGAAGGTTTAAGGGGAAACTGAAGAACAGATAGCCAAGGGCATGACAAGAAATAATAACTTCGTTATCTGTATTGCAAGGAGGAAGCCTTAAAGAATGGGTGAGTCAACTGAATTACTGGAGAGTTATGGGTGTAGTGAAGGAGGATAAAGCCATTGCAAAGTATTTAAATTATTTCTTTGCATCAGTTTTTGCATAGGAAAGATTGAAGATTAGAACAGATACATATAATAATTTCTGTGTAAAAGGATGGTACACCCTCACTGGCAGTTCTCGGTTCAGTTCTGGTCACCCTGCCTCAAAAGATATAGTAGAAGTGGAAAGTCCTGAAACAAAATGTCTGTGAAGCCTGCCCTTACAAATTATCAATCTATACATTTCCACATAAGAAAGTGACAAAATTTGAACTGTTTATTTAAGGAGGTGGTATAGAAGTAAATAAAATTATCAATGACATAGAGAAGGGAAACTGAGCATACCTATTTGCTCTCAAGTGAAAAGATGTTCAATGAAATTGGAACTATATAAAACTAATCAAATTTTGCACCTTTTAAAAATATATATATGATAAACTCATATTCCAGAGCATAGGATAATTCCAGAGAAGGCATTAGGAAGCTCAGCCCCTTAGATTAGATTAGTCCATAACTGGCTCCTGTGGATTTCTTGTGCTGTGCTTTGAAGCTTAAGATATTGGCAGCCATTGTTAGAGAAAGAACACCAAACAAGTGGAACCTTTGGTCTGATCCATTATGATCATTCTAATGGTCTTATGTTCCTGTTATTTGAGAGGCACATGTATGCAGGGGACATTACAAAGAGGGTTTATTTTTATTTCACTGTCACTTTCAGAAAGAGGTAAAGCATTTAAACTTTTTCTTAAATAACTAAAGATGGGCGAAGCCAAGGTAATTCTGGTGTTTCCAAAACACACTGGATTATTTTTTGGTTTTGTCCCAAGGTCCATGGTCAGGGTTTGGAAACATTCAAAATCTGATATCAGGTTTTGAATGATATCCATTACAAAGTGGTGAAAGGAGAGGTTTTGTCTTCATATCTTCCCATACTACATCTTCTGTACATCAAAGTCCCAGTTAAATATAGACAAAGCAGGTTCTGAACGTGGCCCAAGTTCTGCATTTAGCTTCCTTTTGCATATCAATTGCATAAAGATATAGCCACTGTGGTAATTCTACTCCTGGATCCTTTTTTCCTCTTCCTCTGAAGTGTTTGAGTTTCCAGCACTAATACAGATTATGTCACCTTCTTGATAACTGCATGTCAGCACAACAGAAGTCACCCACTAAAGGCTGCAGAACTGCTGCTGCATAGAGAATTGTGTGAGAAAGATCAGAGACTTTACAGTCATCAACAGTGGCAAGCACACACGTATAACAATGAATATATTGTCAAGTAGTCAAACTAAAGGTTACATGAAACTGATTAGCCACTGGGTGTCTTTCTTCCATAGATTCTTCCATTTCTCTGCACTTTAGTCTGCTACTAGTAAGAGAAAAAGATTGTCCAGAGGTGGGCAGCCTTTGCTAACTGCTAGGAAATCCTACATATAAACTGAACAAACCAGTAGCTGAGTGTCTGATACCAAATGGTCTTTCCCCCAGGACATGCGATTTCAAACAATGGAGTTAACATTCTAGATACATTCAGGGATAGAAGGTTTGTGCACATAACCTGGCTGTGCTTGACTTATCTTGGGGAAAAGAGAGAGTGACGTATGTTGGCAGCTACCCATAAAGTCTCCAAGCATTTCATACATTCTGGAACAAAAAATGAAAAATAAATGGGGAAAGCAGCAAAGGTTCATGGCAAGGCAGATTTGTCATATTAGCTATAGGAGGAGGCCAGTAGATGAAACTGCACCTTCAATGAGCCAATGAAGGCTCCTTCAGCAACATAGTGATCAACTGACAAGCGATATGTAAAGAACTCTTGTAGAAATTTGAAACAGGCCAATGGAATACTAGATGTCATGTTTGGGGGAAAGGTGTCACTTGAGGAACCCACACTCCCAACTTCAGTCAAAAAGCGTTTTCCGTATGCCTATCTAATTTGATAAGCAGTGGACAAAACCATTTATTGTGGCAAGTTTCTAGGGATATTGATGTTGCCTTCTTCCAAAGGGGCAGCCGTGTTAGTTTAGTTCAGCGAAAAAGCAAGGAGTCCTGTGGCGCTTAAAGACCGACAGATTTCTTTATATAGATAAACAAATTAATTAAATTGATAAAGAAATCTGTTAGTCTTTAAGTGCCACAGGACACCTTGCTTTTTATGATGATGCCTTGTAGACCTGTTGCCTTCCTGGCAAATGAATCATCAATTATTAATGATGTGTAGGTTGTCACCATCAAGTGGTGGCTTGTTGAGCAATGTGGAGGCATGATGGTAAAAGGATGTGGAAATGGAGCCAGTTGGGAGGGGAAGGAAGGAGGAGGAAGACAGGTGCTATGATGCAAAAGAGGAGTGTGGTGAGAGCCATGGTAAATGGCAGATGGACAAGATTACAAATAAATAAATAAATAGAACAGAGGTGGAAGACCGTTGTTACAGAAGTGAGGGAGAGGGGGTGGATACTGGCACAGGAGCCACTGCCTACGGTAGGATGTCTAAGAGATATCTCCATTGTGTTTCTAGAGGAAGGAGGAAGAAAGCAGTGGGACCACACTCCTGAAAGGATCTGGGTAGGGGAGACAAGACAGGCACAGCGCCTTTCTGCTATCATGATCAGATTTTCTGATTTTAAAGAGACAGGCCCAGTATTCTTATATAGGCACCTAATATCCCTATCCTGATTTTTGACACTTGCTATCCAGTCACTGTACAATAGCCATATTCCTGCTGTGAACCTTTAATAGAAGTGCCAATGAAAAAGTGGTTTCATTCTAAAACAAATCCCATTTTTTTTTCCAGTGGTTTATACTTCGAAGGTAAAGTAATCACTAGAGTTAAGTTTGTCGCACAAAGGACTCTGCTTCGGCATTGTTTTTTCTGTTTTACAAAAATTAAAAATCTGGATTCTGCTAATTTTGCATTACAAAAGTAATAAGTATAAGAGTATTCTTTAAAACTAGTTTCAGCTTTTTTTTTTTAATAATAACACAATTGTATTGCTGTTTAAAAGCAACCCACCTTAGAAAATGTTGTGACATTCAGTTTTTAAGAAACTCAGTTTAATTATATTTTTGCTAATTAAGAGTTTCATTACAGGGGATCACATGATTTAATTACATAAATACTCCAAAGACCTGAATGGGAACAGCAAATGTGGATTAAAAAGGAGGCCTCATCAGTTAATTACCTGCTACATTGGAACAGATCCATATTGTAGATCAAGAGGGACCTAATATGCAGGCTTCTCTCCCTCTCTTTGTTTTTATTTGAAGAGCTTTTTGTTTGTGTGTGTGGGATTGGGTAATAGGGGGCTGGTGGAGTGCTGTGTGTGTGAATTCGGGGGGCTAATTAACTGAGACCAGTATTACAACTTTTTGAGGATATTTTATTTTAAACTATTCAAAATTAAATGTGTGTATATAATGGTTAATGTTGAGCTATATAATGCATCTTATCTATCCAACACTTGCAAATTCTCCCTTCCCACTTTACCAAAAATCCCCTCCTCTTTCAGTGAGAGACTGTCAAGTAACAGAAAATATCTTCATTTTCAGTGTTACCTGGGGATTTCACTCTCACAGACTTGAACATGAACTGTGCACTGCATTGCAATGTGAGCCAAAAAACCCGGCATTGTCTCACTTTGGGCCCTGCAGCAACAATTTGCAAGGAGGCAAAAATCCTTGCTCGATTTTAAAATGGATGCTCCTTGCCTGTGTGGATTTCGTTGCGGTGATGTGATGAAATCTTTTATGATGACTTGCAGGGAGAAATGACTGAAAGACCAAATTCAAACACTCCTGAACCATCTCTATTGCCTGTGCCTTTTAAACCAATTTTCAGCTCCCTTTTCCTGGAGGAAACTATTAAAACATTGTGGTGCAGGGGCTGCTGAACATATGTATATGGAAAATAATCATTGTTTTACATTTTTTTTTTCCCCATCAGAATTTTCCCTCTTTCTCCATGTTCTTCATAAGCCATTGCCTCATAAAGCTACAACCTGACCTTTGTACTTAGTGATCACAAATTACAGAATGTGTTTTCTCAGTGAACACCAGTCTTGTTCAGGCTTAGTACAATTTCAATCACCTGTCAGATTTTACAGAGTCAGATCTGACATTAGCTCTTATGGCACAGTTGTGTGCACTGGAGTGAGCCTGCAGAAAAACACAGACGCTTATTCAAACATTTGGGAGGTTTTCCAGTGTACATCCAAATCAGATTAGGCTTTTCTTTCTCTACCTGCCACAAAATAGATTTATCTGATGCTAATATGATGGAACACAGTTGAATGAAGATGTAAAACAAAAAGATCTGGCCAATGTGCTGCCTGATACCACACATTCTTTCTCAGATCTCTGTGTCTTCAGGATCTGGAAACATAGATAGGTAAACAAAACAATTGCACTTTATCAGAGCCAGGGGCAAAAACATTGTGTTCCAGCGCGAAGTGAGGTGAACGTTTGTTGTTGAATCCAGAGAAAAAGGCAATGTACATAAAGACAACAAATACAAGACAGTGTTTGTATCAGATTTCTGGCACTGATACATTTCAGTCAGCTCAGAGTTGTATTACTCAGTTGTGTGGGACAAACCTCTGCTCAGGCACCCTGGCTGAAGCTCAGGTGGGCTTAGCCTAAAAAAGTAACACTAAAAATGGCATTTGGGTTTCCGTTTGCATTGCCTGTGTCATAAAGTTTCCATCTCAAATATGTTTGATTTACGAACAGACAGGTATTTTGCCACTGCAAACTCAGTCAGGGATCAGAAAGCCAAATTTTGATCTCTCTCTTTCATACCTCCTTGCCACTGATAAAGACTCTGCAACTAGAACTTGATGCATGAGTCAGACTAGAATCACTCTTACACTCCCCTTGTTGTGGTGGTTTCTCAGAGCAAGGAGGAGTAAAAACTTATTTCTAGCTAATGAAGTCAACAGATCTTGCTTTGAATACACCCAGAGGCAGACCAGAGGTGAACAGAGTCCATTCTTCCCTAGTCACTTTTTTTGACCACTGATACATACGCTGTTGGGTCCAGGCTGATTGATTATTACAGGGGCAGATGACTAACAGCACATACAAGTCTGTGCCAGGCTGTGCCTTCACAAGCCCTGGTTGTACTGGAGTTGGGGCAGAGGAGTGGACATTGCCTTAGTGGGAGCTCCTGGAAGCACTATGCCTCCGGAAGGCAGAACATTTATGGAATTAGAGCGTCTTCAGCACCTTTGGACGGGGAACAGCATGCTATCCCTACTCTGCATGGGGCCAGTACATACAATGATTCAGACTTATGCCTGGTCAATTCTGTGGTGTCTAGCACTTGAAGGGCTTAAAGCAGTGGTTCCCAACCTGTAGCCCACACGACCTTTCAAAGTGGCCTATGGCTTCCCTCCTACTGGCTGCAGAAGGGAGTTGCTTCCTAAGGAGACAAGTGGAGCATATTTCCGCAGGACCAAAAGACTGAAGTAGGTTCATTGCTGCAGTCAAGAGGGTGGGAGATCAGCACTCCCCTTTTTCTGCATGTAGCCAGGAGCACAACGAAATGCTTCACTTGGGTCTCAGCTGGAGCCAGAGGGAAGAGACTGCTGATCTTTCATCAGAAGAGATCCTGGTGGAGCACACAAGGTTACAGGACACCTGCGTTTTCCCACCCGCAGCCAGGGAGATGGAAGATCAGAGAGGAGGCAGCCTCCTCAACGACCTCCTTCTGTCTGACGGCAGGGTGAGTGCTTGCTAGAGGAGAATGGTGGCCGTTCAGGATTGTAAAAATTATATCTGTGGCCCTCAACCCAAAAAGTTTGGGAACTACTGGCTTAAAGGGTTTGTTACTGTATGATTTGTCCTAGCAATTGATCATTTTTTCTAAATACATGAACATCTAAGTACAAATGTCTGAAGAGGAGTGGATAAAACAAGTGTTCTGAACTACCTCTCATCCGTTTGAAAATTCTGAATGACTCCGGCCTCTATATACAGCACCAAGGGTGGTCTCTTCGGGGAGGCAGCATGCAACTTCTGTTCTGCACATGGACAAGATGTGTATTTTTTATTCCTCTGAACCCCACTGATCTTCACTGATGCCCAAGTGTCTCACTGTTGCCCATGGTCCATCCTCCAGTTTACCCTCTAAGATTCCTCAGAGTATGGCGTTCTGCACTCAAACCAAGTCAAACTGGTGTCTCCCTGCTGCCCTTCCAAACAATGGAATCCAGAGTAGGGTTACCAGATGTCAGGCAAAAGGAGGACGTGCCGTCCTTTTTACCTTCATGTCCTCTGTCCAGTAGGCTGTTTAAAATACATAATTTTGTCTGGCTTTTTACTTATAGGGGTTCAAGTATGCTGGAACATCCCAGACCACCATATTTTTAGTGGGAAGCATTCCAGAGCCCCCTAAAAACAGAAGAATATTACATTAATACTACGTTTTCTCCATGTGTCCTCCAACGTCCTCCTTTTTGTACTTCCCTGTCCTCCTTTCCATGCTTTGGTATCTGGTAACCCTAATTCAGAGGTAAACGTGAGCCATGAGCTTCTGCTCCATACCCTTTCATGTACTAAGAAGCTTTTACTGTTTTGTTTTTGAAATTCCTTCCCACGCAGGTTTTCAATATACAGCATGTGAAATCTCTCTGCTGCACCCATGAGACTACCAGTCCCACTGGAAAAGGTAGGGATTTTCTCATCTTGTCCCGGCATTTACAGTCGCATGCTGCACCTTGGGACCAAAAATGTGGCCAAGTTCCAGTGTGCCCTTGAAACTGTAAGGCAATTCAATGAATCGACCCAGTGCAGAGAAGATCCTGCTAAGCGTGTGTTACACCACGGTGAAGAAAGCTAGTTTGGGATGGGGAAGTGGGGTGGTGGGCTGCCTCTGAAAACTATTAGTGTGGTTGGAATGAAAAGGAATGGATACATGAACTGGTTTTTCCACAAAGCATCCATCCAATACTGGTCAAAATATCTGCTGGAGGTCTGTAATCTTCCTTAACAGAACGCACGCTCAGTAGCAAAAGGTACACTAAAAAGTTTCCCTCTGCTTTGTTGAGGCTGGCGGGTTGTTTAGCAGAATTCTGTCACCATTCCTGTAGGGCTGTGAGCTCGGAATAGGAAGAGCCCTACGCTGTTAAATTGATTGCTGGAAGCAGCACATAGAGATGAAGACACATACACATATTTTAGTTTGATTTTACCTTATTTTCATAATCATCTCAGATGGTCTCACACAGTCGTTGCTGGCACCAGATGGTTCACCATTGAGAGAGTCTCATGTTCAAGTTTCCTTTTTATTTTGTATTATAGAATTAATCACATTTCCATGACCATATACAGCCAGCCAGCTCCCTGGAAAAGAATGAAGTGAATGAAAAGAAAATTTCCTTAGCATTGGGAGGGAATGGGTCAGAGAAAAGCTAAGTGATATTAGCCTCTCCCCCCCCCTTCCCCCCTTCTCATCCCAGCCTAAAGAAAGAAAAACAGCCTGGGATTGAAATCATAGTGTCTCCACCGCAGTGTGGCTGAGTAATGTTGCTTAATGGGGCAGCTGGTGAAGAGAGCCAAGCACATGTTTCCTTTGCAAGTTTTCGTCTTCATACTTCACAGGACCAGAGGCTGATTGATGGAATTTTTTTTTTTAAACATAGCTTTTTCGAGCCCTAAAGCCTGCTCCTCTCAGCCACACTGAACATATGTCCACATATTCCCTTGGGCAGTATTTAAATGTGTGCATCCATGTGGCTGTATTTGTTTAGTGTGTGCTCCCACTGATCTAATGGGACCTTTCCCATGACCCATTGCTTCCTTAAGTTTGCCACTTGCTGCTGTCAAGCGAGAGGAGCTTTAACTTGGATGGCTATAGCTGCAAATGAATGGGATTTTTTTTTCTTTCACTCGTTTAGCTGCTGGATAGTCTAATATAGTTTAGCTGAGAACCTTCCTCAAAGCTGTTAAAAGAAAAAAAAACCAAACAGACCCCATCTGTTACAATCCTGTGTCAATTTGTATGAATGCAAAATTTGTAAGTCTATGTTCTGCCTGTTAATAAACCTTCTTGGTACAAGGCTAGATCTCTGTAACATACAAAGCAAAATGTACATTTCTTGCCATATTGGAGCAGATAACCCTGACATTAAACCTCCCTGAAAAAAAATAATCTAGAGGTACATGAAATACACCTTTCTACAATAGAACACTCAGCCTTCTATTTAGCTATGTCAGGAGAACCATGCAAGTGAAATGGAATATTGAATAAAACTATTTCTAGACAGATGTTGTTTGTAGAAACTGCTGTAAAATATTGACATCACTTCTGCACAGAGACCAGTAGCAGATTATTTCTAGATGCCAACTGTAGCAACTTCATGTATGGGTTTGTGCACATACTAATTTTGCATTTTCATTTTTTGCATACAAGTTATATTTCAAAAATTTTTCATGAACCTTCACGATGCAGATGAAGGAGGATTTTAGACAGTTGAAATGTACAGGTGAAGGAACAGTGGCTGGCTTAGTGCAACCAATCAAGTTAAAAAAAATTTTTAGTCTTACATACATTGTGTTAAGTTAGCATTTAGGTTGCTATGGTAAATAGTATAACTCACACAAAGTGCACATCTATTTAAAAAGCCTTTGTTTTTACAGTAATGTCTAGAAGCCTCTGTTGAGATCAGGGTCCCACTGTGCTGTACAAACACAGTGAGACTGTCCCTGCTCTGGAGAGTTTAATTTAAATAAAGTAGATGGACTTTGAGTTTCTCGAGAAACAGAGGCCCAAAGAGGTGAAATGTCTTACCCAAGGTCACACTGAAGAGCAGTGGCCAAGCCAGGGCCAGAATCCAGCTCAGCTAGTTTCATTGCCAGCACCCCATGCACTGACTAGAACACACAGTCTACCCACTTTACAGACGGCCAAACATTGCTTCCGTTTTAGTCAATGGCAAAACTTTCATTGTGTTCCATAGGAGCAGGTTCAGACATTCCCCTTATGGTTCTTACATGTAGCCAATTGCAAAACACACCTGGCAATTCACCCTGAACATCTAGACAATCACTTGAGCTCTGAACTTTAAATGTCCTTTTGAATGTCAGCAGATACGATACGGAGCCAGATGGATAAGAAGAGTGAGTGAATGAAGTACACTGCACTTTGTTTAGACCACATTTACTTACCATGGGAGAAGGAGAGTTACAGAAGTGGTGTCATTATTGGCAATCTGATTTAAAATGTTTTATTAAATGAAAACAGAATGGTAAGCGTTGTTTCTTGCCCTCCTTTTCTTTACTCTTCTAACTTTCTAATACTGCAATAAATAAATTTGTTAGTCTTTAAGGCTATGTCTCCACCTAAAATCTTAGTTCAGACTTGGGTAGTCCGAATGAAGTAGTTTGAAAGTAAGTTTGAAGTAAGCATGTTTTTTATTTCAAACTCACTTTTAAGTTCAAACAAAAAAGCATGGCTAATTCGAACTAAAAGTTCGTTCAAATTAAAAAAAACATGCTGAGTTCGAACTAGGCACTAGTTCGAACTAAATAACTTTAGTTCGAACTAGCATGTCTACATGGGGCTAGTTTGAGCTAAATGTGCAAATTAGTTTGAACTAAGCAGTTAGTTCGAACTAACCAGCTGAACTAACTAGTTCGAACTAAGCTTTGCTTAGTTTGAACTAAAATTTCTTTTAGTTCGAACTAGACAAAGTCTACTGTAGACAGGGTTCAAATTAGTTCAAATTAAGGCCCGTTGCTTTGAACTAATTTGCTAGTGTAGACAGAGCCTAAAATTGCCACAGGACCCCTAGTTTGTTTTGCCGAACTAGACTACCATGGCAACCCCTTTGGAACTGTCTTCATCCATTCACTGTCACCTCATCTCCCCTCCCCTCCATTCCACTGACAGCGTCTACCCCCTTCTTCATTCTCTTCCCAATCTACCAAGTCTGCTTGCTCCTTCCCCTTTTTGCCTGTATCTTATTTCTCCTAGAATCTGGTCCTGCAGTTCTTACTCATATAGGATTCCCATTGCCTGCAGTGAGATGATCCACGTGAGTCATGATTACCAGTATGAATTGCAGAATTGTGCCATACTCTTTAAGACAAAGACAATGGTTCCTTGTAAGCCTGTAAAGTACAACTATCAAGAGTACTACAGAAATTTAATAGTAGTAATTTCAGAATGAGATCTGGGAAGCCTTCAAGTATCTTTGTGGCTCTTAGTGGTGGAAAGATTGTGCACCGATGTATGGGGATCATGGAGACATAATACAGATATAATGTGCATGGTGTTCTTTCTCAGTAATGGTAAGTTCCAGAGGGGTAGCCATGTTAGTCTAATTTAGCAAAAGAAAAAATGAATCCTGTGACACTTTTGGGCTATGTCCACACCTACATCATTATTTCGAAATAACCCATTTCGAAATGAGTTATTTCAAAATAAGTCCTTATTTCAAAATAATTTAATTTGCATTAACAGTTTGTTAATTCGAATTAAGGGAAAACCTGCTTTCAAAATAGCCATTGTTTAAAAATGGTTATTTCGAAACAAGGCCGTTTGGACATGTTTCAAAACAATGGAGTTGTTTCGAAACAATGTGTCCAAATGCCATTGTTTTGAAAGAACCGTTTCAAAACAATGGCTATTTCAATTAGATGCGAGGTTTAACGGTTTCGAAATAATGCTGCGTTGTGTGGACATGCCGCTTCTTATTTAAAACAACCTCTGTTGTTTTGAAATAAGAAGCCTGTGTGGACATACCCTTGAAGACTAACAAATGTAATAAATAAATTTATAAATAAACGTGTTAGTCTTTAAAAGTACCACAGGACTCCTTGTTTGTTTTGCTGAACTAACATACCACATCTACCCCTCTGAACTTATCACTACTGAGAAAGAGCTCTATGGACATTATATCTGCATTATAAATATAAATTATTTATAAATCCATTTGTTAGTTTTTAAAAGTGCCACAGGACTCCTTGTTTGCTTTTTCTCAGTAGTGTGTGTGATCATTCACATCACCAGGACAATTATGTTGCCTCTCTTAAGAGTGTATTAGAAAGCTTTGTATAGCAAACTGCAATCAGGCAAATGACAAACACATCCAATATTTCCTTTTGTACAGCTATTTTAAATATTAGTGTTTAGGCTTGTGATGAGAAGGACCCTTTATCAGGTTTGATCTTACTTCTCCAGGCAAATTCTGTATATTCAGAGCCCTAAAGGATCGGTCGATTTTTTCCAAGCAACCAAAACTAAGGAAAAGCTCCACGGAATCCCAGACAAAGCCAAAAGGGAGCATTCTTTTAAAATCGTATACCCCAGTACTGTGACACAGAGTTGTGCTGTCACATGATTTGGTACTGGACTATTTTGAGATTTTGTTGTTCATGAGGGAACTTTGGGTTTTCTATATTTATTGATCCCCTTACAAGGAAAACTGTGTATTCAGGTCACGTGGCTCCAGCCTCCTTGAATGTCATGACTAATATATCTGCTAGAATATAGACACCAAGAATGTGGGAGAAATATGGCATTTTTATTTTATTAGGGATACTTTTTGTTTAAAAAAAAGAACTTAGCCCACACACTCCTGTATTAGACCCTTACCTAAGACTGAGTTACTGAAGTCCTCAAATAATGGTTTAAAGACTTTGCAGTGCAGAGAATAAACCAGCAAGTGGTCTGTGCCCCATGCTGCAGTTGTTCTTTAGTTTTCTTTCTTTACAAAATGGAAATGGCAATCTGTAAAAAAAAAAAAAAAAAAAAAAAAAAAATTGCCTCCAGTAGCCTATGGTAAGATCAGTGGGCAAATAATCCCCTTTTCCATACCCAGTATTAATTCAAAGCCCAAGTGGGATACGTATATAATAGTACTCGTATAACTGATTAATCGCAGAAAATGGAAAAGCTCACATTTGTGTCTGTTACCTCAACTTGCTGATTTGGTGATGTTTAACTCAAGTAGCTGCTGTTTTGACATCCTCCTTAGTTATTTTTGCAATGCAAAGGTTTTAATCATCTGACTTCTCTCCTGTATTTTATTCTGTAATGGCATAATTAATAAAAAAAAGTGCATCATGACCTGAGATCTTAATTCTGATAAAGGGTCATGTACTAGTTATTGAGTAAGAATAAAAGAAATCAACTCTGTTCTTGACAGATTGCTTTACTCATCAGCATACTTATTAATGTCATAGTGTAATCTTTTATTAGTGAAGGTGGTTGTGGTGAAATACTCTTTAGAGGCTCAGGGTGTTTTTGCAATTGAAGAAATGTTGAACTATTCATCTTTGGACTAATACCTTTGGTGTCCTTCAATTTGTCCATGTTGTAATACTCAATATAGAAGGACTTGTCACTGGACAGAAATAGTGAGAAATGAAATTTGGGAAGTTGAGGGGATGGGTCACAGGATTAAGAATTTATATGAATCAAGCCCACACAGCTAGTGACTGAAAGTCCTGATAGTTCTTCACCAGCCTTTATAAAATGAGCTGAGGTTCTCAATCCAGTTCTTAGTACAGAGGTCTTCACATCACAAATCATTCATAGCGTTACTGGCCGCACCAATTGCACACATTCTGGCAGTCCTGGAAGAGGAGCCAAGGATCACTGGGTCTGGTGAAGGATCTAGGCATTCATCTCTAGTGAGAGTCCTTCTAGAACAGGGGTCTCAAACACATTGCCTGTGGGCCACATGCGGCCCCTAAAGCTATCACCTGTGGCCTGCAACAACACTATGGTTACCGATAATTGCGATATCATTATATGAAAAGGTTTCAGTGGTGTGGCCCTTGGGCTAATGTACCAGTCCTCATGTGGCCCTTGTGGTGATTTGAGTTTGAGGCCCCTGTTCTAGAAGATAGCTGGTTTCTTTTATTGTTGCTTACATAATAGATTCATGACCCAGAGCTTATGGAAGCACATGCTGTTAATGTAAACAAGGTTCCCTACAACAAGACAAGAGAAAGAAAAGGTATCTCCAATTAGCTGATTAGACTGAGCTCAGACACAAAGAGAGAGAACAAAACAGTCTGAAATTAAAACATGTCTTTAGTAAATAGGAAATTAAATAAATTAAATAAATCCACAGGCACAAGAGAGTATTCAGGTGAGACATCCTTAAGCAAATGTTTCTTTTGCCAATTAAAAAAGAGGGGAAAAAAGGATACGTACCCGTGAGATGGTTAAGTTAAACCCAGGATTCTTAAAAACAATTCTTTCTGCCAACTACTTTACAGATATAAAAATTCAAGTTTAAAGTGCTTCATTCTTTAAAAATGTACATTTAAACAGCTCCTTTCAGGCCATGGTTAGACAATAAATTCCCCTATTAAGCATTGCTTTCTTTGATCCCAGATAATTCCCCTCAGAACAATGTTTTTCTACTTTATCAACTCATCTCTGCATTAAAAATTGATGGCCACTCTCTCCTTCATTTGCAGTCCATAGGACATCATTCTAAGACTTTACTGGACCATGTTTTGTCTGCCTATCTTGCAATGTGGCCAGCTAATTGTCACTTTCCCTCCTTTCTATAAAAGAAAACGTTATTATTTATCACTAAGTTCAGGTGTTTGTTCTCCTGTCCTTTAGTGGGATCTCCAAAATCACCTGCTTCCCTCCTCTTAGGCTTGACTTCAAGCGCTTATCCATTTTCTTTTTAAATGTCCAAGTTTCAGCACTGTAGGTAACATCAGACAGAAAGCACTATGCTGTAAAACTTTTATTTCAGGCAAGTGGCATCCTTCCTGTAAGAAACTGTTTCAGGCTGTTGAGTGCCAGTCAGACTGAATTAGTTCTTCTTTCTGTTTTGCTATCTTGTTCACTGTCTCTGTAGTCCATTTGACTTTGAGAGACCTAGTCTTCCATTTGCTTAATTGCATCATCCTGAATTTGGCTATTGAGGCCCATGCAAAGGGTATATTTGAAGTGACTGCTCCTTATGATTCATGCATAAACCTCTCTTCCATTTTGCACTCTCTGCTAATAAGACAACATCATCTGCCCATAATCCATACATGTTTATATCATTCTCTGACAAGCTGAGCTCTTTGAAGACTACTTCTAGTACAACCATAAGCAAATTCACTGATTCTAATAATGGCCTCCCATACTCCTCTTCTGATCTGGATCTTACCTCCAAAATCCAAAGTCATTGAATGGACTTTGCGCAAGGTTTTCATATTTTTAAAAATGTTCCCAAACAACTTGATGTAAAAGTAGGTATGCTTGAAATATTGTGTTTATATACATGCTATTGAAGGTTGTCATACTTCACAGAGGTGAGGTATGGGAGGCAATTGTATTCTTAAAACTTTTGCATCACTTCTTGCACTGTGAGCATGGAATTCATGGTAGAATATCCCTGTCTGAAGCCAATTTGTTCTCTTCACTGTTTTCCATTCAGTAATGCAGTTAGTTTGTTAGTAATGGCTTTCATAAGCAGCCTATTTGTTCCTGACTGTAAACTTGTTGAAAGACAAGTGAAAAAACAGACTTGAAACCATTTCCTGGAAAGCAGGCTCATGGTTGCTGTCTTCCATATGACTGAAACTTCATGGCTCTTCAGGCATATAGTGAAAAATTTGATCAGTTCTGGCATCAGTGCTGATTTTCCAGCATTCAGCTTTCTGACTGTGATTCTATCTGGCCCAGGGGATTTGCCCTTTTTCATGGAGTTATGTACAGCATCAGCTTCTTCTAGTAGAACATCTAGCATTTCACCAACCTCTTTATCAGTGCCATTTGGGAATGGGACTGAAAATTGTTGAGGTTCTGTTCTGCACAAATCCTGATATAACTTTACAACCATTCATTAAATCATCTATTAATCATTTAATTATATATTATAAACTATTTATAAATGAACTTTATATATAAAGCATGACCATTTTTTATTTATTATCAAATATGCTGCTAGCCTCGTTTTTCTTGAATAGCTGGCATTAATTTCAAGAAAGGGGATTTAATAAGAGTACCCCCTGGCTTTGAGTGCATAGAATTGTTGGCTGAATTTGTTGAAGGTTCTCTTAGTAGTGGGGAAGACCATAACTAATGTCTTCACCTGTAATAATGATGTTCTCAACAAAATTTACTAAAAGAATTCAGGGTAGCTAGAATGCTGGTCATCAAACCAGATGGGGGGAAGAAACAGAATGTTTGTTTGGACAATTTGCATCTGTTGTGTCTCTTAACCGGATAAGGGGGAATGCTGTATAATATACACATGCAATTTCACTTACCGACAGAGATTTAAAATATTTATATCACAGACAAACAATGCCAAGGAATTCCCTACAAATGCAGTGATTTAATAAACACAGCACCACAATGTAGCATTTACCTCTGTTAAATTTAACCCTTTGCATTTCTTTGAGAAGAAGCTGAAGTCATGGATAACTGGCTCCAGGTCAGGCTGGGGGTTGCATGGGTTAGATGCCTCCTCTTCCAGCACACACACCTTTTTAGCCTTTGCAGGCCCATGTGGAGCTTAAGACATATGAAGTATGTCCAAATAATTCATCTTCCATGTGCCTCAGGGAAGCTAAGGATCCCACATCCAACAGTCTTATTATCCTCTCCAATGACAGGGAGCTCTCCTCCGCCATCTTCAACATGGGTAAAGCTAAGTATTCTTAGGCATAGTAGATAAATTTGTTAGTCTTTAAGTGCCAGAGGACTCCTTGCTTGTTTTACTGAACTAGACTAACATGGGTGCCCACCCCTTTGGGATTAGGCATAGTAGAGTGAACTGCTTTTGGTATTTAGGCACCGTGCACCCAGGCTAAGATCACTAAGGGTATGTCCACACACAAGTTTTAAATTGAAATAATGCTGGATATTTCAATTTAAAAAAGCTTTGGTCCACACAGTTTTCTTGTTTCAAAATTACAAGCTACGTCATTTTGAAACAAGGAAAGTTAGAGCGATTCAATAAAAACCTTGTTTAAAATGGAAATGATGCTTAGATTGCAACCATTATATCAAAATAACACAGTGTGGACGTGTTATTTCAATTTAACAGTTGTTTCGATTTAACTCTTTTGCCCTTCTCCTTCCCAGGTTGCCTTTCTCTATACATATATTGGGTGGAGGCACGGCCCTTCTAGGGGACCATCTTGCCACACCTCCCATGGTGCCCCTCTCCTAAATCAAGCTAGCAAGTCCTGTCCCTGGACATATTAGTCTGCTTTGACTTTCTGGAGTGGAACTGTTAAATCAATTTAGCTTAAATCAAATGATTTTATAGCTATTTTATTAAATAGGTTTAAGTTAAATCGATTTAACTGCCTGTGTGTGGACATAGCCTAAAAGACCCCCATTCCAGACATCATTGGTTACACCCATGTGAAATCTCTTTCCTGGACAGCTGACCCTAAGCCACTGACTATGTCCCATTTTTGCACTTGAGTTATGCTGCCTTTTGCAATCTTAGAGCAAGCAGCCATGGTTTTCTAGTGTGATTTTTATGACAGACCATCCCTAATCACATAATAATGTTAAATGAAGTCACAATTCAGGGCTGCTGGTAAGAATTTGCTCTGTTAGAGTCTCTTCCTTACTAAGCAAAATATATTAATTTGTGTATGCACACATGAGAGAGAGAAAGAGAACCTAATTACTTGTCTATATTTTATAGGACAAAGATACTTGAAAGCTAAGTTGTTATCTGAATACACATGAATTTGATCCAAGCTCAAATATTTTCTCAGTAACAAAAAAAACCTGTACTATTTTTACCTTCTCTATAAAATTGGGGAGTTTCCCAGAGATAAACTCACCAAATGTAGAACTAACTAATTTTTTTGAAATGATGAGCTATGCTTCAGAAGAAAGAGCCTTTTGAACAATTTCAGGGTTAGAGGAAAATTTGTGTTTTGTGCAAACCTATGAGAACATGTCTCTCAGGAGATTTTTGACAACTTTGAGAATATTTTTTGTACAACTTGGGGACAAACATACAGGCTATGCTTATGTAGACACGTACCTACATCAAAATGTCAGCATGAACTTGTGCATTGCACATCTGCACATGCACCATGTGTGCACTTCCCCTGGAAGTGAAAAACAGATACACAAACACACTTGCTAACTGTACAGACACAGGACTGTTTCTTTGCTACCTTGTATCTTAAACCTGTGCAGGATGTGTGTGAAATGCTACCACCATTCTGTTTGGTAGCATGTTGCACTAAAATCTGTAAGATATCTAAAGAAAAGTATTAATTGCGTATACACTAAAGGGATTGAAGTCACTCACTGTGTAAGAGAAGCAGATGATGCTAAGGGCTCCATCTTTCAGTCATAGGTGCTCAGAAGGAACTGAGAGATGGTTGGGAAAGTTCTAGTCCTGTGTTGTATAGGAAGTAATACTAAATGATGACGATCATCCCTTTTGTTCTTGGAATCTAGAAACTACACCACTGGTTGTCCTCATGAGGGGCAGAGTGAGGGGAATGAAGACACAAAGGGTGCAGACGTGGTCTCAAAGGACTCTGCTGGCCAAAATAACCCAACCTTCTGTGAACAAAAGAAATGGGACACGTGTGGACATACTCAAGGAAGACATTTCACATGCTATATAAACAGTGGTTCCCGACCTTTTCTCTGCCATGGGACACCTTGATACCTTTAAATTTTTTGAGGCACACCACCATTAAACTTATGAATATTCAAATTAATTTAAATTACTTATGAATATTCATGAGCCATGGCACAGTGTTTCGGAAATGCTGCTCTGTGGGGTAGTAGGGGTAGCAGAGCAGGGGTCGGAAAACAGGGGTGGTCAGGAGTCGTGTGCAGTGGCATGACTGAGAATGGGGAGCAGAGCAGGAAAGGGGTGGCAAAAGAGGACAAGGGGAGCCATGTGGGGAACAGCACAAGGGTGGCAAGAGAGGAGAGGGGAAGGAGGAACAAGAGTGAATTTGTGGGGGACAGGGGTGAACCTGGGGAGCAGGAAGGTAGGGCAGGGGAGCATGGCACAGCACCCACTTCCCCCTTCTCCACAGTGGCTCCCTGCCACCAAGGGCAAATCCTCACCCCACTGCTGCTCCCTCCCACCCCAGTGAGTCCTGTCCTCCCCTCCCTCATCCCCTGCTGCCTGTGATGGACCCTCCCATCACCGCAGGGGCCAGAACTAGGCCTCCAGCCCACAGCTACACCCCCCCACCACCACCTCACCCCCCAGCTATACACACCCCCAACAAAACAGCCACCCCACAACCCCAGCTACATAGCCTCTGCTATACATCCACTCCCACCCACCTCTGCCACACACACACACACACACACACACACACACACACACACACACACACGAGCCCCACACAACCCCCAGGAGCACCTCAAAGCCCTTACCTGGGCTGTTTGCAGGCTGGCTGACACAAGCTGCTCTGCCCTGCAGGGGGAGATTCACACACTCCAGGCCTCCTGCCCTCTCTGCTGGCTGGGTTAAGGTGGAGCGGGGTTTAAAGTGGAGCCATTGGAATACTGCGTTCCTGCTGCTCGTGCTACTTTTAGGGGGACCCTGGAACTCTGTGTTCTGGTGCATTCCTTTATTTTTAGGGAGGGGTGGAATGCTGCCTGCATAAAAATAGGGGGCCCAGAACTGTGTTCCCGTGCCTTCCCCATTACTTTCACCCCTGCCTTTTCCCAGTCCTGCACAGCCCACATGGCTGGGCTGAGCAGGGAGGGAACTTTAACTCCAGCTCTAGGTGATGCTCACGGCACACTTTGGGTGTTGCCGCAGCACACCAGTGTGGCCCAGCACACTGGTTGGGAACCACTGCTATATAGTGTTTTCAATAGAATCCCATTGCCATATCTCAGCAAAGTGTGTGCCTTGTCTCATCAGGGCAAAAATCCCCATTTTTGGTATATTTCACTTCCATATGTTTTCCAAAAGGATCATTCTTCACTGCAAATACCTTATTAAGGAAGGGACCCATTGTTCTTTGAATCTTTTCATAGTAATGGAATGTGTTAAACTTCCTCTATAATTGTTAATCATTGGTATAACATTGAATTTTTCTTCCATTACTTTATTAGTTTCTTTTTTCTTTTCCTAGCAATAGTTACCTGAAACTAATATGTGTTTATAATTAAAAGTTCCTCTTAATCATTTAATTGAGAGGAAGTTGATCAAGAGATGAGTCGCAGAAAATGTCATTAGCTACTTTTGACTGGTTTTGACACCTCTTTGAAAGAATGGTTCATCACTGTGCAACTGGAGCTAATCCCTGTTTCTATGCTAACTGCTACACATCTTGATTCAGCAAGGAGTTTAAACATAGGGATAACTTTGAGCATGTGCGTAGTTCCATTAACACTGTTGGCTATGTCTACACTTGCAGGTTAGTTCTAATGAAGGAAGCTTAATTCGAACTAATTTAGCCCCTGTCTACACTACACTTTCAAAGCTTAGTTTGAACTAGTAAGACCTGCCCTTTAGGTCAAACTAACCCCTGAATTCGATCCTTAGTTCGAACTTGGCACAGCGTGGACATTTAAGTCCACTCTGTTAGTTTGAACTAAGGGCAGTTAGTTCGAATTAAAAAAGTGGGTTAAGTCGAATTAACTGTAATTTGACTTAGTCCACGTTGTTAATTCGAACTAATAAGTTTGAATGTAGTTTGAACTACATTCGAACTTGTAAATTTGAATTAACAAATTCGAGCTAAGTTTGGGACGTGTACACATAGCCAACGAGATTATCCAAAGGTTTAAAGTTATGCACATACTTAAGTACTTTGATGAATCTGGGCCATCTCACCTAGTCTACAGATAGTAAATAATATTAAATCCCATGAGATATATATAGCGCGGAAGCATTCATATTCATTTATATAATAATGAAGAATTTATATAACACAGGAAAACATCAACCACAATCCCGCTGCTTTATAATCCTTCAGGTTTGTTTGGGGGTTTTTTTTGGGGGGGGGGTGTTTTGGTTTTTGGGTTTTTTTTTTTTTTTGGTATTTCTGTTCAGAAGGACAAAAAACATCATGGAAGGATGAAAAAGTTTCACTGTACTTTACTTATAAAAGTACAAGTTAAAGAAACCTACCAGTAGCAATGAATCACTAAAAGGATGGTGCGTAGACTTCTGTGTTGAAAAGTTTTAAAACCCCCAGAGAAGGAAAGAATGGTAAAGAAAACAAGTAGCACGATCAGGCAGCATGTGGTTTTATCCTGCTAATTCCTGTGAGCACTGAAAGGGGTCAAACCCACAGTGTGCTCATTCTATCACGTTGTAGGCAGTGCTCCAATTTCTTCTATTTTTAAAAGTAGAACCCCAGGGGATTTTTCACCACTGGAAATAAGCCAAATGCAGTAACAAAGCACACCACACCTGTTATGTTAACACAAGCAATAGGCCAAATCACGGGAGCTCCCACTCAATGGCTAGGAGTTCATGTAATCCTTTCATGCACTATACATCAATTATTTGACAGATAAATGAAATGAATGAAACTATGAAACAAATAAATGAAACTCTGTTATATGTGCATTGCACAGAGTGCTTCTTGGAAATGCCCTTTGTGAGCGAGGGATTGAATTAATAGACAAGCTGAGGAAGAGAGAGCAGAGGTAAAAGTACCCTCTTCAACTTCAGAGTAGGTATGTAAGGTACAAACCACTAAGGAAACAAAAGGGTATTTTTTTTACTTCCTGCTCGGCTATGCTGGTTTAGTTCATGTGGGGCTCACAGTACTGTCATTTTGAATTTGAATTCTTGATGTTCCATCTCGCTGGGAAACCTTACGTTAATATCTTCTGACACACAATGTGTCATATGCTGTTTGGAGTAAAAGTAATTGTAAGGTGTTGAGAACAGCAGGGCAAGAGGTGGCATATTAAAACACACACACATACCTCCACGTGCAGAATTTAGAAAAATCAAGGATAATAGTAACATAATAGCTTAAGTAGAATTTCTAAAGCTAAGACTTGAAAAATGAAGGAAATGGGGAGTCATGCTTTTCAAAGATGTCTTTATGGATTTATAATTGTAGTTATCTCCTTTTTAAAAGGATGTATTTAGGCAGCTAAACTGTTCCCTTTTCATGAATGATCAATTTTACAGGGCTTAAAAATATGTCAAGCTTTGCTGTAGTAAATCCTCCTCTTGCAATAACGGAGTAATGTAAGCAACTTGGGTTGCCGTTTAAACAATTCCCAGTGTGTGGCATGGCCAGTGCATTTTGAAATGACTCTGTCTATCTAAACAGAAACAGATGTTTGAACAGCAGAGCTGTGCAGAAGTCATTCTTCAAACAGTAGATTAAAACATCTGTCAGGAGCATTGAATGGGGCCGGACAAGCAGCAGCAATATCAGCTGGGGCTGCCAGTCACTTCCATTTACAAACTGGTTTGGAGGGGTGAAGTGAGGCTGGGCAATCTTTTTTTTTAGGCCTGTGGCATTCTTTCTTTCATGTTTCTTCACTCATTCAAAAAGTTATAGCTTCTGTATTCTGGGATGTTGGATAGTGACACTTACCTTTAATAGCCACCAAGAACCTTAGTCTGGATTTCTGTTTCTGTCTTTCATGTGGATCTTCTGCTTTGGTTGAGATTGACATAAACACCAGTGTGGAAGCTGTGAAATACTGACTGCCTGCCAGGCTACAGTACTTTGCAGTTTAATCATGTCTGTGCCCTTCTTGTCAAAAGATAAGACTTTATTTAGTCATTTGACCAGTTCGGTGGTATTGAAATACAATTTTTCTGGCCTCACATGCATAAAAAATGTTGTGACTTACCAGTCTCTTGGAGCTTCCCTGAAGGAATCATACAACATGCAGTAAATTTACTTTCTAGCTAAAGAGGTGTAGGTACATAAATTCCTAGATTCCTGCCCCTCCTTGCCCAAATTGTGGTGTATTCAGAATTTTAACCCAAAGCTGGATCCGAGTGTTACAAATAGCTCCAATATTTATAATGATCTAAATGAAAACTGACATCCAAGCAATGCCCAACTACATGGAGTTTTGTTTTGTTTTTTCAAAACTAGATCTGCTCTTACTTCCTGCTTCAGGCTCTGACATCGTTGGCATACACATTTAAGAGTTCCACTTAAGACTGATTATTCCCAAGTGGAATCCATTACCGACTGTGTTCCATCCAGACATATAGCAATAGAACTGAGTTTTTCTTTTCTTTTTTTTTTACAAAACACATTGGTTCAGATGAAATGTTCATGTGTTTGTGTGAAAGAGGCAGCCAGTAGCCTGTGGATTAGCTCATTCACCAGGGATATGGAGGAACCCAGACTAAGCTGTTACTAAAAATCAAGTAGAGGAAAGACGTGAACCTTGGTTTGCCAGCTGAGCACCCTAACCGTCAGGTGATAGGCTATTCTGGAGTGGGTTTCTTTCTTATGGGTTTTCACACAAAGTTTGAAAGATCTCATTTTTATTCCACAGTGGGGTGAAAACACATTAAAATCTCCATAAAATATGATTTGAGAAACAGAATTGTTGTTTTCCAGCAAGACTTGCATAATAGCAAAAACTCAGTATCTCACAGTATTAAATTCTTTGTAACCTATATTAACCCACCAAGTGGGGTACACACAGCAGACCCACACCACAGCATTTTCATGAAGAGACAACATTCTTGTCACATACAGAAGGATCAATACAGTCTTCCTGTCAGCATAGTAACTATAAGGATGGTGACATCCCCACCAAATTACTCCCTTTAGGAGTTCACTGGGAGTCTGATCACTTTTTTAAAATCTGTGGTTATGTCTACACTACAAAATTTGTCTGGACTAAGCAAGCTTAGTCTGGACTAATCTGAACCCTGTCTTCACTATGCTTTCCCTAGTTTGAACAATTTTTTTTCAGTTTGACTGAAGCAAAGCTTAGTTTAAACTATTTAGTTTCAATGGTTAGTTCAAACTAACTGCTTAGCTTGAACTTATTTTGAACTTTAGTTGGAACTAGCGTATGTAGTCATGCTAGTTCAAACTAAATAAGTTCGAACTAGCAGTTACTTTGAACTAAGCATGGTTTTTTGTTTCAAGCTAATTTTTAGTTCGAACTAACCATGCTTTTTTAGTTCAAACTAAAAAAAAGTGTGATTAGTTCGATCTAAAAATTAGGTGGTCAAACTAAAAAACTGCACTTAGTTCAAACTAAGTTCTAACTAAGGTTTTAGATATAGCCATAGCCATAGTGACTTGTTATTTTTTTTACTTCTGCAAATCAACTAATTGTCTGCCTCAGCTACAGATTTGTTCATAACAGCCTGGCAGATGTGCTACTGCTGACTAAATAAACTCATTTATAGTGCTCTAATGACTGTTGCTTCTCTGCTCTCATTATGAAGCCTTCAGATCTACAGTAATTTATAAACAAAGCTACTTGTCTTTATGGAAAAGCAATTTGTAACCAATGAGGCTCATTGGCAGAGCATGCCAAATAGGGCTTGGTTCTCTTCTCAGGGAACAGGTGTTTGGATCATTAAACCACTGCCCAAGGTGGCACTAATTAGCATCCTAGCTAGCAGTCTCAGTATAAAGGCCACAGATTGGCTGGGCTATGGAAACTAGATTCCCCCATCACACCTCACGGTAGCATCAGTAAGTCAGGATTTGAACTCATTGGTAGGGCAACCTGAGAGGCTTCCTGTGCCCTTATTAATGCTGGATCTGTTCTGTAGATGGAAGATTTAACTCCCTAGGCTTATCAAGCAATCACCTTTGATGAACACACACACACACACACACACACACACACACACACACACACACACA
>ML681972.1:28786106-28811108 GCA_007922195.1 Podocnemis expansa | reverse complement strand
CCTCGTGGGGTCCCTTCCAACCCTATGATTCTATGATTCTATGTGTGGGACCCAGCCCACGTGGGCATTTGCAACCACTTCTCAGGACCACGTGCATCTGTCATCACTCTGCTCCATACACCCCTCCCCCACCCCCAGCTACACACAACCCCCAGCAGAATTCCCTGTCCCCCAGCAGCTCCATGTCCCCCCGACCCTAGAGGCCGGCACCCCCCCCCAAACCCTTCCCCCAGGCCCACCACAGGGCTTCCCCAGGGCCAAGGCCTTACCTCCATGATTTTTCCTTGTCCCTGCTCCCAGTTCAGTGCCAGGAAGCAGCAGCCCTGGCTGGGGCAGGCTGGCCAGAGAAGTTTCAACTGGGGACTGCTCTCTGGCCATAGCCTGCTCCTGGTGAGAGATTCAAAAACTCCAAGCCTGGCTGAGTCCAGTCAGCTCAGCTCCCTGCCGACTGGAGAGGCCCTGGCCATACTACCGGGCTGGAGCCTGGTGCCTCCCCCAAGAAGATCCCCGGCTGGCCCACTCTCCCAGACCATGGCAGCCTGTTAGCTGGGCCAAGCCCAGCTGCCTGACCCGGGGCCTGCCGCTCCTGCCAGTCCCTACCATGTCACTGGCCTGGGAACCGCCATGCCCTTGCCAACAGATCACCTGCCGGTGCCCTCCCCCTAGCCAGGCCAGCTGCCCAAGCCAGGGCCTCCTGCTCCTCCCGGGCCCTGGCTATGCCACTGGCATGGGACCTGCCACACTCCTCTGGGAGATCCCCGACCACCCCCTCCCCTGAACATGCCAGCCTGCTGGGTCCAGGCCAGACTGACCTGGGTCCTGCCATCCACCCAAAGGGACCCCAGTCTCCCTGGCCATGCCACCCCAAACCAGGGCCAGAGTGGAGGCAAATCCCCATCCCACCTTCCTGGGGTTCTACTGCCCTGCACTGCCTTCCTCCAAGTGCTGGTGTGCCGCTCCATGATTTGTGGGCTGAACCGGAGCTTAGCTCCACCCTCCCAGGCAGACATGTTTCTGTACATGTGCTGCCTGGGGAAAATTCATTTGGGGCCCTGCCTGGGAGATTCAGTGCGCAGGTCCCATGTGCCCAGTGTCAGCAACACCCTTGTGTGGTGGAATACTGTTCTGGGGCTTGCTATTTTTAAGGGCTCTGTGTTTGGGGGGCCCTTAAAAATAGAAAATGGAACCAGAACGCTGTGTTCTGGGGCCCAATATTTTTAAATGGTGGGCCCTGGAACGCACCATTCCAGCTCCATTTTCTATTTTTAGGGGCCCTGGAATGCTGAGCCCCTAAAAATAGTGGGGGCTGGAACGGCATTCCATCATGTTCCAGCTTACTTTAACCCCTGCGCACGTGCACATGCACACACACAAATTACAATAGCAATTGCTCATTAACTATTAGTACTATGAGTAGTTCTAGAATTAGATAGCCCATTAAACAGTACAAGTTCATTCACTTCTCCCTTTCATCTCCTTTTATTTTCCTATCTTCTCTTTTTTTGGTTTCTTCTCTCATCTCCTTAGTTGTTGTAGTATTACTGAAAAAGGTGAATCCAGCTGTATTTTCTTACGTTGATTCATTACATTTGAGATTCTTTCACAACACTAAAAATATAAAACATTAAAACACGAACCCTGTGAATGAGGATCACAGAAAAAGCAACATCATAAGCAAAAGTCACTGTATCATACAGGTCTTTCCAAACATTTGATTGTGCCTTGGACAGCACAGCCACATAGGGACCAAGAACATCATTATGCTCCTACTGAGCTACCCAAGTCTTGGAGCTGGTGCACTACAGTAAGTAGGGCCACTTGCCCACTCACTCACTCCTCAGATCAGGTGAGAGAGGTTGAAATGCTAAACTACATTTTCTGTAGAGGGTTTCCAACTGTGTCAGATTGCACAGACTTTTGGGAAGTATCAGAAAATGGCATCTGTGTGAGACAGATGCAGCATTAGGCCCAGGAACAATGAAATATTTAATAGCCTTTTTCTATGGTCACCTCTTTTCTAAGCGATGTGTTTTTATATTCTTACTTAGTATATGTAAGATCACAGCTGGCCCCAGTGCTGCCACACAGGTTGTGGTGAGGGAAGTCACACAGAGCCTCCTCCACCCACATATGGAAGTTCCTAAGGGGCAACTGTATTATTCTAGTAAAGCAAGAAAAGCAAGGAGTCTTGTGGCACTTAAAGACTAACAGGTTAATTTATCGCATGAGCTTTCATGGCAGAAAATCCCACTTTGTCAGACACTTTGAAGAGGGGGAATTTACAGAATTGGATGAGAATAAATGCAGGGAAGTATAAGACATGGGATCAGGTCATACTGCAACAGCAAATCAGAGCATTTGTAAGGATTCAAACTCTAGGGAACAGCACACAGCGGGAGGGTGAAGTCAAATTACCTGTTATAATGTGAAAAGAATCCAAAGTCACGATTCAGCCCTGCTTTCACACAATCTAATCTGCATATTATTTGAATTTTGGCTGTTTCGCTTTGAAGTCCCATTGATTTTCTTGAGGACCATTATTAACAAATCATCAGTGGAGTGGTTAGGAAGATGGAAATGCACAGCAACTGGTTTTTTTTTTGGATTGTGATTTCTGATGTCAGTTTTCCGTGCATTTATTCTTCTGCACAGGGACTGTCCTGTTTGTCCAATGTATAAGGTGGGGATGGGGGGGCATTTCCGGCACATAATGGTATAAATCACGTTAGTGAATGAGCAGGTGAAGGACCCTTTGATGGAGTAGCTGGCTTGATTGGGTCCAATGATGGTGTCTTTAGTGCCGATATGTGGACAAAGTTGGCAGCATGGTTTGTTGCAGGGATATGTGCCTGCTTCTGTTGTTAGGTCTTTAGTTGCTGGTGAGCATCTGTTTAAGGTTTGGGGGTTGTCTGTAGGTGAGGAGAGGTCTGTCTCCCAAGGCTAGAGAGAGTGAGGGGTCATCTTTTAAAATAAGCTGGAGGTCCTTGATGATCTGTTGTAGAGGTCTGACTTGAGGGTTGTATGTGATGACCAGTGATGCTCTATTGTTTTCTTTTTTGGGCCTTTCCTGTAGTAGTTGATTGCAGGGTACCCATCTAGCTCTGTCAACCTGTTTCTTTACTTCTTCAGGTGGGTACCGTAGTTTTAAGAAAGGTTGATAGAGATCCTGAAGATGTCTGTCTCTGTCTGAGGGATCAAAGCAAATGCAGTTATATCTTAGGGCAGGGGTTTCAAACATGTGGCCCCTAAAGCTCTTTCCTGCAGCCCACAATGACACAATTGTTAGCAATATTTGCAATATCATTGTATGGAATGGTTTCAGTGGTGCGGCCTTTGGGCTACCGTACTAACCCTCATGCGGCCCCCATGGTGATTTGAGTTTGAGACCCCTGTCTTAGGGCTTGGCTGTAGACAATGGCTTGTGTGGTGTGTTTAGGTTGGAAGCTTGAGGGATGTAGATAACTATCCTGATCAGTTTTTCGGTATAGAGTGGTATTGATGTGTCCATTCCTAATTTGTACTGTAGAGTCCAGAAAGTGGTTCTCCTGGGTGGAGTGTTCCAAGCTAAATTTGATTGTGGAGTGGAAATTGCTGAAATCTCTGTGGAAATCTTCAAGAGCATCCCTGTCATGGGTCCAGATGATGAAGATGTCATCAATGTAGTGTAAGTAGAGGAGAGGTACTTTGGGATGAGACTTGGGGAAACGTTGTTCTATGTCATCCATAAAAATGTTGGCATATTGTGGGACCATGTGGGTACCCGTAGCAGTGCCACTGACTCGGATCTATAAATTGTCCTCAAATCTGAAATGGTTGTGGGTGAGCACAAAGTTCAGTCACAAGCTGTGCTGTGGCATCATCTGGGATGGGAAGGGTCCTTCACCTGCTCATCCACTAAAGTGATTTATGCCATCATGTGCCGGAAATGCTCCCTCCCCCCACCTTATACATTGGACAAACAGGACAGTCCCTACGCAGAAGAATAAATGCACAGAAAACTGACATCAGAAATCACAACACACACACACACACAAAAAAAAACAGTCGCTGAGCACTTCCATCTTCCTAATCACTCCATTGATGATTTGTTAACAATGGTCCTCAAGAAAATCAATGGGAGAACAAGACTTTAAAGAGAAACAGTCAAAATTCAAATAATATGCAGATTAGATTGTGTGAAAGCAGGGCTGAATTGTGACTATGGATTCTTTTCACATTGTAACAGGCAATCTGACTTCACCCTCCTGCTGTGTGCTGTTCCCTAGAGTTTGAATCCTTACAAATGCTCTGATTTGCCGTTGCAGTATGACTTGATCTCATGTTTTACACTCCCCTGCATTTAATCTCATCCAGTTCTGTAAATTCCCCCTCTTAAGAGCATCTGACAAAGTGGGATTTTCTGCCACGAAAGCTCATGCGATAAATCAATCTGTTAGTCTTTAAGTGCCACAAGACTCCTTGCTTTTTCTTCCACATATGGAAGTACCACATCTGAAAGGGGCACAGAGGAGTGAGCTATTGATGGGGCACAGTGGTGCAGGCATGACTGTAATTGTGTGTAAAGCTATTCAATGGGTGGAAGTTGAAGCTAAATGAATTCAGACTGGAAAGAAAGCATACATTTTTAAGAGAGAGAATAATTCGCCATTGGACCCATTAGAACAATTTACCAGTGGTGGTGGTGGATTCTCCATTACTGGCAATTTTAAAATTATGATTGGATGTTTCTCCAAAAGTTCTTCTCATTATGTTGGGAAAGTTCTGTTGCCTGTCTTATATCCTGATGATCAGACTAGATGATCACAATGGTCTGTTCTGGCCTTGCAGTTTGTCACAGGGCAGACAGAGAGTAACTGTCCCTCTCTTTAAGGGATGCTGCATGTTCCTCTTCCCATAGTACACTATGTGGAGCTCTCTGAGGCAGAATGTGCCACCAGATATTTCTCCTGTGGACAGTGACCGCCCACTGCCCCAATACAAGGCTGCAGTCACAAGGCAGTCCTGCCCTGGGTGAACATTTATATAGCTGTCCAAAGTATCAGAAATAATTGCTCTCGTTTTATGGCTGGGTAGCCATGGTGTACTAAGCACACCTTTGAAATCTTTGTTGGACAGAAAGTGGCCCAGCAAGGAAAAGGTTAATTATACAACCACACTTAGTGGCGCTACTCTCAAACGCAGCCTTGCCAACTCTTCAAAGCTATTATGAGGCACAGAGGAAAAGAGTTAGGGACAGAAGCATTTTTTTAGGGACAAACCCAGCAAGTGGTACTTTGTCTCCCATTAACTCTGCTGTTTTTACTCTCTGCAGAGTTAATTACAAATCAGTTTAATTGTTCTCTCGCTCAATAACTTTCTAATCTCTCAGAGACTTGCAGCACAGCAGGTGATAAGGTTATATTTTATCACTTCTTTTTCCATTAACCCCACAGTGTTAGTCTGAGGTCTGCTTCCTCCCTCTCTTTTCTAGATTTTAACAATTAAATTGATTCAAACTGACTTCAAGAATGACTCCATTCAGAACCTTTCCTCTGCTCCTCTCTAGCTGGTCAGGTTGTCACACTGTAGGGTCACATGTGGCAACTTCTCTGCTCTTGCAGCTCCCCTCTCCATCACACCATGAAATAAGGTTGAAAAATTGTGCAGTGACGCATGGATGTGCAGGGAAATCAGGGGTAGGGGTGAAAATCAGTCTGAGGCATGTGCACTGTGTTAAAAAAAAAAAAAGAAAGAAAAACCTGGCAACTTGAAGGAAAATTATAAAAACACCTAAAGTCTGCCAGAAATTCAGTCTTGGATGCCTGCCTGCTGCCACCACTGACTGGGCATATTCCCCATTGACGTTCCTCTTCTGGTCAGGCCATGCTGTGTATTAATTGCAGCAGCATCTCTAAAGCTGATGAACCTGCTGGATAAATGTTCAGGTTGAAGTTATGTTAACAGCATCTAGACCACTTTGCAAAAATGGATTGCTATCCAGTACAGTAGTTTGTGTAGTACCAAAGGGGTAGCCGTGTTAGTCTAGTTCAGCTAAAAAAGCAAGGAGTCTTGTGGCACTTAAAGACTAACAAATTTATTTATCACATAAGATTTTGTGGGAGAAAATCCCACTTCATCAGATGCTTTGAAGTAATTCTAGTAGTTTGTGTGAAGAACTTCAGACTGCACATGAATGTTAATGTTGGCTGGATAAATGAAAAGCAAAAATGTGGCTTTAGAAAAATAAATAGTAATGTGTTCTCCAATAGTAGCCACCAAGACTGCTGAATCACTGCCATACATTACTGTGGTTCTGCAGCATATACTGTAACATTTGCTGCTCCATAGTTAAATTTGATGCTAGCTGCCCATTCTAAGCCCAATTTTCAGCCCAAATTTCCCTACAAGACATCACATTCAAAATTTCCCCCAGAATTTTGCATGGAACATCTCATTCTGGAGTACAATGTTACTGAGAGAAGCGGTTTTTCTGAAAGAGAGGGTCAGAAAAAGAAATATGAATTGATGGCATTTATATTTTTTCCTGTTTTGGCTTTTTGGAAAAAAATCCTTCTTTATTTTTGTCCATATCTCCAAAATTGCTCATCTTTCATTCTCCAGATTTGTTCAGTTTTGTTGATTCTACTAAAGAAGTAAAGTTCCTGATAGTAAGTTTTGAAGGGATTTAGGGATAGTGTGATATATACAAAGAGACTAGAAATTGCTCATAGTTCAAATTAGCAGTCGAACCCAGCTTTGGCTTGATCCAAAGCCCATTTAAATCCACTAAATCCTTCCACAGATTTCAGTGAATTTTGGGTTAGGCTCCTAAAGAGGAGTCAGAGGAAAGCTCTCTCTTCTTATCTCTTTCTTCTTGCCTCCGCCTTAGCAAGTCCAGCCAGGACACTCCCAGATCCAGTCAGCAAGGAAAAATTAAAAATCTGACTATTTGACTGTATCGCTTGTCAAATTAGGGTGCATTTTCTGCTCCTGAATCTTCCCTTGCAACAAGTCATCCTTCTAGTTCTGGCCCACTCATCAATTAAAAAAATAACATTATGTATGAACTAATTTGTGGATGTTCTGGGGAGTGAAAATAAACATGCGATCCATTCAGATACAAGGTTTGCCTTACCTGTTATTTATTATTTATTTATTTTGCCACAGCACCCAGGCTTCCAGTCCTCGAACCAGGGACTCATAGTGCTAGGTGCTGTGCAAACATAATCAAAAAAGCAGCTGTTCTCAGCAAATCACAATCTAAGTATGTTGTCGGTCATGTGACAACAGATGGACACTACTTTCATCAAGAATGATTTTAGTTACAGACTTGTACCACACAATTGCATTTTGCCATTCAGAGAAAGGTCATGTAACAATCTTTCTAAAAGATATGCTATAGCTCAAACAGAAGTTATGGGTTTAATATAGAAATCAGTGTGTGAGGTTCTTGGGTCTGTGTTATGCTTGAGATCAGATGAGGTGCATAACTGCAGTTGTTATGGCCAAGAACGTAAGCATTGACTTTGAATTACTCCTGAATTTCAGGGAAGTTTGAAGCGTCATCCATATGTGAATTCTGGCCAAGATTTAGGAAAGCAATTAGTGCTTTTTCAGTTCCCAACTGGCGGTATCTTTTAAGGAGATCATTTCTGGGGAAGCAGGCATTGTTGCTCAGCATTTTCTGAACTTGGATCCCTTCTCTAGTTGGGCCCCCAAAATCAGGCCACCCAAATCACTAGTCTTGGCTTCTGTTGTTTGGGCCTCTCTCAACTCAACTTTCTGACTAACAGCAGAGCACCATTTGACAGAGGCTCTCTAGTAATAATAAATGTCATGACATTGAGCATAAGGTTGACCTCCAGGTGAGTTTTTCAAAGCACCGCTTTGATTTCTCTGTTATTTTTAAAATGTTGCCTAAAGAATCTATATATTTGGATTGAAACAGCAAATCAGCAGCGCTTCAAAAGTTTGTAGAGTACAAATCACTCTACTATCTTTGAAAAGCTATCCCCTGTCATAAAATAACAGAATGGGATTACTAATCAGATTGTGATTCAGTTTTGGTAAATAGCTGGTCAAGTAGTCCTTTGAGCACAGAGAGTCTAATTGAAAGCACAGCGTACTCAATGTACATCTGATCTGCCTATTGAATGGCTCCCATTAAACTTAGTAGCTAAGTACCTTATAATCCTTAATGTATTTATTTATAATGTATTTTCTGGGAATCTTGATTTCAGTGAGTCAGGCTCACAATGATCTCTACAGAAGCCAATAAGATAGACTAAAAATCATCATGGATTTTTTTTTGTCCCAATATACTGAATGGCATATGTGCCAATATCCAGAACAGCAACACTTGTCAGAATTAGTTTTGATATCAGTGATTGCCTGTCTATTAATTAATTCATCCTCCACCTCATGCCATTCCCAAGGCATGACTTAACTCTGTTGTGAAAAAATCCCACTTTCTCTCACCCTCCCCTTCCTTTTCTCACTATTCTCACTAGCCAAAAAAAAAAAAAAAAGTTTGTTTCTTCTTGCATTTTTCAAGTAAAATGTGGGATTTTTTTCTTACACCAGAATGGTATTTTCAAATATTTACTTTAGAAATATTTTGTTGAAAACTGAAAACTAGAATGAATTTTTTTGGAACATAATGGAAAATCTTTTTGTTTCTTTCAAAAATTTTCATATTAAATACGTGCTTTTTTCCTTCAGCCAAGCTTTACTAATAGTTAAAGGTGTAAATCAGGAGCTCAATGGCCCATAAAGGTAGAACCAGCTTCAGTTAAATCAGTAGCAAGCTCAAAGACAAGAGTAGCACCCTTACATTCTAGCTTACCGGTGGTATCAGACCAAATGCAGCCTAGGTATTAGTGAGATGCCACTTGTAACTGAAGTCTGCAAAACCAGGCTCTAACCACTTGCATGCATTAAATTTTGCAGTAGTAAAGTTGTTATCTTACTGATCAAATTCTGGTTTGGCTAATTGTAGGCTGCCTTATTAAAATCGCTTGATCATTTCAGCTGGAAAGTTATGTCATTCCCAGTACTGAATTGTTGGGTAGTGTTGTGGTGTCAGTAGAAGTTATGTTTATTCCAGAGGTGGCTGTACTTTAGTGTCAGCTGAAATTATCAATGCATATAGTTTCTATTTTATATACAGTAGTGCAAAGGTTAATTCTACATTGATGTGGCATAAGGAGTGGGGGGTGAAAAGTTGACTGAATAGCTATTTTCCATCTCTGATTTATGTGAGTTTTTGTTTCCTTTGTCACTTGGCATGGTACCTTGTGCCTGTCTCTAAGGAATATGAACTAAGAGTCACCTCCTCACTCTGTGCCTCACATGTGGCAACATGCTGCTTTTCCACTGGACCAATTTTGCTTTATTCTTCTGTAAATGTTTTATGACGCACAGAAGTGAAGGGGGGGGGGGGGCGAAGAGAAAAAAACAAAAATGAGAGACTATTGAACTTTGTTTTTCAATTACCTGACAAATTGCTGACTAAGAACAGGATAGGGTGGTGGAAATATAAGAGATATATGTATTGTACATTTCTCAGCTGTAATGACCAGAAAAAGAGGGTGTTTATTAGTAGTGTTAGCCAATTTGCAATTTATCTTGGTTTTAATCCAAGCAGGCTAAAAACCAAGATAAACATTCTTTGATGAAATCTAATTGTGACTAAGCCCGTTTGCATGAAGGTTCCTGAGTTCAGTTAGGAACAGGGAAAAAAAGACCTTGAAAGCATTCCAGTGGAAAAGTCATATGCCCTATGCTCTTGATTGAACCAATAGAGTCCAACAGCTCACAGTTTTAGTTGTGGCTTAAATTAATACCTGACATCACAGTAGTCAAAGCTCTGTTGAACTCACATTTATACCTGTTTATTCCAATCACGTTTATCCAATGAAATCTTCCAGGGGAAGAACTAATCAAGAAACACTCTCCCCACTTCTCTTCCTACTTTCTTCCAAATATGTACGTAAAATCTGACTTGAAAATTGCTCTTCATGACATCAGCAGGAACCCTAGTGGAGTTGGCAAGTGACTTGACTTGAAGAGGGTCCTTTGGGAATGTCTACACAACAAAAGGATAGCCGTGTTAGTCTAGTCCAGCAAAAAAAAGCAAGGAGTCATGTGGCTCTTAAAAACTAACAGATTTATTTTTCGCATGAGCTTTCCTGGGAGAAAATCCCACTTTGTCAGATGCTTCAAAGATGGGTGAATTAAATAAATCTGTTAGTCTTTAAGTGCCACACGACTCCTTGTTTTTTTTATACAACAAAAGTTGTGCTAGTCTACTTGGGCTAACTTGAATCCAGCTAGTGCAGGTAACAATAGCTGTGAAGATAGCATAGGATGAGCTTTAGAGAAGACTAGTGAGCCAAATACAAAGTTTGGGTCCATTTGGGGCTTGTACTATCCCATAATGAAGCCTAGTTGATTCAAGCTAGCTCATATGCTATATAGACATACCATTTAGAGTTTTGTTATATGATAAATAGGTCTTGCAGGAAAAGTGCCAGCAAAACAGCTCATGTGCCTTTTTATTTTACTTTCAAAGATTCCAGTTATCATGCCTGCTAGGTCACAGTTCAGAGAACGGAGTTGCCAAACAGCACTGGAAGGAAGAAAGTGAATTATAAAGATATTATGGTTTGAACTGTAGAAAAGATGTAGTGATCATGATTCAGAGAGGTATGTGTATGGATCCATGTCCCATTGTAATATAAGCCCTAGTCTACACTGAGAATGCTTTTCAGTGGCAGTCGACCAGCACTTATGCAAGGAACGTAGAATGCCTTGTGTAACTGCCAGCAACTTTCTAAGCCACTGGGACACACTGCTGAAAGCTGACCACAAATGGCTTGTGGTCAGCTTTCAGTTGCATCTCCTAGGGGGAAGGACATGCTCACTGGTAATCACACCTGGAACGTCAGGCTGGTGGAGGCGATTTTGCCACTGTCAGTGAAGACATAACCTCAGTCTAGCATGTTGAGAGATGTGGCATATCGTACATGCACAGACTTTCAGGTTCTTTGATAGAATCTCCTTTCACATAGGTCTTCCACCAGTGTAAATATGTTTGTTTTTAGTGGCTGTTACTTTCTAATTGTACACATGTAACTCTGATCAAAATCAGACTAAGAGACATTATTATTCATTACTGTGCTGAGGTAGCACCTGGAATCTGACATTAGGGACTGAAGCTCAATTGTTTTAGTTGTTGTAAATGCCCTTATTGCTAAAAATCAATCCTGCTTTATTTGCCAGTCTTCAAAAATAGACCCACCTGACTTCCAGGCAGAAATTCTGGGTTGCTAATACAACAGGCATTTTAGGAATTATGAGGTACTGAAATTAAAATTTCAAATTGGCCTGAAAATTTACAATATTGGTCACAAAATCTGCTTACTTGCCCTTTACATTTTATGATAATGAAAACATTGAATGGTATTTTACTCTCCTCCTAAATGAGTTCCACCCTCTAGGCAAGTGCTTGAGTCATAATTTAGAAGTCAGCAATTATAATTTCCATGAGCAGGCATTCACGTATACATATTATTAACAGAATTAATTAATTAAGAACAGAATTTAATTAGAACCCCAAACAAATAGTAAAAACTACAATTATAATCTTATCTGTGCTATTCAGGTAGTGGTAGACTACTTTGACGTGGCTGAAAACAGTGGGTTACCTACCAGTAACCGTCCTTCTTCAAGATGGGCTGCTTGCATGCGTTCAATTTTAGATGTATGTGCTGCAGTGCAAAATTGGCTGGAAGCTTTTAGCCCTAGCCTGTCAGAGCAGGGTCAGTGGCCATTGCCCCCTCTGGCTGCTCCCAAGGCTATATATATGGCCCTGACCCTGAGCCCCCTCAGTCCCTTCTTATTGCTAACTCTGACCAGTGGGGATGGTGGGAGGGACCTGAATGTAAGTAGCCCACCGTTCTTCGAGCACTGCTCACATCATTCAGTTTTAGGTGACTATTAGCCATACCTCGGATGGTGGGCAGAGTTAATATTTTCCCCACTGTCAGTGCTGCTATACTCAAACAACAGCATCCCAAACACAAAGGACAAAGCAGTGGGTTGTCAAGCTTATGCTCGCAAACACACTACCAACCTGCATATTCTTCTGAAAGAAGACCCACAAAGTGGGTGCCAAAGAAATTTTGTACCACTCCATCAGGAGATTGGCTTTCTGGAAAGAGGGCAATCTTGATCCATATATATGTACCTTATGCCAGTGGATGATAAGCAAAGGAAATTGCTGTCCCCAGTAGCATTTCCCCATCCCATCTAGAAGCAAAAGGGCGATATGCTCCTAACCAGAGGGAAGGGAAAACATTGGCTTTCCAGCCTCAGTGGGATGGGTTTTGTCACCCTTACCTATGATGCACTGGCCTGGAATGCCGTGGCCAAGATCATGTTAGGGCCCGAAACAGTGTGGAAGGAAAGTGTGGGGAAAAAAACCACGGAAAGGAGGATACAGGGGCCTATTCCTCTGGCCTATCAGTCTAAAAAAAGGGGGGTGGAGGAGAGAAGAGGGTCCCAGGGTTGAGGCCTGACTACTTAGGAGGTTCACCCAGGAGGGTCTTTGGACCTCTGATGAGACTCTATTAGATGTGGGTACCTGGAGAAGAAAGAGTAGGTGGGGGAGGAAAGCATCCCGTGGGATGCCACCCAGATGAGGTGATCCTCCAAGAAATCATACCAATAGGTTGGTGTTCCCTTTTTGGGGGGGCTCCCACTCTAAGCTTTGGGAGAAACTCCTTGGAACCCTTTCTGGGAGAAACAGGGGTAGGGTAGTAGAGCAAGCTATAATGAGTGAATGGGGAAGAATGGAGGGGCAGTAGAAAGACCCTGCATTGTCATTCCTAGGCATGTAGGGAGAACTGATGAACAACAAATGTGGAGATCAGGGAATCCGTATCTTGAGGCCCAGCAGTGATTTGTGCAGACAGGATGGCTATGTGCGCATATCCCTCACTTTCTACCTTTTCTGGTCTTTAGAACCTGAGCAAGGGAAGGACGGAATGAAACTCCATCCTGCAGCCTCTTCCAGGGAATGCAGGTCTAACCTCAATACGTGCCCACTGTCCTTGGCAGTGAAGACCTCGGAAGGCATGTAACTCCCATGTGATGCATCTTTATTCTCCATCCTGACATGTCTATAATACAGAGGTCAGCCACTCATGAGTTCAACAGGCTGCCTTGTGTCAGGGCAGTGAGCTACACTTGTTGGTTCCTTGGCAGTGAGGGGTCAACGATGTGACACCCATAACCGGCCCTTTGGGTATCAGATGGTTAGCTGGGAATGCTTAGGAGCAGGTGTGTATCGCTTGTTCCACAGGATGGAAAGAGTTACTACTGATGAGCTCTACCAAATAATCGAAGTAGAGCAAAACAGGTTATTCCTGGGTTGGAAGGAAAGAACCCTGGAAAAACAGTTTTGTAAGATAGTTCTTGCAAAAAGAAAGGTGCAAGGGACTGTTCCCTTGCATTCCTTGGGGAACAGAGTGAGGAGTATTGGGGAAAAACATCACGGGAATGCTACCAATAGTAACACAAGGCTTCTCCAGTCTGTTAGGGTTCACATACCCCCTCTCAGAGGCTGAAGGTTTCCCAAAGGGACTAACTATGTGCTTGAGTCCCAGGGTTCATAAAGCAACCCTGTTTGACTGCAGCACCACATCTGGATCCCGTTGGATGATGGGTCTCTGGGCTGTGAGTAGAGTCTTGCTATGCCCTTCTAGCACCTATTGGAAGTAGGGTGAGGTTTCACTGAGACCCTTCTCACCCTGTAAATGGGGACTAGGATTGTCAGTAAAGGAGTCTTGAGAGAGGGGTTGATAAGCCTCTCTCCTTGTAGCCCAGGTGGGGGATTAATGGAGTATGGAATAACTGGGAAGTGACTCCTTAACTGTTTCCTTCCCCTTGCACCAGAGGAAGAAATCATCTCAACTTAGTGGTGTAGGTAGGCCCAATGTAGGGTCTCCTATGACCTATCCATTCACCTTGTAACCCTCTCTGAACCAGGATGTAAAGGGTAGAGTTGAAACAGCAACTAGTTGGCTGTCTGAGATTTTGGTGGGGAAGGGATAATGAATCCTCCTATCTGGTTAACAAATGGCTGGAGACAAGGCGTCCTCCAGGCCATATGCTATTTCCAAGGTCTATCCATAGAGTGGTGGACTGATTGGAGGGGGGGGGGGGCTGCTGAGTGTCCAGGGGATTGTGAAAGCCCTGGGGAGGAGGTGGGTAAGGAGAAAGGAGAGTGGGAACCAACCCTCTCACAGAGCACTTAAAGGCAGACAGAACCGTCTCACATTTCTTCTCCCCACCCTGAAGCTAAGGGTGAGGGGACAGCCCTTCCCTTAATCCCTTCATGAGTGAGGGGTGAGGCTGCTGTCTTACCCTTTCTGGCATAAGAGCGCCTGATCAGTGCACTTGAATTGCTGTCAGCCTCACCTCAATCCCTGGAAAAATCATGGAGCAGGTTCTCAAAGAATCCAGCCTGAAATACTTGGAGGAAAATAAAGTGATCAGGAACAGTCAGCATAGATTCACCAAGGGTAAATCATGCCTGACCAACTACATTGCCTTCTATGATGAGATGACTGAATTTGTGGATGTGGGAAGAGCTGTTGACATGATATACCTCAACTTTAGCAAGGATTTTGATGCGGTTTCCAACAGCATTCGTGTTGGCAAGTTAAGGAAGTATGGCTTGGATGTGTGGACTATAAGATGGATAGAGAACTGGCTAGATCAATGGTTTCAGTGAGTAGGAATCAATGGCTCCATGTCTAGCTGGCAACCAGTAACGAGTGGTGTGCCCCAGGGGTTGGTCCTGGGGCCAGTTCTGTTCAACATTTTCATTAATGATCTGGATGATGGGATAGATCGCACACTCAGTAAATTTGTGGATGACACCAAACTGGGTGGAACAGTAGACACACTGGAGGGCAGTGACAGGATTCAGGGAGACCAAAACAAATTGGAGCAGTGAGCCAATAGAAATCTCATGAAGTTCAATAAGGATAAGTGCAAAGTCCTGCACTTGGGACGGAAATACCCCATGCACTGCTACAGGGTGGGGATTGATCCAGCTAAGTAGCAGCACCGTAGAAAAGGACACGGGGGTCATGGTGGATGGGAAGCTGGATATGAGTCAGCAGTGTGCTCTTGCTGCCAAAAAGGCCAGTGATATACTGGGCTGTATCAGTAGAAGTGTTGCCAGCAGATTGAGGGATGTGATAGTTCCCCTCTATTCGGCACTGGTGAGGCCACATCTGGAATACTGCCTCCAGTTTTGGGCTCCCCACTACAAAAAGGACGTGGACAAATTAGAAAGAGTCCAGGGGAGGGCAACAAAAATGATCAAGGGGCTGGAGCACAAGCCCTATGAAGAAAGACTGAAGGAACTAGGCTCATTTAGCCTGCAGAAGAGAAGACTGAGGGGGGATTTGATAGCAACCTTTAACTACTTGAAGGGATGCTCCAAGGAGGACGGAGGTCAGCTGTTTTCTGCAGTAACAGAGGACAGAACAAGGAGCAGTGGTTTCAAGTAGCAGCTGGGGAGGTCGAGGTTTGATATTAGGAAAAACTTTCTTACTAGGAGAATGGTGAAGCATTGGAATGGGTTATTTAGGGAAGTGGTGGAATCTCCATCTTTGGAGATATTTAAGGCTTGGTTAGACAAAACCCTGGCTGGGATAATTTAGTGGGAGTAGTCTCATAGACTCATAGACTCTAAGGTCAGAAGGGACCGATATGATCATCTAGTCTGACCTCCCGCACACTGTAGGCCACAAAAACCTCACCGACCCATTCCTACAATAAACCTCAAACCCATAACTGAGCTATTAAAGTCCTCCAGTCATGATTTAAAGACTTTAATACAGGGAATCAACCAGCAAGTGAGCCATGCCCAATGCTACAAAGGAAGGCAAAAAATCCCCGGCACCCAAGCCAATCTGCCCTGGGGGAAAATTCCTTCCCAACCCCATATATGGCGATCAGTTAAACACTAAGCATGAGGGCAAGTCCACAACAGCCAGTCAAGAAGAACTTCTCTGTAATAACTCAGAACCCACTCGATCCAATGCTCCTTCCCAGGTCACTATCATACCCATCACCAGTAGTAAAAGACAGACAATGGCCAAGCTACACTGTCCATCATATCATTCCCTCCATAAACTTCTCAAGCTCGGTTTTGAAGGCACCTAAGGTTTTTGCCCCCACCACTTCCCTTGGTAGACTATTCCAGAACTTTACTTCTCTGATAGTTAGGAATCTGCGTCTAATTTCAAGCCTAAATTTTCTGAAGGACAGTTTGTATCCATTTGTTCTTGTGTCCACATTAGTGCTGTATTCAAATAATTCCTCTCCCTCCCCTGTATTGGTCCCTCTAATGTATTTATCTTTTTTGGCAAGGGGTTGGACTAGATGACCTCATGAGGTCCCTTCTAACCCTATGATTCTATGTCTGGCTTAACCCCTTGGTCTGGGGTGGCTCAGTGTTGAATAAAGGGAATTGCTTTGTGCGTCCTGATCAGACTGTAACCCAGGAGGGGACCCTAGGCACAAGAATTGAGAGGTTAGGAGGAGTAACACATGCTTCCTCCCCATATTCCCACATCTTGGTTCTCTGCTAAAGATCTAAGGTCCCATGCATCTGCGGACCTATGCACATGCAGGGATGGTTCCCAGTTGTCTCACCCTTTGTTGGCCCTGTGACATTGTTGGGGCCATCCGACAAGGGTTAGTGGAAATAAGAGGAGAGGGAGAGATCCAAAGACCGCCTGTGAGGGGGCAGTTTGAGTGAGACAATCCTTGGGAGCCGTTCAGAGAGCCCAAGGCCTGCTGTTATGGGGCCCATGAAGGAGCAAGAGTGACAAATCTCAGGGTGGAGGGAGGTGGCGACTGATTTGGAGGATACTCTCCCATCTAGCGAGGGATTCCAGAAGATGGAGGGATAGTAGGACCCCGTGGGGAAAGCCCAACCTTGCTGTCATGTGGGGGGGGGGGTCTGTGATGGGCCCCTTTCCCTGCATGCTCGAGGGGCTGTTGAGGGCTGTGTGTGTTCATCTGAGCACCTATCGGGAGTTCCCAAAGGGTTTAGGGGTTCCAAGACCCTTTGTGGGATGCTCCCCAGTCTCGCCCTATGAAGGGGATGCCTGAGGAGGGCTGGGGAGGTCAACTGGCCATAAGCATAGCCAGGGACCTGAAGGTATGGCCACACACACTTCTTATTTCGAAACAACAGAGGTTGTTTCAAAATAAGAAGTGCCATGGCCACACAACGCATGGCCATTTCGAAACAAGCAAACAGCTTGTTTCGAAATGGCCCTGGTTCTTCCGAAACAACTTAAACCTGCTTTGGTTTCGAAACAGGGTTGTTTCGAAACAGCCCTGTTCGGACATGTTGTTTTGGAACAAAGTGTTCTGAAACAACATGTGACCTTCCTCCCAGGGTGCTAAGCACCCTGGGATGAATGGCAGCCCCCTCAGCACCCTGGCCAGGGTGCTGAGGCGTGTCCGCGGGGGGGGGGGCTGTGCCGCATGCCACCGGTGCCTGCAGGGGCATCTTGTTTCGAAACAAGCCTGCCCTGTGTGAACATAGCCTGAGAGTGTTTCTAGGGTCTCTCACCCTGTGCCGCAAAGTGGTTGTGACCCATTAAAAAGTGACCGGCCCTTGAAAGGGAGGTCCTGGATAGCCTGCTGACAGTCTTGGGGCAGGCCTGTGTCATGTAGCCACCCTGCACGTCGCATGACCACTGCTAAGGTGATTCCCCGGCTGGCTGTGTCTGAGATGTCCCAGGCCAACATGAGGCTATCACGAGAGGTAAGCATGCCCTCCTCTGTGACAGAGTCGTAGTCCACCAGGTATTTCTTGGGAAGGAGGTTGCAGAATCTCCTCATAGACTCCCAGAGATCTAGGGAGTATCTACCCACCAATGCCTGGTGGTTTGCTATATGGAGCTGGAAGGAGGAAGTTGAATATGCCTTCTGCCCTATGAGATTGAGTCTCTTAACCTCCCAGACCTTGAAGAGGGGTCTGGTTGATGTTTTCCTTCCATCTGTAAATGGCCTCTATCACCTGGGGGCTTGGTCCTGCATGGTTTAACAGGAAAGGGAAGGTCTCTGGGGGGGCCTGATATTTATGGAGACAGGCTGGGATTTGCCATTGAGCCCTGGTGACATTGCATACACTCTTATTTAAAAGCACCAAGATTGCATCGGGTGAGGTTGCAAGCCACCAATCAAAGAGTGGGTCTCTGTCCCCTTCAATGGGCTCGACTTATAAGCTGATGTGTACCGTCACCCAGTGGAGTAGGTCACAGTGGGCACTGGGGTCCTCCATGTATGACCACAGTCGGGGGTTCATGGCTTTGTTTAAGGAGGAGGGTAGACATGAGCCTGGGCTACCCTCCAGGGCATTGGTGCTGCATGGGGTCTCCTCCTCACAGGCCGGGGGAGAAGGGGACTGGCTTGAGGATGGTACCATGGTGGGCCTGGTGACAGCAATCTCTTGCATGTTGAGCAGGCTGACTCTTGGTGCCAGGTAAGAGGCTGGCAATGCGCATGTGGGCCTCAGACTCACCAGTGCCAGGGTGGTTGGTACTGGTGAAGAACTATGGAACCAGGTAGCAATGGGGCGTGCTTCTGAGAGTGCTTCTGTTTGGAGCCCTGTTTTGGTGCTGAGGGAAGCTGAGGCTTCTAGAGAAGAAGTCTCTGTCTCTGGTGCCAAAGAAGGGGAAGGCTGTGGTGCTGGTCCAGTTGGAGACTGGCACCATGTTGGGGCTGGCCAGGCCCCTGAGAGGAAGTCTGGTTTTCCTCTCATCTTTGGGGGTTTAGGCAGCGCAGGCGTAGGTGTAAGAGGGCCTTCATTGCCTCTAAGGCCTCCGGTGTAGTGGGCACTGGAATGGGCTCCACGCCTTGACCCCATGATGCAGTCAGCAGGGGAGAGTAGGAGCGGTGCTGGCACTTCAGCACCAAAATAGACACCGAGCGCTTCAGCTTGTGCTCCTGCGAGGAGTGGTACTGAGGAGGGCTTGGTACCAATCTGGCATGTGGTGCCAGTGTCTCGGTGGAAGTCCCAGATGTTCCGGGGGTAGGCTGCCATACTTGCTCTAGGGCCAACGCATGGCACCTCTGCTCTCTGTCCTTTATGGTCCTTGGTTTAAAGGACCAACAGATAGAGTACTGATTCACTTGGTGGGATTTGCCCAGGCATCTGAGGCACTTCTCATGGTGTTCGTCCCTCAGGAAGGACTTGCTGCAATTTGCACAGGTTTTGAACCCCGGAATGGCAGACAGTGGCTGGGAGCAGTGTTCCAGCTCCGATTGTTGAGACTTGATGTGAGCTCCTGGTCGTGGTGGAACTATGTCCACAAAAAGATCTTTGAACATGAATGGACGGCTCATAAACCGAGGAATAGACAGGCACTTGCAATATTGCAAGGAGTGGGCTGTTCTGGAACTGTCGCTGAGGGCAGAAAAAGGAATTGAGGGGGATCAGGGTTGGGGCCATACATATAGGCACAGGAGTGGCCAGAGGGGGCACTGGTCACCGACCCTGCTCTGACAGGCTAGGGCTAAAAGTTTCTGGCCGATTGTGCGCTCCAGCACATAGACACCTAAAACTGAATGATGCAAGCAGTGCTCAAAGACGAATGAAGTATTTTGTCTCATGGCTAGACATGTTTTAACTGGACTATGTGATATAACTCCATATGTACGATGGGAGGTTTGAGCATGCATTAATTTCTGGTGCATCTTGACAAATTTCATTTTAAAGTTAATTCTGAAGTGTCAGTGCTAACCTTCTTGTATGGAACAGTAAGACTCATGGGTTGGTGAGTCATTTTCCTTGGGTTGGTGCCAGTTGGTTTTTGGGATAGGGGAAATTGAAATGTCCATTTTCTCAGCATATGAGATCAGCACTCAGAATTTAATTAGTTCAGGAGGACTTTTGTCCTAATATCAATGGGTAGTTGAATGTACACTTTGCATACACTAAATCTAACTGAACTAAGTATTGTGATGGTGTCTTTACAATCCAGAACATTAAAAATACACACACAAATACAAAACAAATTGAATTAGATCTGTTTTGTAGGTGTCATTTTTTTTTCCCTGTACTATGCCTGCCAAATTCTGCAAAATCTGCTTGTTTTCAGAATAGCGACTTTATTGATGAATGCTGCTGAGTGGCAGGAACTGCTATTTATGGCAGACTTTACACCACAGACTGGTCTAAAGGCTTCTTTTGGGGTTAGAAAGTTTTATGTATCAAGAGCTGTTGTTGGAAAACAAGGGACTGATCTATTACTGGAAGGGATAGGTTGTAAAAGGGATGCTTATAAGGGGCCCAGTATTGTTTGGATTGCAGCCAAGGTCTTGTGTAACAGAACGCCTCATAAAGGAAAGGCTTAGAACTCTATGGTAAAAAAAGATAGACATTTCTTTTGAGCAGAGATGTGCCAACAGGAGGATCACTAACAATTTTTTTTTCTTCACTATTATGTGTGTGTGTATAGTTCAAAATTTTTGGCATTTTCACCCCTTCCTAGGGGTAAAAGATGTTGGTTTCTTGAGGCATGTTTACTGTATAATAAGGTAAAAGACCATACCAACCAATGCAATTCAGTCAGAATACATATATTAAATAGTACAGATGAGTGGAAATAGACACTTAAGGAACAGGTATAAGAATACCCCCGTTTATGTAACACTGAGCTCAAAGGTCAAATCTAAACTTTATTGCTAATCAAAGGAAACTGCCTTCCAAAGATATGTGGTATTGTGATATTCAACTCCTCATTCTTATGATGAGTTTAGGGCTGACCGTGTGTATTTACAGGGCAAGACTGAAAACTTGTAGACAATATCAGAGGCATCATTTTAAATCTAGGGAAAATTACCTTTCCAATGACGTTATGGGTTGACTGTCAATTCCTACATAATAGCCTTGCCAGAGTTTGCATTTAACTATTGTATATTCAGAATCCACAAATTATATCTTAAGGTTAGATAGATAGATAGATATGAAATGACACAAAATAAAATTAAAATATTGTCCATTTTATGGCTCCAACCTGTTTTTAGGACAATAGACCCAGTTTTCCATCAGCTTTAGATCACTGGAAAAAAATCTAGTCCAAAATCTCAGGTTATCTCTTTTGAGCATTTCTCAACAGAGACAAGAAATCAGGCTGTCAAAAATTATGTAACACATGGGGGGTGCTTAATGTTGCATGTTGGTTTCAGCGTTACAAAGGGGTGGGCAGGTCTTGAAAAATCACAAAGTAAATGGGTTACACATTTCATAAATAGCTTCTTCCCCAAGAACTATGTCAGGCAAGGCACCATCCTCAAGCAGTGATGGTGGAGGCTGGTCTCCATGTTCTCCTGGCCCATCAGTCAGGCTGACTCTGGCAGGTTCCTGACTAGAAGGAGCATTTATCCATTCTCCTTGCCTTTGAGAGCCACCAAATCACATTGTCTTCTCATTTAGATGTCTGACTTCCAGAGTCCATTTAAAAAGTCTCTCACTCCAGTCAGTAGGCAAAGCAGGTTTGGCCTGGCCTTCCCTGCTTTAGGATGGGGTATTTAAACTCCATCACTGCAATTAGTATAAATAGAGCCTTTAAACTTTTCTCTAATGCAAACAAACAAGGAGTCCTGTGGCACTTAAAGAGTAACAAATTTATTTGTTGCATGAGCTTTCGCAGAGAAAATCCCACTTTATTTTCTGTCATGGTAAATGTTACCATGCCAAAAACAAAGGAACCATTCAGCAGGGGCTGTCCTGTGATTGCTGTTAAACTTCTTCCCTGCATTTTAGAAGCGACAAATCAGCCCTGCTGTACTCAGGAACACGGGCCTCTCTAGCACCTGTCATTAAAGCGATGATGGCTTAAATAAGGAAATAAAGCATGTGGCATGACATTTAAAAAAAATTTGTCCCAAAGAAAGCCAGGGGGTTATTTGAGGCCGGGCAGCCAGCACAGAACACTACATGCGCTGCTCATTCCAGACTTCAGTCAACAACTGGGACTCACTGTATTATGTTTAGTTGCAAATCCTTGGGCTGAATTTTCAGGGAGCAAGAGTAACTGTAGATGAGAGTTATAGGGTTAGCTAGCAAGTAAATGCAATACACAGTTTCAGCACTTCGCCAGATAAATGATATTGAAAGGTGGCAAGTGACCCTCTGGTATTTCCTTAGCCAAAGACAAATACAAATCAGCTAAGGAGTAAAACTCATCAACTCCTTGCACTTACTAATGAAATCATTTAGATAGTGAAAGTAGGTTGTCACCTCCTATTTCACCTCTTGTGACCTGTGTTCTTCAAATTAGAGATGAGTGGAGTGTGAAATGTGTGACTTGACCAGATATGTTCCATCAAATTTCCTTCTTAACAATGGTATGTATACTCCCACTTGTTGCCCTTTGATGTGGTTGCCAGTCCCAGGCCAGATAATGTAGGGAGGACTGAGCACAAGGCTAAACACCTTGCCTCATAAAAAAAAAGAAAAAAAAGAAAGAACTTTCTTGGATTATAGAAATGGAAACTGGCTACTACCTCAGTAAAAATGACTGCAGACCTCTCTCATTTTGTATGAAGACTCCTGGTGAAAGTCAGCCTCTGGACACTAGGACACTGAAGAGTCTGATGCTGGCAACAAAAAGAAACACTTCAAAGTTAATCTTTTTGGGCAACACCATTCTAGCCTATGGAAACCTTGAGAAGGAAGTGACATCGAGGATAGGGAAGCCATCCACAGCATTCACTGAACTCAGAAATGTATGGGAGTCAACAATTTATAGCATCAGAATAAAACTGAGAATTTTCAATTCAAATGTAATTTCAGGGTTAACAACTGGCTGTGAGAATTCCACCAGAATGATAGGCAGAAAGCCTGGTGCATTCAGAAATAAGTGCTTACAAAAGATCTTGACCATTGACTGGAAAGACTTTATCACCAACAAAGACATCAGAGACATCACCAACCAGCAGTTAGTCCCCACTAGAATTAGGAGGCATCATTGGACATCTCTGGGGCTGGTATTCTGGATGCCAAAACACAATCCCCTGCATGAAGTCCTCAGTGGAAAACAAGGCTATGAGTAAATGAGAATGCTCAAGAGAAACGGTAAAAAAAACTCTTAGTAAGGAGGGCAAAACAGTTGATCTGAACTCCATAGACCAGATAGAAGCACCAGCAAAAGATGGAAAGGAATGGATGAGTGTAGTTTCTGGCCCGTGTACCAGCATTGGTGGGGGAAGAATGTAATGTAAAATAACATAATTATGTGTGTCAGGCAGGTTCCATATTCTAATGCCTACAATGTTGACTCGCTAAAATGACTCCAGATTTTTTTCTCAGTAGCATTTAATAGCAATCTCATAGCCTGAAGGAGCCCTCACTTAACCCATTCATAGCCCAACCAGAGAGACCCAATGCAGTCATTAATGGAGCCACAGCAGAGTACGTATCTATGTGCATGGGATCAGAGGTGGCTTTAGGTTTTCTGGGGCCCTAGGTGAAGGCCCACTGTGGGGCCCCCTATAGGAACTAAACTCTCACAATAAAAAGTTTATCATTTTTGTTTGCTTTAAGACTTTGGACAGTGAATGGGACTGCTTTCGTATTGCCCATTCAACAGCCAACTCCCCCCCCCCCCTTCAGCACCTGACATGTACTTCCTTTTATTACCCAACTTATCTGTCATTGAAACCCTCATCCACTCATCCTTATTCTTTATTATTAATAATCTCTTTCTGGTTGAACCTCACAATACAATCCTGAAAATGAAATGAGTGTCACAACGCCACATCATCAGAGCAACCACATTTCCCACATATAAAATTTCATGGAAAAACCACAACAACAACAAAATCAAATTTCATAAAATGTCAACCCATTTAAGTAAAAAAGAATTCTTCCAAGTTAGCAGAAACCATCCCAGAATGCAAATTTCTCAATATCACAAATGTTGTGCCAGGGCTGGCAATGACATGAACTAGGAAATAAAAGCTGCCTCCAGCCCTGAAGGAGGAGGGAAGGAAGGGGAAGGCTGAGAGCTGTGACCCCCTCTTCTAGCCCCCTAGACCTCTGAGTTGCTGTTGCAGTATGACCTGATCCCATGGCTTACACTCCCCTGCATTTATTTTCATCCAATTCTGTATGTTCTCCCTCTTCAAAGCATCTGATGAAGTGGGATATTCTCCCACAAAAGCTCAAGCAATAAATAAATCTGTTAGTCTTTAAGTGCCACAAGACTCCTTGCTTTTTTTTACTTTACTAGACTAACAGGGCTGCCCCTTTGGAACTTAACAAGAGCTCTGTAGCTTAAGCTCCCCTCCTTACATCCTCTGGAAGCCCCCCCAACCCCACATGCTCTCTTCTCCCCTGGCCCTGCAGCTCAGTCACCCCAGCTCAGGTGCAGTCAGGACTTCTAAATTCCCTGACCTACCAGGCTGGGGGATATCATAGGAAAGGAACAGTGGGAGCAGGGGGATTCCTAGAACTGAGGGTGAGAGGAGTGTGAGCTATGGGCTGCTGGAGACAACATGCTCATGTGGTGGTTGCCACATGTCCTGCTTCAGGGCTGAAACTGCTTCCAGTCCTGAAGAAGCTGAGGAGGAGGGAAGAGCTGGGGGCTGAGACCATCCTCCTCTCCCTCAATGTCTGAAATAGCCACTGCTGCCCAGGGAAGAGGGGAAAACATCTGCGGAATCCTCAAACATGAATTCGCATTCAAAAAAAAATAAATCAAAAGCAGGACTAGTACTTTTATTAACAAGTAGGAACCATCTACATTAATACAGCCTCCCCTGCAAAAATACATAACAAAACTGGCCCTGCCCTGAAAAGTTCATTTCCAAAGGGATAGCCCTGTTAGTCTAGTCCAGCAAAAAAAAACCAAGGAGTTGTGTGACACTGTAAGACTAACAGATTTATTTTCCGCATGAGCTTTCGTGGGAGAAAAT
>ML681972.1:28695742-28786006 GCA_007922195.1 Podocnemis expansa | reverse complement strand
CATCAGACAAAGTGGGATTTTCTCCCACGAAAGCTCATGCGAAAAATAAATGTTAGTCTTAAAGTGCCACCTGAAAAGTTCACCTGCTCAGGCTGCCTGAGCACTGAGCACCATGCACAGGATGAGGGTGGAGTGTGGGGAGGAAGAGTGAGTAAAGCCTGCATATCCACCAATCCTCCTCCCCATCCACCAATACAGACCCCCTCCTCAGGGCAGTTTGGAGGTGGTACCAGGACACCTCCTGCCCTGTGTGTGTTGGGGGAGGGATGTAGAGTTGGCCCCCAGGCACCAGAGACTCTAGGTAGTCCACTGTGTTCTGAGTCCCTTCAATAGCTGGTCATCAGTGGAAGAGTTGTGCATGTTTCCATTGCTTAATCTCAGCTATGGCGACTAACTGCACTTCACTGGATACTGAACACCTAATGTTTCCAGCATTCAGCACATCACCACACCTGCTTTTTTAGTATTAGCATTCTTTCTCAGTATGTCTGCCCTCCACCCACTTGGCCCAATCTCCTTCCCTACAGCCCTGGGAAGACTGCCTCCGGCCCCCACGCCTGAGAACTGTGACATGGGGGGGTCTAGATCTCTCTATCAGCTATTTCTGTGGCCCCCCCATCACTGTAGTATTTTGAGCACCTCACATTCCTTAATGCATTTATTCTCATCCAGCCCTCTGAGGCAGGGCAGTGCTTCTCCCAATGCCCATCCCCTTTCCCACCCTGCAGCAGCACTGGCTGCTCCCCAACACCAGTCCTCTTTCCCTCCCTTCCACGCAGACCCAGCTCAGCTCACCAACCCCCTTCAGGGATTTCCCTAACACCCCTCTACACCCCCGCAGAACTTCCCAACACCCTCCCTGTTCGTAACAGTCTTACACCAATTTAGTCAGCACCCCCCCCCAATAGCCCCTATACTACCCCTAATTTGAAGTCCTGGGTAGAATATTGCCCCCCTGACCCCCCACCCCACCCTACCCCACAGGTCCAGGGGATGGGGCCCTCACACTTACCTGGGACCCTGGGGAAGCAGGGTCAGAGGCTTTGGTTTGGGGCTAGGTGTCCGCTTGCTGTGGGGCTGCCTTGCTGTCTGGAGCAGTCTGCTCCCAGCCTCTCCTTCTGATTGGAACAGCAGAAGCCCCAAGCAGGCCAGGCCAGGCCAGGGGGAGAACCCTGACCCACTCTCCCCCTTCCAGCAAGGGTAAGTTTGGGGCTGGGTGGGGGGGAATGGGGTCAGAGTGGGAGGAGGGGGGTGGAGCAAGCCAGCCGAGAGGCTGGGCTCTGCTTTTCTGCCCCACCTCTGGAGCAGCCCTCCCCATCTCTAGAGTGGAGCAGCCAGCCCAGGGGAGAGGGAAGCCCTGCCCCTGGGCTGGCCCGCTCCACCCCTAGGCCGGCTGTTCTGCCCTGGGGGCAGGGCCAGCCTGCCTGCACGCAGCAGAGGCTGCTTTTTCTTAACCTAAAGCAGGGAGCTGAGTGGCGCTCCACCACATTCACCAAGGGGGTGGCGGGGCCCGCCACAGCTGGGGGTCCTAGGCCCCCGCCTTCCTCACCTACCCCAAAAGCCACCTCTGCATGTGATGGATATTTGATTCCATATTTGCAGACAGCCTATCAATTGTGTGTGGGGGGGTACGTGTGGAATCACACTCTGGTGTTGTGGAAGAAGAGAGAAAAATCCACTATATTACTGTATACTCTCCTAGGTATAACTTAAGAGGAACAGATTAACAACATTGAAGATTCTCCTAATGTATCACTAAAATTTTGCCTGTCACCAAGCTTTTTATGCATTCTGCTCTCAGGTTCATAGGATTTGGCTCTTTGATCGGAAAACCACCATACGCTTAAGGAAAATAAATGAGGTGCATAATGATGGTTTGCACTAAGCAAGGTTCTTCTTCTGTGAGGATATCACCAATAGCACTTACAACATACCTAACTAGGGCTACATTATTTTCTTAGTTATAGCAGTGCAAATCTATTATGCAAACTGATTTTATTCACTGAAATGGTGTTACTCCAGATTTTCACCAGCATGAATGAAAGCGGAATTTAGCCTTCATGAGACAATGGCCATATACAATTTCTCAGCACCCAATATGTTGTCATGCAAACAAAAAGCAAAAATCATCATGGAGGAACAGTTAGCAACATGTCGACACAAGACTTTCTGCTCAGCTGCAATACTAGGGTGCCTTCAAGAAGCAGAACCAATAGGATTGCAACTTTGGTGGAGAATGGGGAGACGATGCTGAGAGGCACTGCAAATAAGCAGGAAACACTCAAGTGGGCAATCTGCCCTCTTGAACCTTTTTGTTGCTATGCTTTTGGCCCCACATCAGAAAAGGTTAATCTGAGTTTTCAGTGAATGCTGGTAGCCTTTGGTAGCTGGTCAGATCCTATTTTACAGAACTCCTAAGGAAAATCTTTTCAATAAGCTGGCATCCAAGAGCACAGTGAGCTCAATATTGATAGTGCTCTCCTATTTAATATCAACCTTCCAGGTAAATAAGAAATTAGATGCATCTAAACAATCATATCATGTGTACAAAATAGATCTTGTTTATGATACGCTGTCTCTAAATTAAATGCTACCATGTTACAGTTTCTCTGTGGTGCTGAACAGCCAAGTGTGCAGTAGAACTTTTGATAGAATGACAAAGTGTGAGTAACAGAAGAAATTTACTATGCCACTGGAAGGAAAAATATGAATTAAAAAATACATCAGTTCATTGCAAACTAGTGCCAGCAGAGAGCTAGGGAGAATAGGTTCTAGCAGCAAAAACCTGCAAGAAATGTTTTCAAGCCAAGCCCTGATTCATTCTCCAGTTAATATTCTGAACCCTAGCCAAAATCAGATTTGGATCAAACTCTACAATTGTTGGTCCATCTCTAATAAACTGGGGCCTGATCCAAATCCTATTTATTTCACTTGAAAGAATCCCATTGACTTCAGTGGACTTTGGCTTAGGTCCTGGTGAAAAGCCTGGCACATACAGTAGGTAACACAAGAGGAAGGGGTTCAACGCTAGTGTTTTTGTTAGTGGAATTTGAGTTTACATTTTTATAACAAGGTCAGATTTTAGCAGTCTGCTAGCATTTTGATGAGAGTACTCTGCTGTATGCTGCTGAGTAGAATTAACCCAACAGCATTTTGAAAACAAAGAAAAGCCTACCACCAGTGCAAAATATAACTCAAATCCTGGCCTCATCATCTTTTTTTGTTTTGTTTTATATGTGTAGATTTGTGCATAGTTTGGAAAGTAACCATAGTGTCTCCTAACAGGAGTCAGACAGGTCAGTCTCTGGGAATTCAAGATAAAGCTGGATGCCTTGAAAAAAAAGCTATGTCTGGAGACCACGCTTGAGATAAACAGCAATCTGAAAGCTAATAGATTTGCCTGACATTGTTGTGTCCAGTAAATCATAACAAAACTTCAGAATGCTGGAAATTGGCCATGAATCATTCTTACTTTGTTGTTTCATTATCACGTTTTTTTGGAAGGTAAAACAAAGAATACTGTTTACTTTAATCAGTATTAACAAATTCTTAACTCCTTAGTGCCCAGAATTATCATCCTTCAAAGGATAACATCTCTGCTTTTCAACATCAAGAATAAAAGAAGTGGTATGTCAGTTAGGTAGGAAGAATGCGGTATATGGAAGAAGCAATATGCCATCATAGATTCCATATTGCACCTGCTAAATGGAGCAGTATTCTTTTCCTAACGGTGTTCATTCTTTCTGTAGTGAGGTTACGTCATAGGAGATCCCCCCCCCCCATTAAAGAAAAACATGAATAACTATGGAACAGAAAGCAAGAAACCAGATATTTTCTCCACCAGACCTGAAAATATTTCCTTTTGTAGGGATACCTTTTAACAAGTCTTTCTCCACTCAAGAAGTTTGTATGTATAAAACCTGCATTTACATAGCTAAACACATTCAACAATGTAACATAATTGGGGACCACCTGTGGTGTAAGGTACTACTCAATAGGTAAGTCTACAGTGCAATTAAAAACCAGTGGCAGGTCTGTGCCAGCTAACTTGGTCTTGTGGAGCTTGGACTTAGGGTCTGTTCTATTGTCATACAGATGTTCAGCCTTGGGCTGGCACCCACGCTTTATGACCCTATACGATGGGAGGCATCCTAGAGCTTGAGCTCCAGCACAAGCCTGAATGTCTATGCTACAATTACTGTAGACATCTGCGGGTGGCACGTACCAGCTGACTTGAGCTAAGAGACTGGGGCTACAGGGCTGTTTAATTCCAGTGCATTCTCAGTGTGACTGAGAATGGCAAAATCTAGCTTTTTGCTTGTATATTGTAGTTTTCTTCCATTTTGTCTGTTTTTTTCTTTTTGGTGTGGTTTTGGGGCATGGATGAAGTCTTGCATATTTAGAAAGCACCCGGAATGTTTTGGGTGCTACTGCAATACAAATAAATAACAAATGTTCATGTTGCATGTGCAATATTCTGTCCATATGGGTCTATCCAACACCCAAACAAAACTTTGCAATCAGTGGAAAGACTCCCACTGGTTTCCATAGACGTTGAATTAGTCCCATAATTTACCAATTTAGCAGTAGTTTTGATGTAATATGTGACATATCCTCTGTCCAGGGCTGTATACTGTGCTTTCAGGAGCCTGGGTTTGAGTATCGAAAGCTATAGGTCTTTCTCATCCCTAACTTCTATGACTGCATGGATTTTGACCTGTGTTTTATTTTTCTAGTGGGTAGAGGAAGTATGTAAATTATCAGTTCAAGATCCATAAATGTATCAGCAAACACTACCAAAAGAATAGGAAGCTAGTACTTTTTTTTTTTTTAGTTTGCTTTTCTGTAATGCCCAATTTATCTTTAAAAGTGATTTTTTTTCCACACAAAAATTAAATTTTCAGTAATTTCTTACTGGGCATTTCTACAGCTCTTCAATATTCTTGCTGCATTTCCAAATACCACCAGTAGTTATCGAAGTGCCTTTCTTCCTTATCTCCATTTATTTGGTTTGTTGTTCTTTACTTAGGGGAAGCTAGGTGTCTAACCTGCATAGGTCCTTCTGTGAATCCCTCTAGGCACATATCTTCATCTTTAGATGTCTAAATGCCTTTGGAAATTTGGTCCCTAGACCCTACATCAATGAATAGATGAGAATGAATCAGGTGGGTAAAGTTCAGGTATCTCTGAAGAATTTGCTAAGCAACTTGGATAAAATAAAACTTTAGTGCTGATTAATACTGAACTGTCTGAATTTTAAAAAAGGTTAATTGCCATTCTTGCTGCATTTTTCTTTTCATTTTTAAGCACATCCACATTCTGTTTTCAACATGAAGAAACAACAACAAAATATCACAAGGAAAGTTATTTTTACAGTATTTCCATCCCAGCAACAATTGAGTTGTTTAAAGAATCCCACAAGAAAGCCTATGTTCTCAGTTTGAATTCTAACTGATTCTTTTTAAAAACTTGTTATTAAAATGAAATATATTTATTTGTGTCAGGTTAATTATGCTGGAAAAAATGAAATACTGTTTCCTCCGTCAATAAGCTTCAATAGAAGTGATACAGCCCATTGAATGCAGCTATAACTATCCCAAATGGATGGTTTTATTAGTTCTAAAGAATGCAGCCCCTTTTTGAGATGATCACTTTTATGGAAACAATTAACAAAGGGAAAAAAAGAGTTTGAATGAACAACAGGCAGCTCAGACCATGGCTGAGGCCAATAAACTTGGGTTCCTGAAAGCTTCTGTGTGGGATAGTTCAAAATTTCACATTGAAAATATTTGCCTCATGGTGCCAGCAAAGTTAATAAGTGAAGCTGTCTTCCAAGGCCATCTAATTTCATGGTTGAGGAGGTGTAGTGCTAGGATTTAACACTGCACAGAGTCATTTTTATAGTACTGTTAAACATTTCCTCACGTAAGACTTAACTTCTATTGCAGTAGTAGTAGAGTGTCACTAACATGTATTAATGCTCCATTCACACAGAAATTAACAAATCATATTTACCATGTCATAGTGATACTTTTCCCTTGCTTAATGTGGATTAGAAGGTTTTAGAGTGGTACATGAAAAGGACAGTGCTATCAACCGTCCCCTCTGTCCCAACACAAGAAACCTCTTTAATACTCTGGACCGGTAGGTTAGAGTTTTTGTTTTGTTTTGTTTTGCTTTGCTTTGCTTTGTTTTTAAGAACATTACTTGAAAAAGATTGTGGATTTCTCTTCCAACTCCCACAACCTATTCTCTTGTGTTGTGCTAAAGGGTCAGACTGGGGGTAGGCAGAATGAGAAGGTACTCATTCCATCTCCGCTCATAAAATAAGCTCCATCCACATGAGTCACTACAATGAGATGTCACTAAAAGTAGAGTGTGTAATTGTTCAGAATATGATTGTGTATGCTCTTTGAGCTCCACTAGGCATCCTGATTCACTTTTATAAGAATTAAATATTCCAGTGGGTTCTGTTGTCTCCTTTGGTATGGTTCCTTTTTGGCCTTTGAGCAAAAAGTAAGGGGCAACATCTCCCAAATTGCATCCACTTGTGGCACCCAAATGAGATGTCACACAGTATATTGTGCACCTCTGGACCCTTCCCTCTGTCTCACCTGAGAAATGAAATAGTTAAAAATAGTGGCATTTAAATTCTCATCTCTAGGTATCTGAGTTAACCCCTCCCTGAGATGAATAGGGAAGTTCATACTTATCATAGTTATGAACCAGCTTCTCTGCACAGTCTTCTCTGCACCTGATACACACGTACTTGGCCTACACTTAATATAGTTACATCATTCAGGCATGTGAAAAACCATATTCCTGAATGGCATAGATATGCCAATCTAATGCCTCCTAGAGATGCAGATGTGTTGACAGAAGTTTGCTTCTATCAAAGTGGCTTACTTAATTCAGGGAAAGGTGTTCCTACATTGACAGAAAAACCTTTTTCATCAAAGTAAGCTCCAGTCTATATTGCACAGTTATGTTGGCATAGCAAGATACCATAGCTGTGCTGGTTTAGTCTCTATAATGTAGGCACAACCTTAGTTCATATTTTTATGTTCTCTTCAAAACTAAACAACTACTGACTTTAAAAAAAAACAAAAACAAAACAAAGCTTAAATCCTGCAGACCAACATGGTGACTTGAGACAACACAGTGAGCCAATCCATACCCTGACAATCCTTCAGCATTGTTAGCCTGTCCTTCCTTCTCTCTGCTCCTTCCTTGTCTTTTCTTTCCGAGTTCTCTTTATTTTCTTTCTTGTTTAACTTTATTCCTCCTTCGCTGATGGATAATCTTAGTGCTGTCCTGCATCTTTGGTGGGACCCTTGTCTTTTCCCCATTCATCAAAAGACATAATGCTTTAGTTCGGTGGTGGGAGCATCCACTGGTGGCACTACAGGTCAGGGCCAATTATGTCTATGGTAGTGAATACCTTAGGAGAAGCATGAACTGGTGGTTGATCTGTTCCCATCACTGGATATATTAAGAGCCAGGAGAAAGGGAAACAAGACTACTTTTAAGAAGTCACACACCTCTGTATGTAGAATTGTTGGAGCAGCAGCTGCTTGCAAAAAAGTAGTCATTGATTTTTTTTTTTTCCTTTTTCTGCTGCCCCTCTCCTCTGTGCCTTTGGTATGACAACCTCAAGAATTAGTCTGGCTACCTCTAGGACTTATCACACCAGACTGGGAAACATGAAAAACATGTAGTCCAAATCTACTTTTGATACCAGAAGTTATAAACTATAAACAAGCTGAGAGGGTCAAGTTAAGATCTAAGGAAGTGATGCTAAATCATGTGATTGGGTTCATTCCTTAATCAGGGCCAGGACTGAGGTTCAAATTCAGTGACAGAAAAGTTCCATGAGCTATCTCATAACATTTGAGTACAAAGTGGTGAAAATTTTGAGATCAGCTGATCTCCTAAATTATCCATTGTCACAAGATTAGTGGACAAGATGAAGCCTACCACTTGGACCAACATCTCATATGAATGCCTGTGCTTGTGTAATTTCAATTGCTCCTGAACTAGCACTGAGAACTGGAAAATAGGAACTGTCAGGGTGGAGATTTAAGTTAGAATTAAAATTACTAAAGTAGATTCAGATCTGGAGATTGAAATTTGAACCCTGCTGAAATTCAAAAATGTTTAGATTTAGAGGTTCTAGTTTTGGCACCTTGAGTTAATTGAAGTATATTCATGAGGGACCCTTAAAATAATTTTAATTGTTTACAAAACATAGAAATGATCCCTTCAGACATGGCACTGCAGTATGACACCTTGTTTCACTGTGACGTGGTAAGGTAGTGTTGCTCCTGCTGATCCTCCAGGCATTCCATTGAAAATGGACAGTTCAGAAACAGTGAAGGCTAAAAAATGAACTCTGCCAAGACCTGCAGACATGCCTGCACCTTGAATCCTCTTCTGTGTGCTTAGCTAATCAAACTCAGGTGAGACTTCTCTGCTTTCAGCCTGAGTGTCCCTCCTTCATGCTAATAATTTAAAATGAAATTTTCCTCATGAAATGCTGAGAATGATTCAGACTAATTGCTTGTACTGTGATGGAAAATTAGGAAATAAAAAATGACAGTTATTTCATTTCAAAAAGCAGCTACTTAATTGGCAGATACAGTAACTGCTGTTGGCTAAAAGTAATTAATGTGATATTATGGTACTGGCAGATAAAATGCAGCTGAAGTTTTAGCATGATTATATTTATGATATGAGGGAAGCAGTTGTGACTTACAATATCAATGAGACGCAGGTTAGAATTTGCCAAGGAATTCCCAGTCATGATCACTGTGCTGAAGTAAAGCTTTCTCCAGTAGGCCTCAGAAGCTCACCCGGGGTTAGCTTCCCCTCTCTGAGCCGTGTGTAGGATCACAGCTATGTTTCTACATCTCACATTGCCTTCCAGAGAGAGCCATGCAAGTAGAGAATATTGGAATCAAGATCTACCAAACCTAGAAGAGAGATCTTTGTTCTAAGGTATTTAATTTTTAAATTTAAACTTATCTAGCTGGTATAAATGGGCCAAAAATCCATTGATATCTATAAAACTGCACCCATTTACATTATCAGAGAATTTAGTTACCTTTAAAAATATTAATAAGTAGTACAATATAACTGTTTTGTTTGTATGGTACCTTTCATGCAAACTATATATGTTTTAAGGAATTAGTTTTTCCCTCCCTCTGCTGTTATTTAAGGGACAATTGGAGAGAAAAAAGTAACATTTTCAAACAAAATTTAAAATAAATTGGCCAACCAGTGAGGTAATGAGTGAGTTACTAAATCCAGTCCAGATTATAGCTTTTGAAGAGAATGCATTTACAGTAATAATCAAATAGTTGCATGATGAAATGGAGAAGAGGCAGGTGCCTCAGAATGAGCAGTAAGGAGGGTAGATCTGTATGAACCCAACACCAAAATCTGACTTAAAACCACACAATAATACCTATAGTTGGGACTTTCAAAAGTGCCTCAGGGAGATAGGGTGCCTACCTCCTATTGAACATTGATGAGACTTGTGTTCCTAAATCCCTTGGTCACTTTGGACAATCTCCAAAATTCAGAATGAAGGTAAAATCTTTTCTGCTCACCTCATGCCTTTCATGTCAAGATACTGTGAGATTCTCTAGGCCAGGGGCGTTCACAGTGGCTTAGCTTTTCTTGAGTTCCCTTGTTGTTTTTATTGGTGTAAGCCACTGTGGCAGTTTTTGGTGTGTGAGTGATTGTTGGAGACAGGGTATTCCCATGCCAAACATTCTTATTAGTGCTATGTGGAGCTGAGAATCAATTAGTCACTAAGTCTGTCCTGAATTACAATTATAGATAGTGACCAATTGTATGCACTAATGTCATCCTCCTTCCCCTACCTCCTCCTTTCTAATGTGTTCTTACCAATTAAGGGCCTCTAGAAGATCTCTTGCAGCTTATCTATTATGTGGATGCAGGTGGAGAGGAAAGAGCTAGTGGGGAAGCAAGGGGTGGGTTAGGGAGTTTGTATTACAGCTAATTTTTGCCATTTGTTTAATCTATTGCTCAGGGTCATTTGTCAAACCATTGCCGCTGTTCCTGTGCCTCCTTCCCCCTGTTCATGGTGATGAACAGCTTGGGGGAGGGAGGAGAGTCATCACTTTTCAAAGGATCAGTAAAGAGGAAGAGCTGATGATAATGGCCAAAAGAAGCAAAGGCATCAGGCATGGATCAGTTCACAGGACACAAAAGCTTTTCACATGCACTGCACCCAGGAAATTAGTCTAATCAGTACCAGTTCACAGTGAGAGAGTGAAAACAATCATCCCAGAATAACTCATGTAACTTAGTGATGGCATGACTGAGTCATTGCTGTTTTCTCTCCTGTGTAAGAGGTGCACATTACCTAAGCAATATGACAATTGTGTCCAAAAACCTGTTTGATTTACAGGTGAAGGCTATGGGGATTTTGTTCCATTAAGTAATTCTGCCCCTGCATCTACAAGACAGACCATACCTCTCAACCTGCTAAGATGTAAAGATGGGACACGATGTCTGACATGGACCCAAACTAGAGAACACTGAAAAATTATTCATGGAGGAAACTTCAAATGTAATAGTACATGTTCCAGAGGTATAGAGAACTCTTCTTATAAACTCAGTTTCATGATTCTTTACTTTTTATGTAAATTATTTTCATCAATAAAAGCAAGTTTGTGTGGCTCATAGGTAACTTAGGTACTGAACTGAGTAATGTATTGAAATGATGGAGAGACATTTGAGAGTCCATGGGCCAAGTTCTGCTCTCAGTTAGCTGCTTTATACCTATACTAACTCCACTAAAGTCAGTAGGTTACTCCAAAATTTATATGGCTATAGAAGCGGAATTTGGCTCCATAGCTCTCTATATCAGAGGCAATTCTATTGGATCAAAAGTGTTTCACATGTACAGGAAAAAATCAAGTTATTTAAAAAAGATCATGGAGTTACCTGTGGGGTACGAGGATAGTGAGGAAAATTGTGTTTATAACTGATTTAGAGAGTTACTGGTGACAACAGAGGTGTGCCTTATGGCAATCTTAGCATTTATCACTCCTGGTATCTGTGGTAACTGTAGGAGAAAGTGAAAGGTTAAAATAAAAGACAAGTGGAAATGGTCAGGAATGAGGCCTAAGGCTTAGGAAAACAAATCAAAACAGTAGGCCTGAGTTGAATAAATGGTTAAATTGGCTGGAGTCAGATTAGAGAAGTCCGACATTACAGAAACTGGCACGAAGTACACCGTGTATACTCGCAGATAAGCCAGTTTGTGCATAAGTCAACCCCCCCCCCCACTTCTGAGCCCCAAAAACAGGACAAAATGGGTGACCTGCATATAAGCCAAGGTCCACTCATGGTCTCGGGCCCCTAACCCCCCACCCTGCCCTGTTGGCTTCCCCCAGCCTCCCCAACGCCCACAGGCCCTGCTGCTGCTTTTCCAGGCCTCCCCAAACCCCCAGGCCCTGGGCCCTGGCTGGCTCCCCTGGGCCAACCCCCTTCCCCCGAATGCCCTCACCTGGCTGCTCCAGATGCCGGGGTCCTGTCCCTTACTTTGAGCCCAGCCGGGGCTGACTCCCCAGCATGGCCACTCCAGCCACACACCAGGGCTCCAGCCCTGAGCATCCTCAGTGAATGCTCAGTGCTGGTGACTTAAAACTCCTGCGCTGGAGCTGCTGTCTTTTAGTATTGACCTGCATATAAGCCAAGTGCCTGTTTTAAAGGCAATTTTTAGGCATAAAAATCTCAGCTAATATGAGTATATATGGTAAGCTGCAGCTGCAGTAAGAGTGGAAAAGTACCTTGAAGGTAGGAGGTGAAGGGTTAGCCTCACACCAAGGAGATAAGAAGTGATGTTTCATCCAAACCATGACACTTTGATAGATGGAGATGTTCAGTGGTGAGTGGACCTATCAAAGTAATGGGTGGCATCAAAATAGGTGTACATGGACTAGTCAAAGTAAATCTGGACACCAAACAGGGCTGAGTCAATAGGTCTAAGCAGAGTATAAAAATATGAGCCCCACAGCCCAGATTCCATGCAGCGGAAGGGGTGACAGAGAGTCCTGCCGTCAGCTGAACTTTTCCATTGCATTGAGAGCAGAAATGCTGCAGCATATCTACTGAAATAGGTTGCTTGCCATTGTGCTACACTGCAATAAAGCCTAGCCAGCACCTTTGTTTCTACAAAGATCCACAGCCATGTTGGTTTCTTCAGTCATGTTACCTCCATTTACCTTTTGCACACAGGGTACACTTAGGCTTAAGGTTAATGAGCTATCAGAGTCTTCACTAGAAACCTAAGTCAAAAGGTAACCCAAAGCGTTAACCAAAGGAACACATCAGCTTAGGACCACCAGGCCAACTCAGTCCCTGGTTTGAGGTCCAAGCCAGCCCAGATCACTGGGCTAACAAAGCACCCATTTCAAGAGCTGAGCCAAGGGTAATCCTGACAGAATATGCATACAGAAACACACACATGCAGCCAAACAGACATCCATGCTGGATGTATAAGAACACTAATATGAATGTCTCCCACACAGAATGCCACAGTAACCAGGCACTGACATAGTTTATAAGGTCTTTGGGGCAGGCACCATCTTTTGATTCTGTGCTATACAGCACCCAGCATAATAGAGTTTTGGTCCATGATGAGAGTTACAAAGAGCTCCCACAATACAAACATTGAATCATAAAAATAACAACTCAATATCTTCCTATGCTGAGAGCAGAAGATACCGTCACACTACGGTTGATAAATCCAGAAGCCAAAATTTTAACATGTGGATCCCAAAAGTAGGCATCTACGTCCATAACGAGGTGACTAAATAAAAGTAGCCTGATTTTCAGGGGTGCTGAGTAGATTTGAGTGACAAAAATAATTATCGAGGCACCAAAATTATTAATCAATTTAGATGGAATTTGGCAAAGTATGCCTGAAAAAAAAGGTCATCTTTTCATTCATCTTTTCCTCCTTCCTTGTTAAGGATCAACAGAATGGATACTTCCAGTTTGTTTCAACTCCTTCAAGCAGCATTTATCCTTTAGCTTATTGTTTTGTAGTACTGGGCACTCATTGGAATAGCCACATTTATTTATTTAAATGTATTTTAAGGCACCCATCGAAATGCTCTAAGCACCAACACTGGGCCTTAATCCATCAATCCTGGGCTTCTTCAATTACAAAAGCAAAAATGTAAAAAAAAAATCCTTAATTTATTACTGAATTATTAGGTTTTCTTTCCAGTGGTTCCTTTTCTAATTTCATGGAATATAGCAAAAATTTGTGGCACTTCTGCAAAATGTGTCAAATGATGGCAAGTCAAAGAAACTGTTTTAAAAAACAGATGAAAGATTTTGCACTGAAGCTTTGATGTATTCAGTACAATTTGTAACATTTTGCGAATGTCCTCTGTTTTTGTTTTTAATCTGCCTGATACTGCTGTGGATTAAAAATTTCCATTCTGGGCCATGGATCTCCATACAAAGTTTTCTGAGCAGAACTCCTTACTCTGTTCTCTGTGATTTTTTCAGGAGAAAATGTTTCCCTTCTCTATATTTTGGTCATTTTTTTCATAGCTGTTAAGGCCCAAAAGAAGCATTGTGGTCATTTAATGTGCCATCCTTTATAACACAGGCCACAGGGTTTCCCTGTGCATTGATTCCTGTTTCAGGTTCAGTAGCTGTGCTTGCACTAGACCAGAACATTTCTTTTAGAAAAAAATCCATTCCTAATTTTAAAAGTGCCTATTATGGAGAACCTACCAAAATCCTTAACAAATTGTTCCAAAGGCTAATTAACCTCACTTTAAAAATGGCACCATATTTCTAGTCTGAATTTGTCTAGGTTTGACTTTCAGCCATTGGGTCTTGTTAGACTGTTGGCTGTTGAACTGAAAACAATTGAACGGAGTCCTCTGTTATCAAATTTCTGTTCCTGATGCAGTTATTAAGATAGTGGTTAAATCAGCCTTTCTTAACCTTAATTTTGTGAAACTTTGACCCTCTTGATTTGGAGCATATAAGTCTTTGAGGTGATATTCCCAGAGTAAGCTCTGACTTGCAAATAATAATAATAATAATAATAATAATAATAATAATAAATAATAAATGAATAAAAACTGTGAGTAGCTTTACTAAACTCACTGTGCTGAAAGGTAAGAGCATCTCTTAAGCACCAAAGGCCACATTCTCAGCTGGTGTAAATCAGTGTAGCTCCATTGACTTCATTTATGCCATTTACACCGCCTGGTCAGGTTGTGATACTCTTATTTTGCTGAGCAGCACATAACACCATGAGAAATCCCACTGCCATCCATGGGACTACTTATGGAGTCAAGTACTGTTTATGTAAGGGTATCACAGGGTGCCCCTCTTTGCGATAACTGCCACTGCTTATCATGGCCCAACAATCCATGGAATCATCCATGGAGTAAAAGCGGGACTTACACCTGCCTGGCTCCCTGCATTCTAGGCAGAAGGACAGGGTGGAATCAGTCTCTGCAACTCTTTCACCTATGCAGACCCTTGCCTCCACACCCTTCCTCCCAACAGAGTGATCAGTATAACTGGGGCACTTTGCTGTGCCAGGCACATGGCTGAAGCACAGAGACAAGCAGGAGGCAACTATTAACTTTGTGGTTTCCACCTCAGGCAGAGCAGTTTTGTGCAGCATCATGCTCGGGGTCTCAAACAAGTGCCCCATGGGCCACATGCAGCCCCTAAAGCTATTTCCTGCAGCCTGCAATGATGCTATTGTTACTGATATTTGCAATATTGTATGAAAATTTCAATGGTGCAGCCCTCTACTAGTCCTCATGCAGCCCTCATGGTGATTTGAGTTTGAGACCCTTGATGTAGACTTCCCAAATTTGTCAGTATTGTTAGTTTTAAAGAGACTCCATTATACTGAGTAACAGTTTGGTAATAGCAAGATTATGTAAGAGGTGATCATGGAAACTGGAATTTGGAAACAGTGGAACAGCAATGATAATCTGCTGGTCTTGGAGACCTTTGAGGCCAGTGTGTTGTGGCTCTACCCTCTCAATACAGCATGTCTCTTTTATGAATAACATTGGAACTAGCTCCCCAGTTTGATTAGAGAGATGTCAGAGACACATCTCTTGCATGAAGTCTTATTTTGGAGTATAGTTAGTTTATATCACCAAGTCCTTTTGTGAGGGGTGAGAGTAGTTCACCCATGTGGAGTTCCAAAGGAGTATCCATGTTAGTTTAGTCCAGCAAAAACAAACAAGGAGCTTGGTGGCACATAAAAGACTAACAAATTTATTTATCATGTGAGCTTTCACAGGAGAAAATCCTCCCATTCTGTAAATTTCCCATCTTCAAACATTTGATGAACTGGGATATACTCCCAGAAAAGCTCATGCAATAAATAAATCTGTTAGTCTTTTAAGAAACAACAAGGAGTTGTATGGCACTTTAAGACTAACAGATTTATTTTTTGCATGAGCTTTCATGGGAGAAGATCCCACTTCCTCAGATGCTTCGAAGATGGGTGAACTTACAGAAAGGAATGAAACCAAATGCAAGGGGGTGTAAAACATAGGATCAGGTCATAAAGTAACAGCAAATCAGAGCAGTTTACAGGCTCAAACCATGGGAAGCCTGAAGTCAAATTACCCTTTGTAGTGGGAAAAGAATCCATAGTCTCGATTCAGTCCTGCTTGAAAGCAGGACTGAATCGAGACTATGGATTCTTTTCCCATTACATATACAAGCTAAATTGCATATACAAGCTAAATTCTGTGAAAGCAGGACTGAATCGAGACTATGGATTCTTTTCCCATTACAAAGGGTAATTTGACTTCAGGCTTCCCATGGTTTGAGCCTGTAAACTGCTCTGATTTGCTGTTACTTTATGACCTGATCCTATGTTTTACACCCCCTTGCATTTGGTTTCATTCCTTTCTGTAAGTTCACCCATCTTCGAAGCATCTGAGAAAGTGGGATCTTCTCCCACGAAAGCTCATGCAAAAAATAAATCTGTTAGTCTTAAAGTGCCACACAACTCCTTGTTGTTTTTTCAATGGACTAGACTAATACGGCTATCCCTTTTAAAATTGACAGTCTTTTAAGAGCCACCAGACTCCTGTTTGTTTCACTCCTGTGAGTGTTACATAGTTTCCTTTGTGTCTGATCCATAGAGGCTACGGCTATGTCTACACTGCCAAAGATATTTTGAAATAGTTATATTGAAATAATTATTTCAAAATAGTTATTTCAAAATAGTATTATTTTGAATTTGTTATTTTGAAATAGGAATCTAGTGAAGACTCTCTATTTCAAAATAAGGTAGGAATTATTATTTCGAAATAGAGAGTCTTCGTTAGACTCTATTTCAAAATAGGGGAAGGCAGAGAAAAGTATAGGGCCATTATTTCCAAAAAGCCAATTCTGTGGCTTGGAATGGCTTTTTTCAAAATAACTATTTCGAAAGAATTGCTCTTTTGAAATAAAGCAAGTTTGGTTACTTTGAAATAGCACTTTATTTTTGTAAAATAACAAAGCGCTTATTTTGAAAGAACCAAATGCCTGCATGGAGAGGTAAGAAGTTTTTTTGAAATAAGCCTCCTTATACCCTATGAGACTCTTACAGCCCCTACGTTAGCTATAACAGTTTATGTTTTCAGCTCTGCAGGTCCCTGGTTCAGTCACCAGAACCATGGCCAAGACGGCAGCCCTCACTCAAGCATTGCTGCTTATTCAGTGAAGCCTATTAAAAATTTAGAAGTTTTATGGGTGTAGTGCATTTTAAAATTATTCAACTGCTTTGATTTGCTGTTACAGTGTGACCTGTTCCCATGACTTACACTCCCCTGCATTTATCTCCTCCCATTCCGCAAGTTCCCTCATTTTTAAAGTGTCTGACAAAGTGGGATTTTCCCTCATGAAAGCTCATGCAATAAATAAATTTGTTAGTCTTTAAAAGTGCCACAGGACTCCTTGTTTGTTTTAATGAACTAGACTAACACAGCTGCCCCTTTGGATCTTAGCATCCAATGTATTTAAAACATAAAAAGAATTGCCATACTGAAAGGCCAATGCCTCTCATAATCCAGGGTTCTTTTCCAAACCAATGGGATGGAAATTCTGAGACACCTGCTCCTTAAGTCATTGATGCCCTTTTGAAGCTTACATCTATGCTATCTTTATTTGTTGCTTTATATTAGGCTCTTAATGAGGTGACTATCATTTTTGTACCTAAGATCCTGGGGTATGTCTACACTGGAGGCTCTGTTAAGTTGACTTAACAAAGTTGACTTAAAGTTGACCTTGTTAAGTTGACTTAGAGTGTCCACATTCAAAACTCCAATAGACTGCCTGTATCCACACTGGCAGCTACTAAATTGACTTAATGCTTAAGTCAACCTTATTAAGTCAACTTGAGAGCTATGCCCCATCTACACTGGCTTAAGTCGACTTAATATGGTTGACTTAAGCATTAAGTTGACCTTAAGAGGTGGTGTTAACTCAACTTATGGAAGCACTTAAGTCAACTTAATAAATTCCCAACTTGGACCTGGCTTTCCTTAGGTCGACTTAAGAAAGGCTAATTTGACCTAAGGCTCCAGTGTAGTCATACCCCTGGACATGCAAAAGAAATCTAGGCCAGCACACTGCAATTTTTAGTAAAACTTCTGAATTTATGCTGATAATGGCCCCAAAAGCAAGCCTTCCTCACAACACCTCAAACTCTATAAGGGATGTTGAAACCAAACCTGGATCCAGGTCTGAATTTTGCAGAGCATGCCCATTTCTGCTTTCTCTATGAATAACCTATAAATATTCTTTGTTACCCAGACTGGTATCTTTATCCTTACTTTAAAAAAAATTGTATTTCATAGCAGGTTCTTTAGTGTACCCTGCTAGAAAAACACAATGCATTGTTAATGTTAACCACTGCTATTTCTGCATGGGGTTGGGCTATAAGCACTGCTGCGTGTGCAGACACACATACACACCATGAGTCTTGTTACTTGCATGTCTTTCCCCTAGATGTGCTCCCAGTGGTCAGTTAGCTCTACTAGAGCCTGGGAGCTGTCTGCAGGCAATGGCCAGGGGGATGGGCAGAGAAGATTAGGAGGAAAATGAAAAAGAAAAGGAGCAATCTTATTTTATAGAGTCAGGTGCAAATTTGCTGGTTATGGTTCTCTTTGAGGCAGTATGGTACATGCCCAGATATCAATCGTGTCGGGCCCTTGGGGTAATCCAGCTGCAGATGCAGCCATTAATATACAATACAATAACTGCTTCCCACAGACTGACAAAATAATACATATTTAATGTGATGACAGGTTCATGTTGGATGGGGACCCAAACAGAAGAGACAGAGGGGAAGAAAGGCCCACAGCACCACACGAGCTAAGTAGATGCTTGGATTTTATTTCTGACATCAGCAACGCTTGGAGTGATGGCCATGTATTGAAAGCGAAAATTTAACCCTGCCTTGCATGGTGGATTATTGTGGCAGTGAAGGAGAAAATGTCCCATGTTTACAGCCTTAGACATTACTTTGGAAAAACCTTTCAGCTCACTGCTTGAAATGCCTGGGTGAACACTCTCCTATATAGTGTACAGTTGAATAATGTTTATAGCTAAGCTAACCCTTTCTAAAGTTTATGTGTGTATACACAGTCATTCATAGTCAGCCACACACACAGTCACAGTCATAGAGTCACATAGCCTACCACACCATTGTATACAAATTACATCTTCTATGCTCATACACAGACGCATAAACTCTTTGTCTTCAAGAAAAAATTAAAATGAATTTGGTTTACAGTAACCACATGTATGGACATGCTACTGCATGTGTGTACACTAGTCAAGCACCCTTATAAATTACTGGAGATCATTTATTTAGAACTGAGGAAGGTTTATGCTAGTTGGAAGAATGGAGAATTTCTGCATTGTTAACAGATTTCTCTGAGTGAAAAATGAACTGGCCTACAACTCTCTAATAAAATAGAATTAGGAAGCCTTTTAAACAAGGGAAATGGAAATTTAAAATGACAACATAGCATGCAGATAAGGGAAACTAGGGCATTTTTAAATGGCACTGTACTGGCAGATTTCACTGCTGGCAAGCTCATTTTTGAGCCCTCATCCAGCAGTGGACTGAAACACCCATGTAATTTAAAATATGTGGGTACACCCACACTGGAGCCTTAGGTCAACTTAAGGAAGGTTAAGTCGACCTACAGACTCCTGCGGACACACAGGGCTTTTTTTCAATTTGACTTAAGCACTTCCTTAAGTCGACTTAATAACATCACCTCTTAGGTCAGTTGACTTAACACTTAAATCGACCTTATTAGGTACACTTAAGCCAATAAAGATGGGGAAAGCCCTTAAGTAGACCTAACTGGCCTCCAGGCCCCCTTCCAGAATTCCTGGCCACCAAGAACAGCTACCCACAATGCACCACACCTCCATTGACCTGGCACCTGCCAGTGTTGATACAGGCAGTCAACAGGAGTTTTCAATATGGACTCTCTAGGTCAACCTAACAAGGTCAACTTTAAGTTGAGTTAAAGTCGACCTTGTTAGGTCAACTTAATGGAGCCTCCAGTGTAAACATACCCTATAAGTAGTGTCACTGAAGTCAATGACTCTACTCACATGCTTAAAGTAGCACATGGACTTAAGAACATTGCTGATCAGGGCCTTGTTGAATGGCAGATTTGAATCAGAGGGGAAGTACATTCTTGGTCTAATGGCATTGACTATGCTGTCATAAGTTTGCATGTCTGCTTAAAAATTAAATCACCGCCTAATTTTTATGATGAAGCAAGGAATAACTCTTCCCATTTCAGGTTTCACTGCAATGCTCAGATTTGGGGCAGGTTTGTGAAAAATTTAGAAATTTATGAATTTGGGCTAAAAACTCATGGAGCTCTGGATTTCCCTAGTTAAAGACCATAAATCAAGCAAAAGTTAGTGTTTTGGGATGAGTTTTGTTCCATTTCAAGTTGAATATTTGGGCTCATCTAAATGTTGAAACTCAAAGTTAAACTCGGGTGGTACAAACAACGTGCCTGGAAATCTGAAAAAAAAGTTTGGGCAAGCCCCAGTGAAACTTAATCAGCGTAGTGGTCAACTATACATGCATTTTGGACCTAATCATCTGGAACGGGATTTGTCCTTCACTTCTGGCAAAGCCTCAGCTGACTGTCTGTATTTCTCAGCAAAAGCTAAAGCCTCCACATAAAAAGCCTGGGAATATGGAAGCAAGACATTCAGTCTAATCACAAAGACATGCAACAGTGCTGGGATTAGGGTAACTAGATAGCAAGACAGGATGGGGGATAATTGGTGCTTCTACAAGACAAAGCCCCAAATATCAGTTCTGTTGCTGTAAAATTGGGACATCCGGGCACCCTAGCCAGGCTGCTCTTTTAGAGCGTTGTCCATAGCAATGGGTGAGCTTTATGAATGTCAGATGTCAGGTTCACAGTGAATAAACTTGACACCTCCCTGCCCCCCAAGAATTGGAGTTTGGACCTAAAGCCTGACTATTTATCCATATATTTTAACTCTGTTCCTAAAGTGAATTCCCCAACTCGTTGGGTCATGTGGCAATGGAAAGACCCACAGAAGAAGTTTCCTTCTTCTAACAGTGAGCGAGAAACCTTGTTTGTATAAGGAAATCAGTTGCCCCTGAAACTACTCTGGAACACTGATCTGACATGGAAAGTCATGAATGTTTATATTTCCAAGGTGGTGACCTGGTGCTCTCTTTCTCCTGCCCCTCCAGCTTCTTCAAGTTGGAAAAGCTAGAGATCCTGATTCCCTTCTGCAGCAGGAGTGTTAACACTCTCTGTGTGGCCCCACCGCAGTGGAAATTGTGTTTTCCTTGCTCTGGGTGACAGGCTCCCTAATATATTGCATGCACCAGAGCTTTGATATTTGGGTTAACAATTAGGATCCAGAAGAAAAACCATCCACAGTGCTAATGAAGTAAGGGACTGGCTTAACGAGTTTTAGAGTGGCTTGTACAGTAGGAATGAAGTGCCACAAGGGTGGTGGGAGAAGTTAGTGTGTTGGGAGCATTACTCTTCTCTCTTCCATGGTAGGGAAGAATGTTCCAGATTTCTTTATCTCAAAACCTATTGAGATTTGATTTGGTTTGAAGGACAGGCAGCAGTTAGGAGAGTTCTAAATCATTATTATTTGTGGCAAGGGAAATGCAGACTGCTAAATGCATCATCCTGAAGGATAAACTGATTCTCAGTTAATTTGTTTTGAAATGTATTTGCTGGCAATTTTAAATTCTATGAATCCAGGTCCAAATTCTCTCCTCACAGTTTCATGAGACTATTAAACTCAGTGGGGTTGCACATGTGTAAGCGAGGGAGGAATTCAACTGTGTGACCACTATTGATTTGAGATTGTGAGTAGCTTTAAAGGAGACTTTTACATTTCTTGGATAGCTTTGAAGCATGCTTTTAAAGCTGACTTGTTCACGTTTGTTTTTCACAAAGCCTGTTTGGGAGTTTAGCCCATGGAGAGATTCGAGACATGAATCCTCACTCCCTACAGTGTATTTCCTGACATAAGAAACCAGGACAGCAGGTATTACAAGCTCAGCACTGCTTTGTCAAAACAAAACAAAAATCCAGCCATGAGATACACAGGAAGCAGGCCAAGCCTTTAATCTTAGCAGTAAGGAGAGAGCTGAGCAAGCATCAGTAAGTCGTCAAATCTTCAATTTTCTGCCTTTCCTGGAGGCTTCCCCTCATTCCCCATGGGACTGCCAGAATTACTTCAAATGCTCTGTACAATCAGGGTAGAAAAATTGCTGTGGAGAAGTGAACAACACTTTGGGCCAAATCCTGCCCTCAAAGAGACATCTAACTCCCAGATCAGTTAATGGAAGTTGTGTGCACATCAGACGGCAAACCTTTGCTTTCTAAATACCATTAGGAGGCATGCACAATGGTTTAACAAACTTATAGTTCTCATATGCTGTCTCAGCATCTCACAACATGGCATTCTTTTGAGAGAGTTGCAGTATCCTCTTATTTCCTTGGCCACAGATTAGAAAATTCCACAACTTTTATCTTTCCATGCACAGAATCCAACATGTGGCAGGGAAAAAGACTACCTTTTATGGGGTTTCTAGATCATAAATGGCATAGCAATCTCATGCTCCTGAGCTCATAACCCACTGTAGTCCCAAGAACCCTAAAAGTGTTTAATGGTTCTGCTATTGTAGGATAAAGAACCTGAGTCTTCTTCCCTTCATTCCTTCATGGCTACATGGCATGGAGACTTTCCTCTCCTCTCAGCATATGAGTACACAGCCATAAGAGGTGTAATTGTTGCCTGTGTACACTAATACCTGGGCTATAGGTGAACAAAGAGAGCTCTTTAGCAATAACTGTGAAGATGAACAATGTGAGCAGAAGCATGGGTTAGCTTCCTGAGTACATACCCGGTGCACTTGGGTGTCTAGTCTATGCTCTTGCCTTGGCTGCTATTCTTAGAGATCCCAGTTTGCTCAGTTATGCCACAGATACTTCAGTCACACCCATGACTGCAGTGTAAATGTACCCCCCATGCACTGTACCCATGAATACTGGGCTCTGATACTGCCATCTGACGTGCAAGGTCTCCCTGACAAAAGGCACTGCAGCAGGTGGAGTTATGTAAAAATATTTGTGAAATCATCTGTGCAAACCAATGGGAGGCTCTAATGAAATGGCTCTAGTTGTGTGCCATTGAAGATTCAAATATCCATTAGTCCCCACTCCTTAGAGAAGTTAGCCCATGTTAGCCTATTAGTGCAAGGTGGATACAAAAAGCAAGATGTAAACCTGGAAAATCCTTTGCTTTCACCTTCCTAATGATGTTTGTAAGAAGACAACCATGGAAAGAGAGGATAAGGAGAGAACCTCACTTCTAATATGCAAAAACAACAAGAGTCCTATGGCGCCTTACAGACTAACAGATTTCTTCAGGCATAAGATTTCATGGGCTCCAACCCACTTCGTCAGATCGAAAGCTTATGTCCAAAAAATCTGTTAGTCTATAAGGTACCATAGGACTCTCATTGTTTTTGCTATACACAGACTAACATGGCTACCCCTCTGGAAACTTCTAGCATGATCATTCCTGAGCAACCTAGCCTATTAAATCTTCACTGACAACCCACTGTGCTCCTGCTTCTAATCTAGCTCCTTTTCCACACGCTCAGCCTGTGTTGCCGCTGCTTCTTCACTCTTGGCAGGTCTCATTGCTACATTAGGAAGGTGAGTGAGAGACTCTGGAACAGAGATAAGTGAATGTGTTCTGAGGAATTCTCTGTTGCAATAGATTTGCAAACCTATGGCAGGGAGTGGCAAATCTGAACATGGGTTAAAAGAGCAAAGCTTGCAGTGTCTGTGTTTCCTTCACCTTGGTCTACACATGCCTCTGAAAGCACTTTTTAAGTATCAAGAGCTCCTCTCTCTGAAAGTCAAGGTATCATACTACTCAACTAGTCAGAGATACACACAACTTACATATCTGGGCAAGGAAGTCTGTAAGATAAACCTTAGTTTCCAGTTCCACCCCTCCCCCCATTAATGGCAGCACTCTGATTTTTTTCTTTTTTCTTTTTTTTTAGTTATTGTATTTGAGCAGTGTTGGACAGGCCTCCTTTGCCTTTTTCCTGTTTATTTGTGCTTCCTGCCCCCTCAGTATTTTGATATTTGAGACTACCTGCAAATATGGTCATCCCTGCTGATGGTGACTGTGCTCATGACTGCCTTTGTTCCAAGCAACGTTCTGCCATTTTCTCACCACGCCTCTTGCATCCTCACGTGACAGAGACTGTTCTCCTCCTCAGTTGGTGGGCTTTGGTGCCTTGCTAATCTACAGCACCTCAAGGAGCCCTGCCCCTGCACCTCATATGTACCTTGCTCCCAGGTCAGTGTGCTTCAATGGAATTATTTTCTGAATTCATTGCTTGAGATAAATGCTCTGGAAACTATCATCCACATCTTCTCTGTGTCCATAGAACATCATCTGGAAGGACAGAGGCTGGGAAGACTGTCCCACCAGATCGTGGCATTAAGCAAAAATCTTACCTCGATGGAACTTATTTTGCAGGGCAGAGGACGGTTCAAGCTCCATGTTTGTTCCACAGATGGTTAGTTCTTTCCCTTCTGGTTCTTTCCACTGCATTAGCTTTTGTGACTGTTTCTCATGCTGCCTTTCACTGGGCCTTCCCTTTCCATGCTGAATTGGGACTTGGTCTCTCCTCTTTTCTATCTGCACCTTATACCTTGGTGTTGCTTATGACTCCAACTCTAACTTTTATGCTGACAGCTCTTAAATCTACCAGTCTACCTGGACTGGCCCGGTTCTATTCGATCTTGCCTTTCTGAATGTCACACTGCCATCTCATCAGGGCTATGCACTGTCAGTGCAGACTCATCATGATGAGTGCTGCTGAACTCTTCCCCTCCTCTAAAACACTCCCCTCTTTTCCATCCCCACTGATAACTCCTCTCTCTCTTCTCTGTCATGAAGCCTGGCACCCCTGCAGTTGGATTTGATTTCACTCTGGCTGCCTCCCTCTCTAGTCTGTTATGAAATTCTTTTGAGTTTTTTACAGAATCTCTAAAGTCCATGTTTTCCTTCTCCAGTCTTAGTGCTTATTGCTTGTTCTTGCACTGGTTATTTCGCATCTGAACCACAGCAACCCTCTCTGCTCTTCATGCATCTCTCCTCACATTCCTCTAGCCCATCCAAAATGCAGTTCTTATAAACAACATTTGCTCTTGCTGCTCACTCTTTGAATCCTTTCACTGACTCCCATGTGCTCACCACTTTAGGTTAAAGCATCTGCTCTGTATTTCTGAGGTGCTGTACGATGCCACTTCTGGTTACATCTTTGCTCTCATTTCTTCTAACTCTATTTCTAATGCCAAAACCTCTCTGCTGATCTCTTGTCTAATAACTTCTGTCATATCCTTCTCTCATGGCACCTTTTATGCTTGGAACAGTCTTCCATATTTCGAGTGCCAGCAGCTACCCCCTCTTCATTCAGGTACCTCTCTGTAACTCATTTTTTATGAGTTCCAAAAGGCTCACCATGTTAATCTGGTACTCTAGTTGATCAAAACAAACAAAGAGTCTGCTGGCACTTCTAAAGACTAACAAATTTATTTATCATATAGCTTTTGTGAGAGAAATCCCACTTTGTCAGATGCTTAAAGATGGAGAACTTACAGACTAGGAGGAAAAAGAAATGCAGGGAAGTGTAAGTCACAGGATCAAGTCAGACTATTTCAGAAAATAACTGCTTTGATTTGCTGAAATAGTCTGACCTGATCCTATGACTTACACATCCCTTCATGAATTTTTCCTCCTATTCTGTAAGTTCTCCATCTTCAAAGCATCTGACAAAAGTGGGATTTCTCCCACAAAAGCTCATGTAATAAATAAATTCATTAGTCTTTAAAAGTGCCACAAGACTTTGTTTGTTAGACTTCTTCCAGGAAGTCTTTCAACAGAAAATTTTAATTTTTTTTTAATTACAAAATGTGACTAACAAGAATGATGCAGAACAAAACACCTTAATCATTGAACCCTCTGTGGAATTCACTGTGCTCTCCCAAGAGCCATATTCCCTTCCTATTGCTGCCTGCTGTCTCTTTCTCAATTCAATCCACCTCCCAAAATATGCTAGGTTTCGTCTTGTGTTCTCTGTATACTTTAGAACTTATGGTCCTTGGGGCATGTACTTCATCTTTTTACTTGCTAATCAGGCATCACAGTACTCCTGTTAAAATAGTTCACACATCAGCTTCTTCTCCAGCAGTATAGAGACCTGGAATGTGTACGTAAGGGGGGAGGGGGAATTCAACTCCTTGAAGCAGAAATTAAGGATCAGGATTTTTCAGAGCAAGAACCAGGGGATCTTCACCAACTCCTTTCATTATAGGCTATAATTTCCACTGCGTGAATTCCTCTACTTCCTCCCCATCCCAATCTTCACATCATAGTTGTGTTGGCTTCAGTGGAGCCCAGTGGTAGAAATGGACTCTCAGTCTTGTGAGATTGTAAGCATGCTCTAAACTGATTGTGAGAATAGAGAGGAGCTTTGAAAATAATTCAGTCAGAGGAGAGGTGAGCAGGAGTCATAGTGTATAGTTTTCTGTTTCTTGGGGTAACATTCCTTGTGGTATTGGTTGATCTCTTTGGGTGCAATTTTTCAAAAGGGCACAGCATTGGCCTAACTCTTTCCCATTAAAATCTATGAGAATTTTTACGAGTGACTTCAACAGAGCAAAGTTTGACCTGTTGGCAAATGAATGAATTGACATTATTGTCCCTAATGTAATTATATTGCAACATAGTATTATTGTCATGCCCAAGCATTATAAAAATCATGTGTAAAGCTCCCCCCTCCCAATCAAGAGATTGGCTTACAAATCATGAGATTTAGAAATAATAAACTTTGGATTTATTTCCCTTCTAGTGTTTGAAGGTTTAGGTTCATGTTTTCAAGGTTCTTCCTGTCACTATGAGAGCTAGCAGCTTACTTTTTTGAAATAATAAAACCTGAGAATCTTATCTTATCATGTGACGCCAGGAGTTGGAGCTTGAGAAAAACAGCCAAGAGTGTGAAACAATGTTCCCTCTAAGCTGGTGATGCAGCTGAGCAACTTATGGATGCAGCTGAGCAAGTTCCTGGGCCCGGATTGGGCCCCTGAGCCACTGCCCATCAGCTCTCCAAGTGTATCCGTAACTTGCTCAGTTGCATCACCAGCTTAGAGAGAGAACATTGTATAGATGTCTTTTTGTTCAAACTTTAGTAAATTAATAAAACCACAGTATTTTAGTTTAACATTTTTATTAAACAAATATGAAGCAATGATGCTGCCTATCAAGCCTCCTCTACACCTCAGTTTTTGACGCCTGTCTTTGTCACATTTCCAGAATGCATATACAGAGTCTAGGTCAGCCTTGAATCCAGCACTTAGATATGACTTGATGTGCATTAGCATGTCTAGATGAGAAACATCCAACCTGTTATGAGGCTCTGTCTTAATATTATTCATTAGACTGAAGCCTCATTCAGCATCTGCACTAGATGCTTGAAACGTACCACATATATCAACCAACTGGGCCAGGAATGGGAACTTATCTTCTGTCAGTGTATAGGTGACAAACATCTAAGAATGTGTTCAGTGTACCAGCCATTACCTTTTCCAGAACAACAAACATTTTGGTTGTCTGTAATTTCAGCTCACCTTTAGAAGATGTGAAAATACATAAAGAAAATTTGTAAGAAATTACACTGATAAGAGCTGATGATCAGATAGCCAATACAATTCTATTATTTTTTAGAGATTCCTAATGAATGTGCCAATTCTGACTAGATCTCACTCATAGAGCTAAAAGAAGTCACCCTGATTCAGGCCTATATATTACTTGAGCTAATGTTAATTAAGGTCAATGACAGTTTTTCCACTTTACTGAAAAACTTAGATCAGGCTGCCTTCTCTCTCTGCTACAATCCCCATCTACAAGTTTTGTGTTGTTCTTGTCTGCAAGCTTTGAACTTTCCTTTACCAGCTTGCAACTGAAAACAGAGCTGTGCTAAAAATACATGGAGGGGACACCTCCTTCTAAAGCCATTGTTTAGGCACTTGGTAAAGATATCAAAATGGGAGGACACATGTAGTTTGCCTATAATGTATTGTCAGGGCCATTCACTTGAATGTGAGCACAGGTGGGGTGTGCCTCTTGGATACCACAGAGCCAAACATGTGTGAATACCTAGTATAGTGAAAAAACAACAAGGAGTTGTGTGGCACTTTAAGACTAACAGATTTATTATTTGCATGAGCTTTCGTGGGAGAAGATCCCACTTCCTCAGATGCTTCGAAGATGGGTGAACTTACAGAAAGGAATGAAACTAAATGCAAGGGGGTGTAAAACATAGGATCAGGTCATACACCCCCTTGCATTTAGTTTCATTCCTTTCTGTTAGTTCACCCATCTTCGAAGCATCTGAGGAAGTGGGATCGTCTCCCACGAAAGCTCATGCAAAAAATAAATCTGTTAGTCTTAAAGTGCCACACAACTCCTTGTTGTTTTTTCACTGGACTAGACTAACACGGCTATCCCTTTTAAAATTGACTAGTATAGTGAGCCATTGAGAGATCCTGGGATGGAAAGTGCTGTAGAAATGCTGGGTGTTAATAAAGTAACATAAGGCTCTATACAGTTCTCTGTGTTTATTCTGCATCTTGGGTGGAATGTGTGTGTTGGGTCTACCTAGCCCACTGTTTCCCAACCACTGTGTCACAGCACACAGGTGTGTCACAAATTTTTTTGAAAAACTACTCAGAGTGCTCTGGATTGGCTCATTGGCTCATGAAAATATATGGCTTCATTCGGAAACTACATGGCAGTGTGCCTCAAATGAATTAAAGGTAGCAAGGAGTGCCATGGCAGAGGAAACGTTGGGAACCACTGACCTATGGGGCAGCAACGACTTGAAAGGGAAACAAGACGTTTCCTTACACATCAACCCTCCCCTCTCCTCGCCCCCCCCCCACGTGCCATGAGCTTATCCTGGGCTTCTAATCTGCTCCCAGCCCGGGAGCCCCCAACCCAGCTCCGCTCCCCGCTTCTGCTGCCCGCCAGCCCCGACCCCCCGCTGCTCCCCGCTTCTTCTGCTCCTCGCCAGCCCCCAACCCAGCGCCTCTGCTCCCCGCTTCTGCTCCCCGCCAGCCCCAGCCCCGGCGTCTCCGGTCCCAGCTTCTGCTCCCCGCCGCTCCCGGCTTCTGCTCCCCCGCCAGCCCCAACCCCAGCGTCTCCGGTCCCAGCTTCTGCTCCTCACCAGCCCCGACCCCGGCTCCTCTCCTTCCGGCTTCTGTTGCCTGCCGCTCCCCGCCGCTCCCCGCCGCTCCCGGTTTCTGCTCCCTGCCAGCCCCGACCCCGGCTCCTCTCCTCCCAGCTTCTGCTGCCCACTGCTCCCCGCCAGCCCCGGCCCTGGCTCCTTTGCTCCTCGCCAGCCCCGACCCCAGCTCTGCGCTGGGGTCAGTGCTTGCTGCGCCAGTGAGTGGAGGCAGCTGCGCCACCGCGCACTGGCGCAGCTTACAGGGAACATTGGTGTGAAACAAGATAAAAAAATCACAAGAGATGGTAACACTACATTTTCAAAAATCCCACCTTTTCTGGATGTTCATCAGACTCTTGATGAGCACACAGGTGCGTGTCTGCCATCACACCCTGTGCAGTGCTAATTGTTCTGTTAAATAAGAGAAGATATACTTTCTCCTTTCACCATAATACTCCAGCTGCCAATGGACCTCTCTTTTTACTTATTTTTTTTTTTAAGTAAATATCATTCAACCAAACAAGATATCTGGAGGGAAAGCAATTCTTGTTTTACTTCCTAGATAAGAAAGAAAACCAGGGGTTAAAGTATGTCAGAATGGCCCAGAACGCCATTCCGGGGCCCACTATTTTTAGGGGCTCAGCATTCCAGGCCCCCTAAAAATAGAAAATGGAGCCAGAACACTGTGTTCTGGGGCCCACCATTGAAAAATAGCAGGCCCCAGAATGCAGCGTTCCGGTTCCATTTTCTATTTTTAGGGGCCCAAATGCTGGGTCCCTAAAAATAGCAGGCCCTTAAATGGAGTTCTGCTGCATTCTGGCAGGCAGGGGAGAGGGGTGGGCTCCCCTGTGCATGTGCAGGCTGTCCGTGGCAGCAGAAGCCTCCAAGTGCAACCTGTAGGCTGCAGAGTTTCCGGCCCAGCACACTGCCAGTGAGTACATGGGCAGCCTGGCTCGTGCTGAGGGGGGGAGTCCTGGGGGACCCTGAGCTGGCGGTGGGTATTGGGGGCAAGTACTGGGGGTGGATTTGGGGGTGGGTATTGGGGGCTGGGGGTGGATATTGGGGATAAACGAGTGGGTATTAGGGTGGATTTTGGGGTTGGATATTGGGGCTGGGGTGGATTTTGGGGACAGGGGAATGGATGTTGGGGGCAGCAGCTAGGGTGCTTGAAGGGGGCCCAGATGTGTGGGAGAAGGGCTCACCCACGCGGGACGGGGGCTCACTCACATGGGAAGGGGGGCCGCCTAATTAGGAGGGTTCCAAGGCCCGCCAAATTTTACTTTAACCCCTGAAGAAAACTCCTGCCTGTTACTGATTCCATTAAGAAGAATGAACTAAACTGCAGAGTTTGATAAAGCCAGCTGTGTCTCTTTCCTCTGGCTGTGACTGTATTAGCACAGAAGACAAGCACCTCATGAAGAATTAATCCTAAAAATACAGAAGCAAACTCTCTCATTCTCCAAAGGAGGCTTGTCTTTGTTTCAAAATACCAAGGCTGGAGTGATGCTGTTGATGATCTTGCTACAGAGATTGTAATTCATAACCTACTGGTTAAGTCACTGGGGGCAAATTCTTCTAAAGTTCTTCTAAAATTTCAGACTTTCTAACTAGACCTGCAGGAACTGCTGTCACTCACAAATATTATATCAGTCATAGATGTTAGAGATGGGAAAGATCTATTGAGTCATCTGGCCATCACCTCAACAATACAGGATTATTCCCAGCTGTGTGCTAGATGGTCCTCAGCTGGTGTACCTCCAAATAGCTCCCTTGAAATTAAAAGAGTTGTGCCAGTTTACACCAGGTGAGGATCTTGTATATTTTGTCCTGATAGATAAAACAGATTGAATCCATCAGTTCTAATTTGTATCTATGCATGGGAGTGTGTGTACATATAAACATTGCCTTTTGAGTTCCACCCCTGAGTAAGTTGTGTTTTAATAACTTCAGGAGCATTTTCTGCAGAGATGCACTTTGCTTTAGGCCACCCTTTGAATCAGAATTGACTAGACACCCGCTGTTGCTCTGTTCTAGTGTTTGTTTTATTTTGCTCAAGTTTACTGATTAGCAGTTCCCAGACTGGCAGCTGGAAAAATTCCCACATGTATAGCCTGCTACTGGGAGCTCCATGTAACAGCAGTGCATTGTTGCAAGGCTGATGGTTCATTTGAAAGGCTGTCACAAGTGCTGCTACAGTATGAAATGCATTTTCCAGACACAAGACTGTGCCTTCACCCTTTCCCTCCCCTTTCAACTTTCCCTCTCTGACTCCTAGGTGCGCACGCACACACACAGATCAAGCATCTTTGCATTGTTGCCTTTGACTGGACAAGGCCACCAACTAGTTTTTCATAAGGGGATAAAAAAAGGAAAAATATTTCTATGTATGGAGTTTGCAGGAAACAGGAAGTAGGTGATGCTGACTAGGGCTGTGACCTGGCAGACCTCTCTGTCTAATGTAATGTGATCTCCTGACAGTTGGGAGAAAAAAGGGAAGAGAAGTCTGGCCCTGGCACTGCAAATCACAGACTGTGATGACAAGAGGGGGCCTAGTAAAACTCAGCACCCTTTGCTTTTAAATGAAACAAGAGCCAGGGGGTGTGATTTATTGCCTGAAGGCATCACAGGATATCACTTTCTTTGAGTTGCCTTCAGCTGGGCTATAGAAATGTGGCAGTGGAAGACATAGCTAAATCCTGAAATACATTAGAACTTCATTTAAACCATTTTATTAGAAATATTTATTTTATGAAACAAATTCTCATTGGCAGTAGGGCAGGGGTCAGAATATTTTATTCTACCATCCTCACTCAGATTACTCTTTTCTGCATTATCCCTCTTGCCACTGAATGGTAATGCTGAAAGGGAATGTTTGGAAAATCTGGAGAATGATAACTCCCTACTTTTCATAGGCATGTAAAGTAAATGAGTTTGGCAGGGAAGTAAAGCACCATTGCTTCCACTTCTGTCCACTGAGCCCTGACGCATGTTCTGCTGAATCAATAGGAATGTATGACCTCAATGAACAATCACTTTTTCTGGACAGATTCTGGCCAAAAAGTGCTGGCTTTAATATGTACAGGCTTGTTGAGAGATCTCAAATAAACAAGCTCATTCTCTGGAAATGGAAGTGGAGTCATAAACTAGCTTGGCACGTTGGGTTTCTCTAGGACTTTGGGGACTTTCCGAGGTCCTTTTGGGAATGTCATTTTCCTCAGCTCTATTTCTACGGACATCATTTTCACTGTCTTGTCTTAGGGTGTGTTCACACAGCACTCTTATTTCAAAAAACAGCGTTTGTTTCAAAAGAAGAATTACCCTGTTCACACGACGCACAGTTGTGTCGAAACAACATGTTCCGTTGTTTCGAAACAACAGTGTCGTTTCAAAATAACTTAAACCCCATGTGGGAACGAAACGACGTTGTTTCAAAACAATTGTTTTGAAACAATGCCATCTGAACATGTTGTTTCAAAACAACAGTGACTTGTTTCGAAATAACTGTTGTCTGAACCTGCTATTTCACTTTGAGCTTCTTTCCTTAATTCGAATTAACAAACTGTTAATTCGAATTAACTTATTTCGAAATAACCCCTTATTTCGATCCAAGTTGTTTTAAAACAACTTGGATCGAAATAACCCCCTGTGTGTGAACGTAGCCTTAGACATTATGAGAAAAGAAAATAAACCAGTAAAGGATGAACCTTGAAAATTTCAGAGGTACAGTTTAGATAAACACCCAGGGGCAACTAATCTGCAAAAGTGGTCTGGACCTCTTGTAAACACAAGGATTCTTAAAAGATCTCCAGCATTCCCTGTTCCCGGTTAAACTGGAAATACCATGATAATAGCCTTTCAATCAGGATTTGGACATTTCTGTTTCTTGTACTAAGCAGGATCCAGAAATTAAAAAGTTCACAGACATGGAATATAATTGGGAAACGGGAAGTTAAATGAGTTTTTAAAAACTTCCTAGAGGGTGAAGATTATGGTCACTGTTTATTTTATCTCACTTAAAATACCAGGCTGCTAATAAAATTATAAATGAAAGACAAATAACTCCAAATAGGGGTTTATCCTTGTTCTGCCCCACCTGGCAGGATCCAGCTTTCAACACTAAAATACCATCACCAAGAAAAACATCTTTAATTATAAATCATTCTGCCTGAACGTAGCACTCAATGTTTACCTTTCCCAGAATAGGAATGGGCCAGGAGCTTGATTTTGAGGAGCATGCTCACCCCTGCAGGTATTTTAGAACTAGGTTAAACTACTTTACAAGCCCCATTTGAGCTGATATTGTCGTTTTTTACATCCAGCTAATAAAGGACAGCATATGTCACACTGTTAATCAGGGCCATCACTCCCCTGAAAAAAAAGGTCGGGGCCCAGGCCCTGGCCCTGGGCTCAGTCTGGACCCAGGCCCAATCTGGGAGCTGGATTGTGCTCCTCTCACTGGCAGCCCAGTCCAGATCCAACCCGTGCCAGCCAACAGCATTGTGGCAGGCAGCCCCAGCCCGGATCTGGTCCCTGGTGCTGCCGGCCCATAGCAGGCAGCCTGGGCTTGATCCCATCCCTATTGCTGCTGGGGCAGGGCTTGAGACAGGTGGGGCTGGACCCCACAGGTCTAGCAGTAGCAATGCCCCTGATAGTGTGGATATTGTCCAGTCAGAGATCCTGGTCCATAGAGGAGAAAAGAGAATCATGGAGCTCAACTGCAGTTTCCATGGGGCACAGCAGAAGCAGCTCAGGCCTGCCCCAAAATGAACCTTCTTTTCACTTTTTCTAACCAAAAATAAATCTAAAAAAAAAGAAAAAAACCACAGATAAGTTAAATTTTGCAGAAACAGCATTTTCCATCAAAAAAACATTTTGAAGGGAAGTTCCCAATCAGATCCAGTTAAGAGATGTTCAAATACCATGATTATGAAGGCTGTTCAAATATTTAGGTTGAACAAGGTGATCTTGTAGCAAAGAAACAGAGTTTGGTGGCACTTTTAAAAACTATTGACCTATCTATCTGTTGCATGAGCTTTTGATAACTAAATAAATAAATTTGTTAGTCTTTAAAAGTGCCATCAAACTCCTTGTTTGTTTTGCTGAACAAGACTAACATGGCTACTATTTTGGAATTTATAGCAAAGACTGGATGAAACAAAGTGTTTGGGAGTCAGAGGTTTGTCTGCCTGCACTGCTCTAAATGCTGCATTGTAAGTTCCCCATTTTCAAGCCTCTGACAAAGTGAGATTCTCTCTCATGAAAGCTCAAGCTATAAATAAATTTGTTTGTTTTTAAAAGTGATACCAGACTCCTTCTTTGCCCAGGCCCGGGCCCTGAAAGATTTTTTGAGCCAGGGGTGCCCCTGCACATTATCCAGTTTCATTATTAACACAGATTTTTCTGTTGAATATTGGTACCTTGTGACAGGACAACTTTTTTCTTCAGACTGATTACCAAGTCAAACTTGGTGTATCATGACTGGCAGTTCATCAGGTGAATTAAAGATCCCAAGTACTAAACTGAGTGACATGCCTTCTGCTTTGGAATTGTCTGATGTTAAACAAGCTTCTATCCACCTTTTGATTCAATTAGTAAACCGCATTGATCATTTCCAAATGTGTATTTAAGAAAAAAAATAAAAGATGCCAAAGCCAGTGGGGACATGGACCAGCTTCATACCACTATCAATATTAAACTCAAATGCTAAGATTCTCATTGGAATTATATGAGCACTATGTACATGGCTGGGAAGCTTAGCATACAAAGGAGCATGGGGGAGACAAGGCACTCAAGCTATAGGTTCTATGAAGCACCATTGGGGCTAATGTGAATACAGCGCGATGTCAGACCAATCCAGAAATTCATTCTGATATTTAATAACTGAAATTCTTCCGAACTTTTCATGTGGCAGAATTATTTTTTGATATGTTCACCTTTTGTTCTGGTGTAATATCAAAATAAATGTTAAAGTACAGAATTTCTCATGGACTGGAAATTACAAATTTTAATCAGTTCTACTCACAACCATTAATAGGTTTTTTTTCCGCCCTCAGAAGCTGGCATCAGGCAGGGATCTGCTCTTCCCATCTTACCATTATGGAATGGAGGCACAGGTAGATTGAGCCACTAATCCAAAGTCCTACAGACCATTCAGCTGAGTCAGGAATTGCACCCAAGTATCCCAGAATTTAGGCCAGTGCCGTAGACCATCTGTCTTCCCTTGCTGTTATGTGGATAGATATGTATACAGAAATAAATAATTGAAAACAAACAACACAAAACCCACTACCTGTTTTCTTCTTGATGACAGACAAAGGCTGTCACTTTTATTTATGAGAAGCACACAGAATCTGGTTAGGGGTCATGTAAATACCTAGATAGCTACAGAGCCATGTGCAGCTCTTGGATACCATGCTGATAAAATGTGACACAGAGAGAGATTGAATGATAGGTAGTGTAGATCACTAGCTAGCTAAGAAAAAAAAAAAAGATGATAAATTTCCAGGATGTCAAAAGGATAAAGGGAATAGGTAGTGAGCCCATTGATTGCACCTTGTGGGATCCAGTCTATAACATATCCCATAAAACAGCGATCACCTTCGCTGAATTAATTATCTATAGAAATAGACCACTTAAAAGAAAAGTATATCTGAGTGGAAATCAGTGATGGGGGTTGGGGATAAACCTCAAGAATGTGAAGGTTCTTAATCACAGAAGTTAAGCACCCAAATATTGTGCACTTATCAGAACAGTATTGAACTATTTGAACATCTCTTGAGTCTGTGAGATTGCACTGGAAATCAAATGAGGATGGGCTTTTTCACAAGATTGCTAATACATCCTGCTTCTGGTCGCAACTTACATAACATTGGGACAATAGCTTCTCTCAAAGTCACAGCACAGTTTTCTCACACTTCTTATTCCTGATCCTGGCTGGAATCCAAAAGGGTAAGAACTACCTTAAAACTGAAAACTAAAAGTAAACTTAATCTAAAAGCTTCTGCTCATGCTTAGTCTGAATTTAGATTGGTATTTAGTTTACCAAACTGGTCCCTAGTGAAAAAGTTATTTGACTGGTTTCTACTGCATGTTCAATTAATATGGCACCTCTTTTGAAAATAAACAAAAAAAATTATTCCTCTTGCTCCAATGCAGCTCAGGCACATTCCCACCATTCTTCTGAGAAACTGCTCTTTGGTGATGGCATTGTTCTTTATTAAGAGCTTGGCACAGTACATTGTATATGAGAAGATATAACTTCACACTAAAGGGACTCACATTCTAAAATGGAGAGAACGATGCAGCCCAAAACCACATTACACCAGTTGACCAGATGAAGGTCCTATCTCAAAACATTGCTGGGGCAGGATTAGCATCTGGTTAAACATTACCATGGGACTCGGTCACATTGTTTTACAATATGTAACTTGCTATTAGTAAATGATAAACTGCTGGGTGCAGCCCTGCTTGCAGGGTACCCAGCTTTGTTTCAGATTGCTATTTACAGAAAAACAGATGTTCTTTGTGTTAAAAAGAAAAGGGGAAAAAACATGCTGCCTATTTTTTAGAACTCTAAAAGGAAAAAAAATTATGAAAATCCTATTGGGTTATGCTAAACTGGCCAACTCACTATTTGTGTTTGCATTTTTTTAAAGTGAATTTCAGTGCTAGGGAAAGGTCCAAGTTGAAAGCACTAAAAATAAAGGCCACCGTTTAAACACAAAACAAGTATAGCATGGCCAACAGTAGTGCATGTTTCCCTAAAGTGCCCCACCAACCTACCTTGACAATGACGTGTCCTAGAAGGACAATCTCAAGGATGTAAGTTCAGTCTCAGTCTCTTTAACAGGATTGCCACCTCTCCAGGTTTGACCCTCAGACTACAGGTTTTAATTACTTATTTCCGGGGTATGGGTTTAATATTCAAATCTCTGGGCAATTGAGGGGCATCAGTCACCCAGAAATTTGAATATTAAACCTGTATCCCAGAAAAAAGTAATTAAAACCTGCAGTATCAGGGTCAAACCCGGAGAGGTGACAACCCTACTTATCAATCCTTTGGGCCTCAGATGACAGTGGTAAAAAGAGCCCCAGTGAGTGCTAACTATTGTTTGTGATTTTTGTGTGACAAACTGAAGATTATCACACATATAGGACCCCACTGAGGTCTTTTGAACTCAATGAAAGCTTTCCATTGAGTTCCGTAGAGACTGGCTTTGAACTACAGAGGCATTTTAAAGTTGCTTATATTTAGCATCACTTGCTTTTCTTTAAACTTCCCTTTTTAATTATTTTTGTTTAGAGGACAAGAATCACAATGTAACAAATCATACAGTGAGTCCTGAGTGACATGCTTTGTTATTTTTCTAACTTACTATCATAGGAGAAGCCCCATTAGTGTATGTATATCCATGTATACTATATCATATCAGAGACCCTAGATCTATCTATCTATCTATCTATCTATCTATCTATCTATCTATCTAATCTCAGGGGCATCGCTGCCTCAGGTCCCAAGGGGTTGCAGCCTCCCCCCCCACATCTTCAGCCCCACCAGGGATGCCAGCCATTCGCCAGCCAGTAGCAAGAACCAGATGCAAGCCTGGGCCACCTGCTGCTGGCCAACAGCAGCTGGAGCTGATCTGGGCCTCCCCGGGCTGTGGGCTGCTGGATGGCAGTAGCAGGAACCAAATCTAGGCTGGAGCCACCTGCCACCAGCCAGCAGTGGCAAGAGTCAGACTGGCCGTATCAGGCCCAGGAGAGTGGCCACGTGGCAGGGGGCAGGGCTTGACCCTTTTTTCAGGGCAGCAATGCCCCTGATCTATCTATCTAGCTACTCTATCTAGTCCCCATGACACTAAAATCTGAGGCTACGTCTACACTGCCAAAGATATTTTGAAGTGGTTATTTTACAATAGCAATATTTCAAATTTATTATTTCAAAATAGGAATCTAGTAAAGACTCTCAATTTCAAAATAATGTAGGAATTATTATTTTGAAATAGACAGTCTTCACTAGACTTTCTATTTCAAATCAGGGGAAGGCAGGGGAAAGTATAGGGCCATTATTTTGAAAAAAGTCAGGTCCAGGGGCTGGAACAGCTTTTCTCAAAATAACTATTTTGAAAGAATTGCTCTTTCAAAATAAAAGCAGGCTTGGTTATTTCAAAATAGCGTTTTTGTTTTTGTTTTTGTTTTTTTTAAAATAACGAAATACTTGTGTCGAAATAACAATGCCTGAATGGACAGGTAAAAAGGTATTTTTTTAAATAAGCCTCCTTATTTCAAAAAAACTTTTCAGTGGAGACATACATTGAGTATCTCCTATTACAGAGGCCTTCACGTTTTTCTGGTATTGTTATATTGGTTAGGACTGTGAAAAAAAATCACACCTAAAAAGCACAGATATACCAGAAAAAGCCCAAATATAAGTATAGTTATATTGGCAGAAAAATTCCTTTTGCAGAAACAGCTTATTCTATTTGGAGAACTGATTTAAGCTACAGTAGCAAAAGTGCTCTTTTAAAGTGTCCAATCAGAGGTTTGCCAGCATACCTGTTCTGGTTTCATTATGCCAGTAAGCCCATTCTAGCATAGATAAGATCTTACAAGATGACAAAGTTCTCACTTTCTCTCTTTTTCTTTTTCTTCCCCCACCACCAACCCATCCCCCCACTGTGCTATAAAGGGTTGAGCTTCAAACACGAAGCTTAAAATGGCCACATACCCTGCAAAACAGGATACAGTCAGTGCTGCTGTCATTGTTGACCTGCTGTCCCTCACTAATATACACAGAAGGACATGCAGAGTTTGAGACAGGGTAGTAGTTCTGAACCACTGTGTTGGGGCATGCTTTTGTGTCACCACACAGCAGTAACTGTGTCACAGAGAGCCGGGGAGATGGCTGGATTTGGCTTGGAGAGAGGGCGCTGGTGTGTCCTGTAGACTAGTCACAATATGCTGTCAAGTGTGTCACGACTGCCGGAAGGTTGAGAGCCACTGAGACTGGTTGCAGCCCAGCTGGATGACAACAGCAGCACTACTACGCTTACTTAGAAAATATTTTCATCATCAGTTAAATTGATTATCCTAAAGCCTACCTCAATGACATTGCAATACTACTGACCTCCCCAACCCCCAGCCCCAAACCATGGCTACTTAGGATATATCCACATTTGATCTGGGAGCATGATTCCCAGCTGTAATAGCTATACCCCATTCTAGCTCTGCTGGATGCTGGCATCTAAAAATACCATTGTGGCTGTAGCAGGATTGTATTCAGGGCAGCTAGTCTGAGCAGCTGCCCATGTTGTTGTGGATACACTGCTATTGTTAGGTAGTAGCTCAAGCAGAGCTAGCATAGGTGTGTCTATATGAGCTGGGAAGCACACTTTCAGCTCCAGTGTAAATGTAGCCTTAAAGTGTATGAAGATCAGTGGAGCATCTGGGATGGGTAGGGGCAAAGACAGATTCACTGCTGCATACCTTATTGAGATAAATAGTGTGGTAACATCCAGAAAAGAATGAGACATTTTGCAGTTATGCTAGCTAGGATAGACATACTTGGATTATCAGTCTTCATGTTCCAACCCGTAAGCAGGTCACCAGCTGAAATCATGAAGAAATTTTGCATAGCTGGCCACATGCCTCATCTGAGGCAGGGGGAGAGTGTTCACCTTCCCTGGAGGCATCTGGTACAAGCCGCTGTCAAGGGCAGGATACTGGGCTAGATGATCATTGCTTCATTCTGATATGGTAATTGCTCTGTGTCTTATGGGTAGTTAAAAAAGTCAGACACAGGAAAATACCACCCCTTCCACATTCACAAAGACTACAGGGTTAGCAACTTGCCAAAACAATTGTACTTAGCCAGGACTTGATAGTGGCATGATTTTGCATAAATTGGTTCTTACTTTGGACCCCATTCAACTCTCATTCCCTCATTCAAGTCAATGGGAATCTGGCACTGGATTCAGTGAGAAGAGGATCTGGCCCTTTGAGCTTAAAGATTTCACAGCTTGGAGCACAAGCAAGAGGATAGAGAAGCTGGAAAGCTGCAGCAGAAAAAAGAGTGATTTAACCTTACATGCTCAGGTGTCTGCTTTTCTTTCCTCTTTGAACTGATTTCCATCAGTCATTAATCTGAAGAATTTTTTTTATATATTTACATTTCAATTACCGTTGCTTCCCCATTCCTGCATTTTTCTTTATGGCTTTAGCGTCAGTATATAGCACAGGCTTCCTGTGGCACTTTTACAAGCTGCCAGAAAGGAAGTGACCTGGTTATGATTCCAACTCTGCAAACTACTGCAGCAAAAATTTTCCTTTTAGTTTGCAGCTCTTGAGTGTATCTAACACTGGCAGGGAAAACCTCATCGTTCTAACAACTGGCACCACCCTTTGGGTGTTGACAGCCATAGTTTTTCACTTCCAATTGCTCATTTATGCAGTCTTTAGTAGTTTTCAAACAGAAGCTCTAGAGTGAGAATGTGACTTTATTTTTTACCCACTTAGGTCAGTTACAGCAGATGTCGCTTTGAAAATGACTCACAAGCCAAGGGAGTTGGCCATGGGTGGAACCACCGAGAGTCTAAGTTCGACAGCTCTTACGTAGCAGGATGCCACAATGTTATCTCTGAGGAAATCCACGTTTGACTTTACATACAGAAGTAGCCTCCTTAGTTCCTGGAGGCAAGAGAAAGTACAGGCTAACTGTGTTCTGTACACTTAATAATGCTTAATATGATAAGGTGTTTGTGCTTCTTTCAGCCCTACTTAATAATGTGGTAAGAGGGATCCAAAATTACATGCCCTAAATGAGACTTAAAACCTACCAATCTACCATGATCTATCTGAAAAACTCCCTTTTTTGTTTACTGCATTAATTCATCTCTCTCCTTCAAACAACTCTTACATATAAAATTTTTCTCTTTAGTGTTTTCTCTATTCCCAAAATCCCACATAGATCACAAAAGCTCTAATACAGGGGTGGCCAAACTTATGGAACTCAAGAGCCACACAAGCTGATTAAACCTTTGAGAGCCGCACTGAGGCCTATAGCCATATACTTTTACCTACTCCAAAATTACTATGTTTAAAATTCGTTGCACACTTTAATTTTATCATAAAAAGAGACCAAATGGCAATCCTACTAATGTCAGATTCTAATAATTATTTAAGGTTACCATGAAAATTAGGCCTATACAGTAATATACATGTTGCTTGATGTAGAAGACTACAGGCTAGTGGCAAGTTTTTTAAAATCCTGACCATGCCACACATCTCCCTGCCATCCTCAGCCATGTCACACTTCTCCCCACCATCCCAACCCCCTCCTGAACTCCTAGGCTGGGGTTGTTTTCCTAAATTGATTTGCTGACATTCTTGTGGGAGCCACAATTTTTCATTCAAGAGCCACATGTGGCTCCTGAGCCGCAGTTTGGCCACACCTGCTCTAATATGACTGCTGAGAATTTAGTAGCTGTTTTACCACAACCATAGAATCCAGATGTTAGAAAAGTAAGGGATGGAAAAGATTGGTTAGGTCATCCAGTCCATTTTCCTTCATGATGGAAAATGATTCAAGACCGTATGTTTTTCTTGTCCTGCCTAGGTTTGAATGTTCCAAGTTAATGCATCTTTCCCCATGAAACAAGTTCCACCTCATGACACCCTCAAGAAGTTTCTTTTGGCATTCAGCCTAAATTTTCCTGTTTTAAATTTTTGTCTCACTATTTCTGATATACTTAATATTCCATAGATACAATTTTTCTTTTATCTTTGGGGTGAAACCCTATCTCCTTTGCTGTTGTAAACATGTACTGTTTCTTTAGAGATGTGACAGGAAGCCAGCTAAAAGGATCTTAGGGAGCTGTAAACAGGTGCTCTGTAATGAAAAAGAGATATGATGTAGCATTAAGAATACTACTGTTTTTTTAAATTCTAATGAAGTTCCTTATCAAGTCCTAGAAGAAAGCAATTCCTCCTATGATTATTTACTATTTAACATGTGATGGTGTCAGAAGCTGATTCACTTCTGACTAGCATAAATAAGAGGCAATGTAAATGCCCAGGGCCCACCTTCCACAAGACTTTTAGGGCTAGAATTTCAGCTGGTGTAAATCAACCTTACCCCAAAGAACAGAACTATACAAATTTAGGTGAACTGAGGATCTGACTCTCTGAGAGGTCTACAGAATTTCCTGAGTGGACAGAGCACTCCACCTGGTTCTGAAGTGCAGTGAAGTTTAACACAGTGGCAGGGCATAATTCAGCATATTAATTTAGGCAGCAGAGAGTGAATATGAAAACAATATACCATTAGCCTTCTCAGAGAAATGCTATGAGAATGGCTGTAGTATCATTCACAGAAAGTTTGATAGGCATTTCATTACCAAATAAAATCCAGTATACAAATAGGGATGCCTTAATCCAAAGACTGGCAACCCCTAGCACATGTACCAAAGATAGCATGCACACCTATTCACAGTGGCACACAGGGCTGCCCCCTACTAGCACCATCGCTGGCAGGGCTTGGGGCCACAAGAGCCGCATGCACGTTGCAGCTCCTGGCCCCTGCTGGCCCTGCCCCAACACCTGCTGAGGATTGGGGGGCAGGGCTGGCACAGGGGCTGGAAAAGGCTGCCAACCCCTCCATTAATCAAAGGGTCAGAGCACTGGAGAAAGCATTGAAGGGAAACTTCCATAAGTGATATATTGCTTGATCCAATGCTCAGTTGTGCCAGTGGAGCATCTGATACTAACCATCACTGGAGACAGGATTCTGGAGTAGATCAACCACTATCTGATCTAGTATGTCAATTTCTTATATTGTAATTCATCTTTTAGCAAAACTATATATATTTAACTCTTAACCTTTCCTTGTAAGTCAACTCCTGCCACCTGCTAATCATTTTCATGGTTCTTTTCTGAACTGCTTTAGTTGTCAATCAGACGAGGTAGGTGAGATAATATCTTTTATTGTACTATCTTTTGTTGATGAAGGAAAAAAGCTTCTGTCCTTACATAGAGCTCAGCCTCCCTAATATCCTGGGCCCAGCATAGCTAGCACAACGGTATAAACAACCCATTTGTCAATATCTTTTTTGACAACAGTGTGCCCAGAAACTAATGCAGTGTTCTAGGTGAGATCGTACATCAGAGCTGTAGTGAGAGAGAATATTAATTCACTATTCTACAATTTATAGCCTAAAATTAAAATGGACTTTTCCTGATATAACACATTGAAAAAATCACACTTAACTTGTTGCCTAAGAGCTCTTTTTCAGTATTTTCTGCATTCTGTGTCTCCCTTTCATTAAATACTTTGGTTTGGGTTCTTCCTCTGCAAATTGATTTAACTTCAACTAAATTTCCCAAATGGGATTTCATTGTGTTGTTTTCTGCACAGAGTTTTTAGGTTTCTAAATCTGTTTTTTTATTATTCCTTCATTCTCACCAGTTTTGCAACTCCCTAAATTTAGTTATCTGCACCTCCACATGTCATTTAGTCCATTTCACAGATCATTAATAGAGATTTTGAATAATGGCCCAATCCAAAGTCCATTAAAGTCAGTGGACAATCTCCTACCAAGTCGAATAGGTTTAGATCAAGCCATAAACCTGGGCATAAAACAGATTGCTGCAGCATTTCAGTAGATACCTCACAGCAATTTTATATACTGGAATATATCATTTTTCAGTAACACTTTACTTAAGGCCATTCAACCAACTGACAGTCCTCAGGACAGTGACCTTATCCAAGCCTATTTGAATAGATTTTTTCAAATAAGGTTTCAGGAGACACTATATGAAGTGTTCCTGTTAAAATCAGATATATAGCCTTTGCTTCATTTCCTTTATAAACTGATTGTTTTACTCTAGTGAAAACAAAAGACTCTAAGGTTTGTCTGGCAATATTTACTATTTAGAAACATGCTGCTTATTGCTGATGGTTCTGCTACTATCTAAGGCTAATAAATTATACAACATACCTATATGTTAAGAAACTCATCCCCTGCTAAATGTGCAGTACTTTACACCATCTGAGTGCCTATTTCTTCATCTACAGATGTAATTCTATTTCAAACAGCCCCTTCCTACCCTTCAAAAATGATAGACCCTATGGCTATGTCCACACTTAAGTTAAGTTTTAATTTAAGTTACATTGATTTAATAAAATCAAAATAAAAATCCTCAGATCAATTTAAGTTAAATCGATTTAACATGTCCCCACTAGAAACTCAAATTGAACTAGCATGTCCATGGACAGGATGTGCTAGCTTGATTTAGGAGAGGGGCAGCATGGGAGGTATGACAACATGGCTCCTAGAAGGGCCATGCCGCCACCCAATATATAGAAAAAGGAAAGCACCCTGGGAAGGAGAAGGGCAAAAAGTGTTAAATCGAAATAACAGTTAAATCAAAATAACACAACCACACAGTGTTATTCTGAAATATCAGTTTTGATTTAACCATCATTTTGATATGATACTAGGTTTTATTAAATCAAAATAACTTTCCTTATTTCGAAATGAGGGAGCTCCTTACTTCAAAATAAGGAAACCTAGTGTGGACATGCAATCTTTTAAATCAAAATAATCAGCATTATTTTGATTTAAAGAGTGAGTGTGGACATACCCTATTGGTCACCAGTGAAGAAGTTATCTGATATTGCCTTATGGTTCAGTGGGAGCACCAATTGCATTACGGCTCATTGTTTGGTCCCTTACCTTTGAAAATCCAAGGCTGCTCATACTGGCTATGTCTACACTGGAGGCTTAAGTCGACTTAACCAGGTTTAAGTCAACTTCAGCTGCTCCCTGGCTACATTTGGAGTTTGTTAAGTTGACTTAAGCACTTGCTTAAGTTGACTTAATACCCTTCACCCTTAAAGTCAACTTTAAGGGTTAAGTTGACTTTATTAAGTCGACTTAACAAAATGTAGCCCTTAAAGTTGACTTAAGCCAGAGTAGCCATTTAAGTTGACTTTACAAAGTTGACTTAAGCCAGGGGACCCACTTAAAGTTAACTATATTAGGTCGACTTAGGGTATGTCCACATGTCTCTTTTATTTTGAAACAACACTGGCTGTTTCGAAATAAAAAGGACTATGTCCACACGACATTTTCCTGTTCTGAAACAACAGAGCTCATCGTTTCGAAACAAGAGCTGTTGTTTTGAAACAGCTTAAACCACTTTTGTTTCGAAACGACAGTTATTTCGAAACCAGTGGTTTCGAAATAACACCATTGGGACATGTTATTTCAAAACAATGGTTGTTTTGAAATAACTTTTGATCTTCCTCCCAGGGTGCCCCCTGGGAGGAAGGGCCACCCCCTCAGCACCCTGGCCAGGGCGCCCGGCTCTTCCTGCCACCGGTGCTGCTCTCAAGCCCTGTGGCAGGGGTATGGGGGCGCCTGGCTCTCCCTGGCGCCGGGGCTGCTCCCAAGCCTTGCGGCCAGGAGCCGGGTTACCCAGCTCTCCCTGGCACCGGGGCTGCTTCCAAGCCCCATGGCGGGGTGCTGGGGCGCCCGACTCTTCCCGCCGCCAGCGCTGCTCCTGGCCATGGGGCTTGGGAGCGCCCCAGCAGTGGGGAGAGCTGGGTGCCCCAGCTCCTCGCCGCCTCCAAGGGGTGCAGCCCACCACAGCTGTGGCTCACCCCGCCAGGGCTGCAGCCCTGAGGAGCTGGGCGCAGGGTGAACCGCCACGGCTGCAGCCACCCCGCGACCCTTGCAGCTCCCCCAACCTGGGCGGGGGAGCTGTGGCACCCCCAGGCTCCTGGCAAGCCCTCTCCCCCCCTCCGCCCTGGTTGGTGGCAACATGGCCCGCATGGGTCCATGTTGCCACACCTCCCAGGGTGCCCCTCTCCTGAAAGCGAAATAGCAGGTCCACACATAGGACCCGCTATTTCGCTTTCAGGGTCTCCCTTATTTCGAACTAAATTTTTTTTAGTTCGAAATAAGTTGTTTCGAAATAAAGGTTTTGTTTCAAAATAAGTCATTTCGGAATGACTTATTTTGAAATAAAACCTTGTGTGTAGACATAGCCTTTAAGTGGGTCTCCTGGCTTAAGTCAACTTTATGAAGTTAACTTAAACAAATGGGGACTCTCTAAGCCAACTTAATAAAGTTGACATTAAGAAGACCTTCTTAAGTCAACTTAATTGAGCCCTCTAGTGTAGACATAGGCGCTGTGTACAAAGTACCATCAATACCTTACTTTCTCCTAGCCTGACACATGAATACTAGAATATGAGCTAGAACTGATTCAGAAAAAATATCATCATCAACATGCATCCTGAATACCCGCTATCTGCATATTCCAAAAGCATCAGGATTAGCTGAAGTGGCTTGGTTAAATCTGTTGGATCATTCAGGGCAGAGATTCACTTAATTATAATTAAGGCCTAAGGATTTTTTAAAAATATAATGTACACATACAGAAGGTATCAGAAACACAGGAAGGACATTATTGAAGTATAAGTGATTGGAGGCAGCAGTGGTGGCTTTTGAAGGGGACCACTGGTTGGCAGATTGCAGCAAGATACAGTTTGAGGTAGTAGAAATTTTCCAAATTTTCAATTTTCTGTTAAAGAAACTGACTTTTTTTAACAGCTCTTCTTACGGCATTTGATGATCAGAGGGTTAGGGACTTACTAAGTGATATTTTAAGGGCTTTATGGGAAAGCAAATAGGATAATTGGAATAAGGGCCTGTAGAACACAAAGGACCTGTGCAAATAGTTCAGTTCAGGAACCAGGAACGAGAATTGTATTCCCTAGAACCCTGATCCTGCTTCACATTTGCATGGGTGGACCCCTGTGCCATTGTAAAAATTCATTGATTCCAGTTGGGTTCCACACAAACAGAAAGGTTCATCTATGTAGATCTTATTGCATGAGTGGGCTCAGTTAATACCAACGGGAAAAAGGTTTCTCAGCCAATAAGTGATACTAAGCTAGGGAGCAGATGAACCTGGTTATCTTTGGATGCCCTTGAACTCCTTTCCTATTGCTCACTTTCTATTCCACTTTCTACAAAAAAGGATTTTGTTACTTTTAGCCTTGTTAGCATTCTTCATAGTGATCCTGTTTCCAGTCACTATTTGGACATTACCAAAAGCCACTTGCCAGAGGTTCTCCAGAGGTGACATGACTCAAACAGCTCATTAGAGCACTTTCTAAGGGCAAGATGAGATGGGTAGGGGAGCCATTACAAACACATATGAAAAAAGGTACATTTAAAATGATCAGGCAGAGATTTGATACGCTTTCCTTTCTAACTCTGGGTTAAGGTCTTCTGATTCTTCACGTTTTTGCCATAAATGTAGAGTCATGTGCAAGATGAACACTACAAAATATGCGATGGCTGTTGTTAATCACTTTTTTTTCCCCATTTGCTAGATCTGGATTTCAAAGACCACCTATTTAGGCAAGTTTGAATTCATGGCATCATTATGGGCCCATTTCTCTCAAAGAGTGGAGTTTTGTCATTTCCATGTAGCAACTGAACTAGATAAATCATCATAAAGAAGCTCTGCGTGTGTGCGTGTGTGTGTGTGTGCACGTGCATGTGTGTGTGTGGTTCTGATGTTCCCCTTTAACCATTGGTTTGTGGTTTAGCTTGACAAGCATATGTACTCTTGCCTCTTCTGTGGTTAGCATAAAAGGGAGTTAAGCATAATAATTCTATGCCTGCTCTTCTGCTGTTGATAGATTTGACTAAGAGAAGAATAAAAAAGAAAACAATTAGGCTGGGACATTGTGGAAATATTTGTCTCTAGCTGACCCTTATTGTTGCTGTGGATGAGTCCTCCTGAATAATAAGTAGTCACCATGGACAGCAGCCTTTCCCAGCCCCAACACTTTCAAACTGATGGGCTGAACTACAAATGTAAAATGAGACAATGAGACAGAACTTGATTTCTTTTGATACCTTTACCTATTCTACATCCGACTTATTTACAATCCCAATGAACAAAGGCTTTGTCCTACTTCCTGTAATAAAACTGTGTTTATTGATCTCTCTTAATTCTGCTTTACAGTTCTTCTTTAACCTCTTGGTAACCGTACTGAATTCCCTAGAGATCCTTGCACATTGAATTAGAACTCTATAAGCAAACATCAAAGTTTTCCAAAATAACTACTCATGAATGAGTACAAATATTATCTCAGCCATCTCAAAATCCCAGCAAAGCACTATTAAAAGCTTTAATGTATATTCAGTTAATCAGTACTGATACAGCTTTCTTAGTATGAGGGGGATTTTTGCATGCATGGGTTTATTTTTAATGCATTTACTTTTAATTAGTGCATAATTTTCTCTTAGAGAGTCTGACCTCTTCTACTGATTTTTTTTCTGCTTATTGTCATTGCTATAACACTTAGCACTGTAGCAGCTAATGAATTCAGGGGAAAGTGAAGACATTCCCCATCTCTCAGGATGAACTCCAGAGAAAGTCCAGGGACTCCTTACGGTTAATAAGAATCACTTTGACAGTGGATTGTAACTATTCCTTTTTGTGAGTTACTCAGCCTTCTCTGCCCTATTATCTCCCATGGCAAAAATACACACAGTACAAGCCTCTCTTTAATAATACCCTAATTAATACAAAACAGAGAAATCTATGGTCCAAATACATGAAACTGTTTCCTTTTAACATTTTATACAGGCTGTGTATATATGGGTAATAGCATGAGGAAGGAGTAAAAATGGTGTGGAGAAGATAAGGACCCACTATATAGGGCTTTGAAAATCTCATCCATACAGGTGGTTCCTCCAGGTGGGACATTTGAAGGACAACATGGAGAATTTTTCTTTGCTACAGCCCATTTGTTCAGCAGATAAAAAGAGAACTTCAGACCCCAGGGGAGTGACCTGTCCAGTGTCACCCACAACAGAGTCAGGAACAGAACTCGGCTTTTCTGAATCCCAGCCCAGCAGCACCAAGGCCTAGTAGACAGAGCACTAGACTAGACTGGATGTCCAGTGACTGGGATTCTAGTTCCAGTTTTGTCAAGGGCTTGTTGGGTGACCAAAAGCAAGTTGCTGCACAGTTCTGTGCCTCAGTTTCCTTGTAAAATAAAGGTTATGAAACCAACCTGTTTTGTAGTGCCTTTGAGATTTAGAGATAAAAGTGCTGTGTAAGAGGCAGGTGGTGTTGCACAGGGCTTTCATTTTAACTTTAACATATTAAAACAACTCCAACAATTAAATTTAAAAATTCCAAAGACTTAATGACAAACTGCATCCAAGCACCAAGAAACGTTTTAGTGGGTTGAAAATAATTTGGTTCACTAACTGTATTGCATTTAGTAAACCTCTGTGCTTTCTTCTACAGCTGGAACTAGAAACAGAAGTGCATGTACGTCCCCAGAAAGGGCCCCTTTGCGGTAGTTGCAGCTCACACAACACAGTACAAGGCCCAACATCTGGATAAGAATATAAACTTTGAAGCTTTTGAGATCTATCTACATTGCTAACGAATATGTCAATGCAGAATCTTACCATTCTAAATGGATTAAACAAATGCGGTAAGAACATTAATCACTGAATAATAATTAACCCACAGACAGCAAGGGAAGAGTTTTAGGCAATCACTGCCTGGCACAATATGATCCTTTTGTACACAATTGTATTCCTGACACTAGGAATATGTCCAGTTCTATTACTCCTTTCCACCACTCCTTTACAGAGTTGTTCACCTTTCAGTTCCATCTTTGTAAAAATAAATAAATAAATAAATAAATAAATAAATAACTAACATGACAAAGTAGTTAAAACCCAGAGGTGAGAATCAGGAGGTCTGGGTTTGATTTCTTGTGGTCACACAATTCCTGTGTGAGGTTTGGCCATCTCACTTAATTTCTAACTATGTGCCTCCATTTCTTCATCTGTAGAGTGGGGATACTAATACTTACCTATCTCACATAGAGGTTGAAGGCCTTTATTAATTAAGGCCCCAGTTCAGGAAAGAAGTTAAGCACACACTTAAGAACATTCCTATTCAGGAAGCCCCTTACACATCTGCTTAAATTTCACTTTAACGTTAAGCATCTGAATAGGGATCTAATAAAGCTGAGGGAATGCTGTACAAAATGTTCTACAATTTTTTTTGTCCAAATACTTAAATGATTTGCTTAGCCATCCTCATGCCTCTTGCATTGGCTTTCTGGGGCTATCCATGCAAGTAAGCCTGAATGTAAGCTGAAGCAAATTTCAGGGTTATGTGCCTACTTATTCACAGAAAATGAATTTCTGATTGCAACACAGGAGTGTTTGTGATGGAATTATTTGAACACTAACTGAAACAAGGAAAATAAACAATGCCATGTGTCTTATCTGTTCAATCACAGCTGATCAATGGGATTCAAATAATAGATACTGGACATTAGCAGAGAACTATTCATGATCAATTCATAGAATTAAAGAAACAGCAAAAATCACTAGCTTCTTTTAAATAAATTATTAATTAGTACTTTTAACATGTCCTAATCGGCCCTGATCAGAAACTTTACAAATACATGTCAAAAAGATGGTTCCTGCCCCAAAGAGCTTGCAGTCTATGCAGACAATAAATAGATCTTAGGAATGTGGGATTTGCTTCTGAACTCACAGAGTTAGATTGTGCTTTTAGACATAATTGTGGTCAGGGTGCAAACATCGCTCCAGATGTAGCTTTGGGAGGTAGACACACCCTTCTGGTTATAATTTTGTCCTGCTTCCCTCTGGTTGCAGGGATGAAAAGTAAATTACTGACATCCTTCAAAGGGTTCAATTTACTTTTATGCCTAGCCAGTTACTCTGGCAAGTGAATGGAGGGGCAGATCCAGATCTCTGCCCCTGTCACTTGCAACGTGAAATATCTGGAGAACTCTGGCTACATAGTGCCAGAAACAGACCTAAGATCAGCCCAAGCAAGAGCAGTGAAGAGGGCCTTTTCTCCCTTTCTTCTACACCAACAGAGCAAGAGAAGGGCACAAACTAGCCCTCTCTGAGCTGAAAAAGAGGCTATATGTGTTGGATAATTCACTGAAAATTATTTGCTCAGCTCTATTTATTAATGTTTGTGAAGCACTTTGAGCGCTAAATGCCCTTGAGCCGTCGTTCACCTAAGCCTTGCCCTTGAATTGACATCAGTGAAAAGTCTTTAATAGCAAAAGTAGCCACAGCCGCACGGAATTTTCAAATCCTCCTGAGGCAAGAAAAACATGATTTTTCCCTTTAATTTTATGGTCTGTTGAATCTTTTGTTTTTCTTGCTGTATAGCAAGAATAACGTTCATGGCCTTGGAGTATTCTTGTGGTTTTCAAATGCCTCTGCTTCAATTTGGCGTCTCCCACAAAAAAATTTATTGCCACATATACCCTTCGCTGCACACATTATCCCTTCTCTGATGCCACTAAGAGGTTCTAATGTCAAACAATGGACCCACAGTGGAGTTTCTTGGCTGATCAAGAGTGATGCCTTGTGCATTCTCATTCTCAGATTGTGCAAGAGGTCAACATGTGCCATTTCTAGCCGTGAGACATCAGTTTGAGCCAGGTATATTTTATCATTGTTTGACATTTAAAAATGAATGCTTCACAAAAAGCTAAAAAGCATGCTGTTTCCAATTTCCAAATCCTTTATAAAAACAAGCTCTGTGAATAAGACACTCTTGCCAGGAAAAGCAGTCTGAGCATATGGCAGAAAAGGAAGCTACTTTGACTTTCTTGTAAGGAATTGATGATGAGGAGATATGGGGACATGGATCTGGATTAGGCTAAGGTTCATGACTGAAATCCAGTAATGGCTGGTAGCCACTTTATTGATTGAAAAGGGGTTTGCAGATATTGCAATGACAGTTCAGAACATTTTGAAAGCTATGAAAAGGTAATGCCCATTCTGTAGATCATCAGCTCCAGTGACCTAGGAGGCCCTCGCCTACTATGCAAGAGACTCCTGTTCAAACTCCTACTTTACCTTGTACAGAAATTGAATTCTGTGCCTCTTCACACTCCTCCGACCCCCACACAAGCACTTTCACAATCATGGTGACCGTGTTCAGTATAGCACATGAACTGCAACTCATGGCGCACTCTCTGGGTGAGAGAAAAAAGGAGGCAAAGTAATGGCAAACCCCTCTCCCTCTCTCCGGTTCTTGTTATTTGTATTATGGTAGCATTTAAGGACCTCTGCTGCACAAAGGACCTCTCTACTTCCTTCCCCCCATCCTAAAGTGCTGAAAATCTACAGAGACAAGCCAGACAGAGAGTGGATAGGGAAACAGAGACTCAGAAGGGGAATTGGCTTCCCCAAGGGCATTGGCAGGCCTGCAGGCTCAGCATCCAATGTTCTGTTTACTACATCACTCAAACTCCCTGATCCTAACACTAGTTCAGCCTATAGAGCTCCTCTGCCTATTGGGCTACTCAGGGAGCAACTGTGTCTCATTCCAGGCACCCAATCCCAGCTACCTATAGGGTCATGGAAATCCACACTAGCCCACAGTCAGGCCAGTGGCAAAACTTGGCCCTATAGGTATGTATATAGTGGATTGAGTAATGATGTATATGTGAACTTTCTATGAGAGGTGGAATTTCTGACTCACATTGGGCAGGTAGAAAGCAAAGGGGATTTTCCATCCTTATGAGGAAGAAGAATAGGTTATACTGGGCTTTCAGCCTCAGAGTGGACTAGTACATAGGGAAATGGTGTTGCTTGTGAACTATATGTGAAGAATCAGGTGGAATGTATTGTGGTCTTTTGCACATGATGTGCAGCTGGACTGAGGAGAAGCTCCAGTCTTCAGTATATGAAGGTTAAAATGCAAGATGTCAGCATGTCTGGCTCAGAACAGGCAGATCAGCTAGAAGAATTTGGTCTATGTAAGGGTGGGTGGACCATATGTGATGGGGAGATGTTGATCTGTGATACTTTGTAGCTTATGTTGGTGACATGCATGCTGGGTGGAATGCTTCTGGGTACATATAGGGAGATGGAGTTAAGGTTATTCTGTGAATGTGTGACATGATATTTTGCACATGTAAGTTGATTTAAGAGTCTACAGACCAGGGGCAGCCAAACTGTGCCTCAGGAGCCTCACGTGGCTCTTTTATAGTTAAAGTGCAGTTCACAGAGCCCCCTATGTCGCTGCCTCCTACTCTGCCTAACAGACGGAAGTGAAGAGTTCAGGGCTCTAGGCCTGCAGGGAAGACAGTCTTGGGGCTTCTGCCTTGTCGGAGGCACCTGCTGAGGCTCAAGGCTTTAGCAGGCACACCCCATGGGGCAGGCACCTTGAGCTCCACCACCCTGCCACAGGCCTGACGCCTTCAGGCCTGGAAGGTGTGCCCTGGCTCTCAAACTTCTGAAGATTGTTGCATGAGGCTCAGCGGATCAGTACGGTTGATCACCCCTACTATAGACAATCTGAAGATATCTGATTACTTATCTACTTTCCTCTAATTTGTTCATTTTCATGTTTCAATTTTGTTTTTTAAACTGTAGCTTTACCACAGAGGTAAAAGCTGGTTTTGTCTGTTAATGTTTAGGGATGAGCAGAGCAGTCTAGGTAAAATGAGAAGTAGGAATAAAGTAGAATAAATCTGAACCTTTTACAAGTTCCATTTATAAGTCTTTTTCCAGGTTTTAATCAATTCATATCAGTGTAACCCTTCCTCTTTCTGACCCATATACCCCAGCTCTGCTCATCTTTTCATATATTGCTGAAGAAAAACAAAACTAAAACAACAGGAGCTGCTATAACATGCATGCATAACTGGCTGGATAACCAATCCCAGAGAGCAGTTATCAGCAGTTCCCAGTCATGCTGGAAGGGCATAACAAGTGAGGGATTGGTTCTGGGTCCAGTTCTGTTCAATATTTTCATCAAAGATTTAGAAAATGGCATAGGGAGTATACTTATAAAGTCTGTGTGTGATATGAAGCTGGGAGGGATTACAAGTGTTTTAGAGGATAGGATTGCAATTCAAAATGATCTGGACAAGTTGGTGAAATAGTCTGAGGTACATAGGATGAAATTCAACAAAGACAAGTGTAAGGTACTCCACTTAGGAAAAACAATCCATGGCACATATACAAAATGGACTGACTGCCTAGGAAGAAGTACTGCAGAAAGGGATCTGGGTGCTAACTATGAGTCAAGAGTGTAACATTGTTGCTAAAAAGTAAACAGCATGCTGGGTTGTATTAACTTGATAATATAAGTAGGAAAATAGAAGTAATTCTGCTTTACTCAGCCCTGATCGGGGCCTCAACTGTATTATTGTATCCAGTTCTGGGCACCTCATTTTAGGAAAGATGTGGACAAACTGGAGAAAGTCCAGAGAAGAACAGCAAGAACTATTAAAAGTCTGGAACACTTGACTTATGAGGGAAGATTGAAAGAACTGGGTTTGTTTAGTCTGGAAAAGAGGAGACTGAGAGGTGACATGATAAGTTTTCAAGTCCGAGGAGGGAGAAAAGTTATTCTCTTTAGCTGCTAGGACAAGAAGCAATGGGTTTAAATTACAGCAAGGGAAGTTTAGGTTGAACATTAAGAAAAAATTCCTACCTGTCATGGCAGGGGCATCTATCACCTGCCATGCCTGGCCAGAAGCGCAGCAGAAGGGGCCGGATCAGGGTCTGAGTTGCTTGCGGGCAGCAGCAGGAGGTTTGAAGCTGGTGCCTGCTGCTTGTGGGCAGTGGCAGGAGCCAGCTATGGCTTTGAGCCTCCTGCCACTTGCCATCAAGCAGCCATGAGTGAGATCCGGCTCCTGTTGTTGCTAGCAAGAGTAATACAGGTCAGTAATAGGTATCCAGTTAAAGATGCACACACTAAGTTCATCATAAAACCAAAGGAGCTTTAGAGTGGCTTTGAAGCTGGATCCCAGCATGACACAGACAATGCCCAAGGGAAAGAGACAATCTTGCTTTACTTGGGCAAACTCCTGTACTTTATAAAGAGTTGTGGGAATTGTCATTTCCACACAAAGCAAATGCAACCTTCTTTCTAAAAGACTACTCTGAGTCTGAACTCACCTCTAGGCCTGATCAAAGACCAGATTCAGGAAATCATTCCTACTCTGGACAATATCTGACCATATGCCTAGAGTTAAGCATATACTTAAAGGTCTCCGAACTATAGACTTAATCACATACTTAAGAGCTTTCCTGAAGTGAGGCACATATGAGGTACTGAGAACTGCCTGATTTCAGTGGCAAGTGAGGACTTTTGACAAGTTGTAACCTGCAAGGGTGGGCTAGAATTCATTCACTAGCATCTCTCCAGTGCCTAACAAGGGTTAAACCCCTATAGAAAGCCTTTGGAGAGCCAGGATCCAATCTGTACAGGACACACAGTGAAGACTGCTCAGAGTTCCCATCCCACACCAAAATACTACTCAGCATAAACATAACAATGAACTTTATTAACTGCTAACTTAACAAATCTTATCCTAAGGAACCAAAATGAACTTAAACAGAACAGTAAGAAACTCAAGAGTCCAAAGTTTAGGTGAAGTCACCCTTATCCCAATTGCAGTCTTTAAGTCCTTGAGGCTTGAATGCAAACAGAAGCAATCCTAATTTTCTCTGGCTGCAGGAATCTTCAACTGGAATCCATGCAGTCCTTTCTCTCTTCTCTTCAACCAGCACCATGCAGTCAGGTTGCTGGTTATCCAGCTCTCAGTCCCACAAAAGAAAACTCTCCTGAAAAAAAGTCCAAAGCAGGGAGAAAATATCCTGCAGTCCACTCCTGACCCAGCTCCTTTCACTCAATCACTGAGCACATCAACTCTGCAGCTCACCATGGTTGCTCCTCTCCCTGTTGTAGGTCTCAAGCTTCTCCCGAGCTTCTGACTCCAGCAACAATAGAAACTTGTGGAGCACGCTCAGTATGGTACCACACCCTACTACCAGAAAGCTCTCTGCCCGGCAATGTAACCCAAGCTGAACAGGTGTCAAAGAGGTAGCCTATAGTTTTGGTATATAGATTACACAGTTGTACTTCAGAGGATCATGGCAATAGAACTTTTCCTGGAATTTAATTTTTATTGGACAAATTGATGCCTCATTCTTTTCTTTAAGTTACCATCTGGTGTTATGCTGTTTACTTTGCAATATTACATACTCATGCCTTTATTTTTCTATCAGCACTCCCTCTCTTATTCAAGACACCCAGTGCTGATCATCTTACAAATGTGGTGGTGGTGGCTGGAGTGGGGTGAGGAAGGAAGATGGGAATTGCAGCAGGCTGATGGGCAATGACCTGATATTTACTTTGTGAGGGATTCCTTGCAGATTACCTAAAGCCAGTTTAAGCCAGGGGTCTCAAACATGCAGCCCCTAAAGCTATTTCCTGTGGTGTATAACAACACTATTGTTACCAATATTTGCAATATTGTTGTATGAGAAGGTTTCAGTGGTGCAGCCCTCGAGCTAATGTACTAGTCCTCATGCAGCCCTTGTGGTGATTTGAGTTTGAGGCCCCTGGTTTAAGAGATGTACTCCTTCTCTGCATCCAGCTTTAACGTAGGGGTTGCCTGCTTGTATGAATCATGAGACAGATAGGCTGGCCTGTGAGTCAAGCCCTCCACTTTCTTGATCAAACATGGCTAGAACAGAGAATGAGTTGTCCTACTCCTTATGCAAATTTCATTTACAAGCAGGGCCTGAACAGCCACTTTTTTGTATGCGTATTTGTTTGGGGAGGAGAACTGATTACTTATGTGTTAGTTGGAAAAAGAAATCTCATGAGGCTCTGGATCCTCCCCATACATAGATTTTACTGGCATTTTCTGAACATTTCTATGAGACTCAGTTGGCACAGTTTATATGCAAACAACTACAACAATTCTATGTAATTGTTTGGTATGATGTGACCCTGGGATTTGGGGGGAAATGGTTGGGTGGGTGGGGGCATCAAGTACTGTTGCTATTTGTTATTACAACTCACTTTCTATCTGTCTTTGTTGGAGGTTTATCCTTTCTGCCACTGGCAGTTCACAGCCTTCTAGAAGATTATATTCACAGGTCTCACCTCTGATCTGGAGAGGCACTTAAGGCTAAAGATTCTCTTACCTTCTCCCTTTATTTTCGGGGGGGACAGCAAAATGTTTAGCAGTAAAGACAAGCAGACAATTTATTCCCCCTCCCAATTCTGATTTTCATTTTTGTTATTGTATATGAATTGTTCATAGCCAAATTGTGAAATCCTAAAACATATATGTTAGTCAAAATTATTAATGTGTATCTGCAGAGGTTAATTCTTCATCTGTAGCTTGTTTGTGAGCTGTTCATTGCAAATATATTCAATTTCTAATTCATAGGATTGTATATCTCTACATATCATTTATAGTATGTATTCATCTCTCTCATTCTCAAAAAAATTGCATATTTAGTGGAAGAAAAACCCATGCACATGACATCCCTAAGTGACTGTATGATTGCATTATCTTGTTTTTGTCACTCTCCTTTTTCCTATCGTCTCATTGCACTGTTCGTAACTGCCACAGGTTGAATTCTGTATCCATTAGCCTGTAAGCTCTTTGGGGGGTAGGTATTCTGTATGCTTTTGTCTGGGTGATTCCTGGCACACTTTGGGGTTGTATGTTAAATAGTAAAGTAAAAACCAACCAACTGCCAGGACTACAGATGTTATATTTGAATATATCATTCAAAATTCACAAGGTTCTGGTTAGTTATACAGGCAACATGGTAATGTTTCTGTTCCCTGAGTGGGTGGTTTATATAATTAACCAACACATGAGAATTTGGAAATTTAATGGTACAGCTGATATGCAGTACTCAAAATTTGTTTTCAGTGAACATTTTTTCTTTCATGCTTAAAAATTAGCCTTTTTGGTGTAGTCATGCTAGAGAAGATTAAATGTTTGTCGGGCATCAGGAATGAGATTCAATTTCACTTCACTTGACTTCAGTGCAAATTTTGTCTGAGGGATTTTGTCCTAGTGATGGATACAGGGTATCCCAGAAAGCCTTTTAACCTGCTATCCCAATAGACACAATACCCACCCACCCTCACCCTGCAGCCCCTATTCTTCCAGGAGATCATCTTTGAACATCCTCCAGTCATTAGTATTTGCCATATGTAGAGTCAGTTGTTACACAGAGAAGGTTCTGTTGATGAGATGCCTTGATATTAATGCTTTAAATTAAGATGCCTGCATATGCCTCTGATGTATCAAAGTTAATTAAGATGCTATTGTATATTGAATTAATACCATTTGGTTATTGAAAACATATGCTGTGAGAGTTAACAACAAAGTCATAAATACAAATCCCCAGTGACCAAATCCTTCAACCTTACTCATATGAGTAGTTCTATTCAATGAGAATACATGCCTGAGTAAGAACCTACTTACATAACTAAAGGACTGCATGATGGGGCCCCTCCATAATTGTTAACCTAAAATAAATATGTTTTCAATGATCGCTTGGTATTTAGCCTAGAACTATCCATTTAAATCCAAGACTTGTTTCAGTAAGGCAGTTTTTCATGCCAAACAAGTAAATGCCAGCTCATTGTTAAAAATCTAGTCACTGAGAATCAGATCTCTGAGAGACCAAAATCGAGGGTGAAATTTCACTCTGTATATATGTAATTATAGTTAAATAGAGTAAGAGCCCTCTACCTTTGCATTAAGGACAACATTCTGCCCCCTAGCACTTAGAAAACAGCTAAGCTGACAGCAGGGAAACTCAGCAGCAATGAAGGAAGTGGAATTCTTCCACAAAGGTCGTGGAACAGATATGGAACCATTCCATGCATGGCTACTACTCTATCCTAATGGCTGGTGCAGGCTCTTTGGTGCTAATGCCCCCTCCCTCTGCTGCATGTGTGGGAAAGGAATAGGGGACCCCCTTCCCTTATCTTGATGGATCCTCCAGCATCACTTTATTCCTGTCTGTTCCACCCACAAAAAAAGACTGTACCACAGCAGATGGGGGATTTTATTAGGTTTTTCAACATGTGCACCAAGAGGGGCATCCATTCCTTTCCAACTTGCACAGCCTGGACATAGTCCTATCTGAGATACCAGCCACTGCTCCTTTGAAAAAGGTATGGGAGCAGGGGTTGCATGGGTGGCAAACCTATTGTTTTAGTAGGTTTCCTTAACAGCCTCACGGGGATCTCTGGCCATCGCATTGTCACTCTGCCCCCTTTTTAGAGTGTGGCTGTAAAAACCAGAATCTAGATCTAAATTTGAAAGGGGGAAAAGGTGCCATAGGGACAGTTGCATGTTGGCTGTCGTTGGCTGTCATTAGCTTACTGCTATAAAAATGAATGGGACTTTTCTTTCACGTAGACATTGCACACTGGCTTCTTTAAAAAAAAAAAAAAAAAAAAGGCCAGTCAATGGCACTGGTGTTTGATAGTAGATGACTAGTGGATTTTATTTTTGCTTTCCTCCACATGTTGGTACCTCTGCAAACTTCATCCTGCTCTCTCTAATTTTTGCTCAGCTCTGCATTTCAGGCTGTGTCATGAACCCTAAGAGTTGTGTGAGTGTTTCTGCCTGAAGTGGAAGCAGATGACACAGAGAATCTAAGAGGAAAACTCCTGTCCTTTGAGCTGTCCACCCCTCTTCTTCCAAACTGAAGGGGTTTTGGCTAAAAGTCAAAGAAATATTCATATTTTTGGATATTGGTGCAAGTCAGAGCAAATTGACTCTCCAAACCTTTCCATCACTAAATGAAATCTAAACATACATTATTATCATGTGCTTTGTTAGAGTCCCAGTGTCAGAAACACTATAATAAGTTATTGCTGCACATTTTGATTTATACTTCAGTTCTTTACTGAATCACATCCAAAGTATCATCCTTTCACTTAAAGGATAGCAACTAAATAATAATTTTAAAAAACCAAAATGCTATAGGCTTTTGTGATAAAGGGAATTGTATCTTCCTAGGGAAACAGTTTGTTGTTAAATCATTTTGTATTTATTCCTACCGATTACCTATGTTGTAAAGGGTTCATTTCTTCCCCCACCCCTTCTTACATCAGAGGCATATAATAAAAATAACAGCTTAATATCACTCCCCAGCTGGCTAAGAACCACTTTTGTGCCTCTGGAGCGGTGTTTAGCTAGAGGAATCTAACACTCACTGTGGTTTAAGTGAAATCAGCAGTCACTCGTGAGAAGGATGTGTCTTGCCTGGTGTCACCCCAGGCTCTCCCTTGGGCACCTTCAGAGAAGCAGAAGGGAGAACAAGGACACAGGCCTAGGTTTCTGAGCATGTGTGGTCTTGGGTTTTGCCTGTGTCTATATGAGTTCTGTACAACCTGAAGACAGTGAATGTGTATGTGTCTATGGGAGTGGAGGAAGGGGGGATTTAATAGATTTCTCTGCAAAGGTCTCGTCTGTTTTTAACAAAAAAGGGGCAGACGGAAGAAAAGAGCAATAACAGTAGATAGGGATACAACAGTATGAGCAGGGAAAATAAAAGCCTAGGAGTGGCGTAGCAAGGCAGAGAAGCTCTGTAGTCTAATTTTATGAGGAAGACTGTTGTGTTACAAGACAAGAAGGGCAATAATGGTTGGCACTTGTATTCATCTGTGACTTAAGTACTTAGCAAAGGGCCTATTAGAAAAGCCAGCCTATCAAAAAATAATGAAGGAGACCAGCCAGCATTCCACAGCATATCACGGGCATTTTTTAATGCCCCTTGGGATTCACGCCTCCATCTGAAGGCTGGAAAGGTAGACTGTTAATGACAGCAGTTAACACTGTAGATCACCAGGTCATGCTGCTTTTGCTCCCCACCACCAACCCCCTCGCAGCAAGTAAACATACTGGGCTATAGCCTGAAAATATGTCCTCTGGTACTTCTGCAATACAAACAGTGCTGTAATGAGAAAACGGTCTGTTTATTCTCAGAGTGTTAGCAGATGGGCATTCTCTTGTTCTTGCTCCCTGTGCTGCTAGCCAAACTCTCCTGTGTTGCCCAGTGGATGCTATTTCAGAGACAGATTCTTCCTGTAGGGCATATGCAGTGTAATACAGGTAGAAATAAATCTGTGTACAGCTGGCCAGATGCTCCTCTCATTGCCACTGGTGCAAACATACTGACTACAGTGAGGTGACATAGGACAACTAGAGTGGAATTTGGCCTATGGGATGTATATTGAACCTGTTGCCAGTGGAACTTTATTTTCACTGCTTCTTTACAGTGGGCATGAACCAGATTCTGCCTGGGCCTTTGGTGAGTGCACAGTGCAGGAGAGGGTGCACAGAAGTAATTTATCCAAGCACTGTGGCCCCTTGAGTGCAAAGTGGGCATGCAAGGCAGCTAACAACCACTCTCACATATACCCAGGGACACCTCTAGCATAGCACGTCTCCCCAGCAGGAGAATAACCAGGTCTAGGTAACCCTCCTCACAGCACAAGGAGAAGGGCCATAGCTAAACCTCTGCTATAGCCAAGACTGGATTATCAAAGGGGCTTAAACTCTGGGGCCCAGGCAAAAAAACCTCTGATAACCCTATCCCCAGCCTGGCTCAGCACCAGCAGGGCAGGAGCACTCACAGCACTCCTCCCTGCAGGTGCTATAGCGGGGGTAAGGGGGCAGAGCCAGACGCCAGGTGCTGCTCTCTGCTCCCCCCCTGGGCTGGTTGGTCTGCAGACCAGGGCATATTTGCTCCACCCAGGTGGGGGGCTGGCTGGCTCACAGCAAGGCCACTGTCGCCTTCCAGGGTGTGCTGCATGCCGGCCGCCCCACCCCACCCCTTGGGCAGAGTGGCCAGAGTGGGGCCAGGGCAGGAGTGCCCTCTGACCCCCAGCCCCCCCCCCCCAAGAAAGGGGAAGGGGCGGGACCCAGCCAATGCGGCCCCGACGGGGGCTTCATGGTTGAGGACACCTGGGTTCCCTGCGGTGTGGGGCGCCAGGAAGAGGGGCCCCTGCAGTGGAGGGCAGCCCAGGGCCCAAGGGCCGCTTAATTCAGCCCTGGCTACATCCCAAAGTTTGCTGCACTTTAAGGCCTCCCTACCCTACATCGGCCTCCAGATCAGCCACTGGCAACTCCAGCACAGGATACAGCAGGAATAGATACTCAGCTAGTCAGAGTTCTTCTGAATCAGTTTTGTCTGAAAATTCAGGTTTGTCAAAATGGTTTGGGTTCAATGAATTTTCATCAAATCACAGGCAGAGCAATACTGGAAACTTGCCAAGTTCCCTGCTAGGTTACCTGGTGTTTCCAGGGTGGGTTCATTGCTCCATGGCACACAGACACATAGCTAGATTTTGCCCCCTTCAGTGACCTGCACATCACAGGGCTAGATCCTTTGTGGCACACAGCATGGCCACTTCCCAATCATTTGCTCTGGGTGCCCTGGGCATTGCTGTCTATCCTCTGTGAGGGAGTATGCTCTTATCCCATTACACCTGCTGTCACAGATTGGACAGTCACCTGAGGATGAATCCTGCCTTCTAGACTGAACCTCACAACTAGTCCCAATGACAAGTCACCTGTTACCCTTCAGGAGAATGTGTGTGGAGTGTACCCCTGAATTTATTCAGCCCTTGTCCTCTAGTCTTATTTGCAGTCTCTTGTGTGTGGAAAGAACATGGCATGTGAGGGGATTCAATACAGCTTCAAGTTATAGATTCCAATTAGAATTTATGTTGGTTTCAGCTCATGCTAATTTCACTCTCCCTGGCAGGATTATGATGCAATTGTTCTTTCAAACATCTCCTGTGGCCTGGAACTTTCCTACAGCCTGTCCCCTGCATTTCTCCAGGGCTCTGGCTTACAGTTTCGTGGGGCAGAAAGATAACTCTCTTTAGGTTGGAAGGTGCCTTCATTTTATTCCTGATTCATGGTGGGAAAGGTCCCTTGTCCAGCCTGGCTGTGAGATGTAAAGGTTCAGCAGAGCTAGCTGACTCGATCAATTCCCCGACACAGTCAGTAGCAGCCCCTACCCCAAGCCAAACTCTATGGGACTCATGAAGCCATCACTCTTCTGCACCAGTCCCTTCTTCCAAACTCTTAAGTCCACAGGGCATGTCTACACAGTGATTTAAAAAAACCCTGTAACTGGCCCAGGTCAGCTGGTTCAGGCTTGTGGAGCCTGGGCTCTTGGGCTGAAAAACTGCTGTGTAGATGTTTGGGGTTGGACGGCATCCAAGTTTTGGGATCATCCACCTTCACAGGGCCCCAGAACTCCGTCTCCACTGAGTCCAAATATCTACACAGCAGTTTTTCAGTCTGAGCCTGAGGCAGCTGGCCTAGGCCAGTCCCAGCCATGCTGCAGGGCTTTTATCTCTGTGTAGACATACCCATTGAGGCTTTGTCTTCACTGCTGAAGAAGGTATAATTAATGTCTGTGAGAAGCTATCCCAAAGTAAAAACACAGTGGAGTCAAGGCACTTTAGCATAACCATGAAGTAAACAAGGCAAGATCAACCCCAGGTGGAGGTATAGTGATGACCTCACGAGTTTACCTCATGGTAACACTAAAGAACCTTGTCCCACTGTGTTTTTAAATAATTCGTGCATATTAATTACTGTTAGGTAAGAAATATACTGCTTTAAGCAGGAAAGAAAAGGCCTCAAAGCTCCTGTCTTTGACACAATTCCCCCTCAGATAAATTGCCCCAGACTGCCAAAGCACCACTTCTCCCTCTGAAGCAGAGAAGCTAGGACACCTGTCTATTTTCTTTCCAGTCTCTCAATTACAGTGTTCTTCTTGTGTCCTGTACAGTCAGGAAATATCCAGAACTACCATTCCCAGTGCCAAGAAAATCCCAGGCTCCATTGAACTCACAGCACCATGTTTCAAACTCCTAGCAATGCAGAAATCTTCATTGCCTCACTGAGCTAGGGATTTCCCTGTTCGCACCCTGATCCATGAACACACACTAATGCACACCCTTGTTCTTCACACAAAGAACTTACCTGTTCCCAGGGATTTCTCTGAAGTTCCTCTTCTTTTTCACCCATACTTCATGTTAAATCTCTTCTTTGTTGTTTATTTCCCCTTTTCTCTCATTCCTTGACTTTTCCTCATGAGACTCTGACCATGGGCATTGTCCATCCAGCCACTCTGATGAACTGCTGAGGCCTGTTTGGAAAGACAGACTAGGTTTCACCTCACATCCAGGGCTTAACAGTGCTGGGTTTTGTTCTGAATCTGATAGGATGACATCACAGGGTGGAGTTGAGATGATTTCCCTGCTGAGTCTTTCCTTTCCTTTCCCCAGGGTTAGGCAGTACTCCTTCATTTTTGGACTGGAGGTCTTTACTTCACATGGAGTAAGGAAGTCATGTCCACAATGCCTGCTGTCTTGAACTCTGGTACAGAAAATGTCTGTAGTTTGCAGTTTGCCCTCTGGCATCTTAGTTGCACGATCATCCTGTTTTGGGTTTCCACTGACTACTCTGAGTATCTCTTATTTTCTTTTTCCAGATGGGGAGCACTGACTTATTTTCGTAGCAATGGAACAGTTAAACACAAGAGTACTGATTTAAGGCTATACAGGTAACCTTAACTCTGGGATTTCCTAACTTTTGAGTTCTTAACTTTGCAACCTTAATGTCCATTCCATGTAAATTTGTGTGCAATAATATATAAATAACAGTAAAATAGAATATTTTGTGGTGAGGATTTGACTTCTCTCATGGCCACACAAAGAACTTTGCACACAGTCCATACAGAGTTTGAGAAGTCACTTTATAAGGCAACTAGACAAACTTTATATGGCCCAATTTTGCCCTCAACTACTTGTGCACAATTCTTACTGAATTTGAGTTGCATCTGGCTATCCAAGGTCAGCACTGGATCCTCTGAGCCAGCTTTTTCCCCAGTGTAAGTTCACTGAAGTCCTGGCTCTACTGTTTATATTATATCCTTCATCCCAGGCTATGCTAAAGCAATTGAGAGGCCTTGGAGTATTTGTGAACAGCAGGGGGTGTCCTGAAGCTGATAGTGTAGAGGCTGTGTCTCTGACCAGCCAACTGGATCTTGGCATCACAGCATAATTCTCGCAAATACCAACCATTCCTAAAACTAGTGTCCTGAGGCATTTCCCTGAGTGTTGCTAATTGAAATCACCTATATAGAGTGGGTGTCATTGCCTATTACACCATGTTTCAGAGATACCAGTATATGTTCACACTTGCTCACTCTGACTTGTCTTTATAGCATCTTCTGAAGTATTCCAGGACTGTAAATAAAACCTGGTTTAAGCTCATGTATGGTAGATTTCTAAGTATGGGAACATGGGTCTTGTTCATTTAAGGAATTCATTCCTTTTAAGGCTGTAAAATTACTGGCTGCAATAGACATTTGAGGTGAATCCTGAACCTTTATAGAAAAGGGATACCAGGGGCTTCAGTGCTGTATTGAAGGCTGTGGTACTGGTTGATCCAAAAGACACTGACTCCCTTTCAGTGCCTTTTTTGATTCAGCTTAAGGAGAGGCAGTGCTTTGTCCAATGAGCTCAGGGCCCTTGACTTTAGGAGGTTCTAGTTTTCTAAGGAAAGATGTATGACATGTTGGTGTGCAATGCTGACATCTCTAAACCACCAAAGCTAAGTCAGGCTTATTCTCTGAGATTTATGCTCCCCTAAATTAAAAGCACTTGAGAAATAACAGCCTGGGGTTCTGGGAGTAGATTTTGGGTCAGTGCTGCAGTGGATTGTGAGGATATTCTCTATGGTGCCTGAGGCTATGTCTATACTATAGGGCTTAGGTAAGTCAACTTAATGGCTACATTTTGTTAAAAAAAAAACAAGGAGTTGTGTGGCACTTTAAGACTAACAGATTTCTTTTTCGCATGAGCTTTCGTGGGAGAAAATCCCACTTCGTCAGATGCTTCGAAGATGGGTGAACTTAAGCATCTGATGAAGTGGGATTTTCTCCCACGAAAGCTTATGCGAAAAATAAATCTGTTAGCCTTAAAGTGCCACACGACTCCTTGGGTTTTTTTGCTGGACTAGACTAACATGGCTATCCCTTTGGAAATTGACAAGATACATTTTGTTAAGTTGACTTAACCTTTAAAGTCGATTATTTAAAACCAATGACCATCCCTCCATCTTCCTCTGGAGTCAAGGCAATGGAGAAGAGACAAATTAACTTCAGTGGCCACTGCATGGAAAGGGTGCCAGGAAGAGCTATGCATCCTGCAGTCTTTCTAGGCCACATTTGGGCATTTTCAGAGACTTTTGCCTCTTAGAAGTTCTTCCAGTTATGGGGGACACTCACCCTCCAAGGGGTTCAAAAAAAGTCATAGACTGATAAACTCTAAGGTCAGAAAGGGCCAATATGATCATCTAGTCTCACCTTCTGTTCAATGCAGACCAAGAACCTTAACCGCCCACTCTTGTAATGTCTCTAACCTGTGACTGAGTTACAAAAGTCCTCAAAGCATTGTTTAAAGACTTCAAAATACAGAGAATCCATCAGCGAGTCATGCCCCATGCTACAGAGGAAGCCCCCCCCAACCCCCCAAGCCTTTGACAATCTGCCATGGGGGAAAATTCCTTCCCAACCCCAAATGTGGCGATCAGTTAAACTGTGAGCATGTGGGCAAGAATCACCAGCCAGCTAGACACACTAGCCAGAGAACAGAGTCTATGGAGGTCTGACTTGTTTACGAAGGTGGGGTATGGGTAGGGCTTGGGTCAGGGCCTTTCTTCAACCCACTCAGTTGTGATTGACTTGTACCCAGCTCAATGAGTCTTTGTAGACAGCAGAAGTTCTCAAGCTGGCTTCTACTCAGCAGCCCTCTGAGAAGAGTCTGCTAACTCCAGTGCATAGCAGCTTCCCTCCTGGTTGATTCTTCTCCTGTGGCAAACTCTTAATTTTAAGTTAATTTCCTCCAAGTGCTGCAGGTTCTGGAGGTGTGCCTTTTTAGTACCAGTGAGCCCAAAGGAACTTGGTAGCCTTTTCATGACTGAGATAGCATGTGCCCCATCACAGTTCCTTCCACTCCTCATTGACTTGCTCTTGATAGGGAGTGTCTAGCACAGGGGTTCTCCGACAGGGAGTTCATGACCCCTCAGGGAATCATGAGATTATTTTGGGGGGGGTCATAAGATGTCAGCCTTGGCACATGCCAGTAAGGGTGACATGTCCTTGGGTGGGTCATCACTTGAGGTGGGGAGAGGCACCACATGTTGAATATTTTCAAAGAGAGTCCCGGGAAAAAAAAATTTAGAACCCCTGACCTGGCTAGCATAGAACTGATGATATCCGCAGTGTTGCTGGAGTTGGAATCTGTGTGACCCTATGCAGGGGATAAGGATAGAAACTTACTTCTGGTGCACCTCTCCATAGCTCTGTTAAACCTGGACAAAATCTGCTCTTTTATAAATTACATGGGAGTGTTAAGTGAATGAGATCTGCCTATTTTGCTCTGGGAGCCAGCACTGGTAGTGCTGTTTACCTAATCCTGACATGTCAAAACAGCACTCCTTGGCTGCAGCTTACTCATGAGGAAATGATAAAAATGCCTCTGCTTTTCTGAAAATCATGCATGTTTCTCTAGTCATCTCATTTGCTTTGCATCTGAAAAGACACAGTTACTCATCCAGATTAGAAAAGTAAGATATCATTGGGCAGGAATGAACAGTGCAACTTCCTTTTTACTGCTCAATGAGGTAGCGCACATTGCCATTGGTTCCCAATAATGCATTTGAATCTGCAGCAATATGTTTTGCTGCTGTGTTCTGTGTCTCACAATCCTGTCATAGGAAAATGCTACAAGATGCCTTCCAGGCACATTTTACATCTGTGATGTTGATATGCTTTATGAAATAGACAGGTACTGGTGCTTACTAATTTCCCAAGGATATGCCTTATCTGAAAAGTTATCTGGCATGGAAAGCGTTCCACCATTTCAAACAAGAACCAACAGAGTACTGAAATCCATTGATGGGAACTGATGTCAGTTGGTGACAAAGCAAGCAGCTATTATGGAAAAAACATTTTCTCCAGTGTCCCTTACCTGAGCTGATAATCCAACAACTGATGTGAAATTGTCAACTAATGTTGCACTCAGGTCATAGTAAGTGAAAGCAGAAATAATTTTCACATAATCAGGAATCAGCTTCATCCTGGATTGTACCTGATTTCTATATATCTCTCACACTTGTATGACCCACAGTATTTGAGCACCCCATGATCTTTAATGTGTTTGTCCCCCCAATATCCCCATTTGCAGGTGGGGAGTGAAGCACAGAGAGACTCAGTAGCTTGTACAAGGTCATACAGGAATCTGTGGCAGAGCAGGGACTTAAACACAGGTCTCCCAAGCCTTGGCTAGTAGCAGGTGTGTTTGAGTGCAGAAGGAGTACACCCTTTCCAAAACACAGAAGGGGGTTAAAATCTGGGTGCTAGCAAACCTCAGGATCTGGTTGTTTAGTTGCTGCTTACAGTTTATTCTCATTGACTTTAACAAGAATAATTCTAGGCCATGGCTATAGAAATGATCACCAGGCAGGGCTGGATTAACTGGCCTGGGGGCCCTGGGTTGCTCCATACAGCAGGGTCCCCTCCACCTAGGACCCGTTTCCCCTGTGGGGCCCCTGTGCCACCAATATGGAGGCCTCTGTCACTGTGGAGGGAGACCCTGGGGCCAAATGGCACTCCCACCCTGGCCCAGCTCCAGCCAGTCTGCCCCTGAGGATGGGGGTTGGGCTGGCTGACACGCAGCACAGTCCCCCAGCGCAACTGCCCAAGGCCAGGGGCCCTGGAAGACCGTGCCTGAGCAGAGGCCACACCATGCGCTGTCCGGCCCCACTCGCTGGGCGAACTGAACAGGCACAGACCCTGGGGTGGGGTGGGAATGCAAAGTCCGGCCTCTGGCTCCAGGGACTTGTCCCCCCAGCACTGGCAGGGCTGCAGCACTCTCAGTGCTCCAGCCCCGCCAATGCTGCGCTGGGCATGGTGGTAGGTTGGATAGGGGCTTTAGGGGCTGGATCCTAGGACCAATGTTCCCTCTAATGACTCATAGACTGTGTGCACAAACAATTTCTTTGTGTGCGCAAAGACATTTCTTTGTGAGCACTAGTAATAGCACTATTGAATTTTTTTGTGAGCACTTTATTTTGTCGTGTGCGCAGGTTTCGTGACGTGTGCGCGCGCGCACGTGCGCACAGCTTAGAGGGAACAGTGCCTAGGACCCTCTTTTGGCCAGAGCATGGGGCTTCAGCCCCTAAAGCCCCTGCTGTAATCCAGCCTGTCCCCAGGGGAGTGGGAGTCAGGGTTCACAAAACCTCCTGACCTCAGAGGGGACATGTCAGAACAGGATGCACTGTTCTGTGCTACAGAACTCTTAAGCACCCAAAGGAATTTAGCCTCTGCCTCCATTTCACAAGCATATCTATGCCTGCAAGGGCCCCTGACTCGAACAGCACAGCTCTGGTTCATAGAATCATAACAGAGCCCTTGACATCTACCCCACTGATCCGTTCACTTAATATTAATAATTCTTAAATGATTTTTAGAACATGCATTTCACAAAAGCTTTAGCTCACTGTTAAAAATAAATTGTTCCTGGGCTGAGATTTATGCTGCACTTTAGTTTGGGAATAATTACTGTGAAAGCCCGGCTATAGTTCCCTAAGGAAACTTGTTTCAAGCAAAACATTAACAATGGCCCTAATTATCCTAGTACAAGTAGTGACACAGATATATATATATAACATGAACACTTAGCCAATTCTGGATGAAATGAAACAGCAAGGATCACTGATGAGAAAGTGGAGCAAAATATATGAATTAAATAAACAAAACTGTTCACTAAAATTTTGAATGTAAGTGCTAGATGACCCAGTATTCAAACCTTATTTACAATGGGAGGCACATTTCTGATGCTAGTCAGTACACCGTTTTTCCCCTGTGTGTATATATGTGCATTTTCATGTATGTATTTGTGTCTTAAATTCACCAGGGTAGTAAATAATGTTGTCCATGCTCCACATCTGGCAGACATGGAAATAAATGCCACAAAGCTAGCATAGCAAATCACATAAGAGCTAGAGCCTGAAAATTGCGAGGAGACTTTATTCATTCAGGTAGCTGTACACAAGTGGCGTCAATATCATTCTGTATTGTTATTATCATTATTCAGTTTATAACATTCATAAAGCAAATCCCCTGGAGCTCCCACTGGGGTGGATCCAACTCCGTATTACCCTGCTGCAGGTCAGCCCAGTGTCTAGAAAGCATGACAGAGCTCTCAGAGAGACATCTTCATTGGATCCATGCAGCAAACCAAACTCATGTGCAACAGAGAATACTGGGTGAGGGAGTTTAAAAGGTGTGACTGCGACTCCTTTGTAAGAGGTTTTCTGCAGATCCTTTTCTAGCAGAACATGCCTAGATTGATGCTGCATAATTACCATTCATCTTTAATTATCTATGCAGCTGTGGAGAAAAAGCAGTTACAGAAACACTTGGAAAAACTGAAAGTGTACAAATCAGCCAGCCCAGATGAAAAGCACTCTAGGGAGTTAAGGAAATCAGTTAATAAACTTTCACCAAATCATAGGTAATTATATGTGAAGCCCCAAGGACAGACAAGACTGAAGGAGGAAGTTGAAATGGGAAAGTAACACTTCCTTAAAAATAAAAAAGAAGAACAGCGAACTTGGTAATTACCATCAAGTAGGTCTAATTTCAATACAAAATAAAATGGAAAATATATTAAGAAGAAGCTGTAAGTACTTAGGCCTAGATACAGAAAAACATATAGGCATGTTCTTAACCTTAAGCACTTGAGTGGTCTCAGTGAAATCGGTGGTTTACTCACATGCTAAAAATTAAGCACATGCTTAAATGTGCTGTGGAAAGGGGCCCTAGCTCCTGCCAGACTAGTAAGTAATAAAATAACGGTGCTTGGGTTGCTTTTGTCCTTTTCAAAAATTAGCCAATTCTCAACAACTCTGCGATTCTGGTCAGTATATCCGCATTTTACCATATGATTATGTTTCTTCACATACCGAGAAATGAAGACAGAGAGGCTAAGTGGCCTGCCTTGGATCACAGAGAGTGTCAGAACGTGTTAGATATAAGATATCTTGGCAGTTAGTTCTGGAGTCATCCCACTAGCCTAGACCGTGCCTTTTTCAGAACAGGTTTGCAGAATTCCAGTGATACCTGACAAACTTTATAGCTTTTGAAACTTAATTACAGTGAAGGAAACACAGCCTGGTAGGTGTATTTTGTTAAGGCATTTGATACCTTGCCTTGTGAGATTATACTGGAAATTTAAGTTCACTCTCATGTGGATTGAAAATTGACTGGAAGACAATAAACAAAGGATAATTATAAAGAGCAGGTTTCTGAGTCAGGGGATAGCTCAAATGAGTGCTGCAGGGACTCAAAGAGATAAACACCGCATTAGATCCATAGATTATATTAATTTTGGAGTTGATGCAACCATCACTGAAGACACAGAAATAATACAAAGACAGTCCAGACAGAATAGTGACATGAAATCCAAAATGGCATAAAAAGACTCACTAAGACATCTGAAGAAAAAGATATTCAATCACATGCAGGAACGCAAAAAGCAGTAATGCTGGTAAGGCTCTAGTAATGATATCAGATAGCAAATTGGGTATATTTTGGCAATCAAAATAAAGACACTAAGACAATATTATTTGAAATCGTGTGTACAGAAGCGTTCCATTAGGAGAACAGGAATGTCACATTCCTTTTCTATACAGAATCTGTGAGACCCAACTGCAATGCTGAGGGCAGTTTTGCACCACGTCTGTAACAGAAAAATGTCAGTTAAATGGATGGACTTTAAAGCAGAGAAGCAAATGTCAGGAAAGTGCTGGAAGGATTCATTTATAAAGATTGCAAGAGCCAAACATGTATAATGTGGTGAGGATCAGGGAGCAAGGAGATAACGCTCTATAGACATCTGAACGTTATAAATTTGAAGAAGGGAGAGGAATTGTTTATAGTGGTGCAGGGGAATAAAGCAGAATAATGTTATGCAGATAAATAGAGTAGTATGCATGGTAAACATCAGGAAAAACATTCCTAGCAATGAGGATGTATTATATTCTGGACTTGTCTCTCAAGGGGAGTGATCGAAACCCTGTTTTGTATGTCCTTCACACTAGACGGCATAAAGCACTGAAGAATATCCTGTAGGGGAAACTTGCACTGGTGGTGAGTGGCAGGAGAGGAGGGAAGTTGGTTACATGACTTAATACATCTTTTACATCTCTTTTCTGTGAGCCAGATCTGTAGAGAAGCTTAGCCCATGCCCTCTCATGGAGGTCAATTGGGAAGTTGGGTGCTCAGCATTGCTCAGAATTTCGTGACTGCCTCTATCTAGACAATGATCAGCAGGGCAAATGATTGCTGGAGCATGAGAGGGGAACCCTTCACAAGTATTTGAAAGCAAAGGGACTCTCGGCTGTAGGAAAGCTGCTGTGACAGCTGTGAGTTGTGGCCATCTCTGTGGAACCCATCATCTCTTCATGGAAGTGAGGTAAATTAGCAAACCCGTAAGGTCAAAGGTAGGGACTCCTTTCCCAGGATTCTTCCCATCCTTGGTCCACAGTGGGAAGGTAAGCACATTTCCCATGTGTTGTCATCACTCAAAAAGTATCGAGATTCCAGGAGGGAGCTGAGGGGACATTCACTATCAGGGAAAACAACTTGAAACCCTGGTAGGAAGTTGTAGTGAATGGCAAAGGAATTCAGACGGGATTTAGATCAAAGATCTTGCAGTTATGTCAGGAGTTTACAAGCTATGGAGCTGACATGCACACTGGCAAAGGGAATGCAGGCAATGCGTTCATGAATCAAATCTGGAGGATGTGAGAGGGGGAGTGTGCAAACTAGTGTTGAGGCCATAGACTGAAAGCAGTTATTTAATATCAGCACATTGTTTGGGAATAAACAGCCCAAACCATATTCAGCATCCTTTTTATTCTCCAAAACAGCTTCCCTATTTCCACCACCATTGGTTTGTATAGTACTACAAAATGAGCTGCATTTGGAGAGGTTAAAAACTGCATGAGCTACAGTTACCTGGGAGTGTTAAATCAAATCATAATTTGTGACTGTACCAGGCCCCAGGATAGAGGAGAACAACAGCTATATATAATTAATACATCGTGGATTACAGATATTTGCACCTCTGGAGGCCTACGTGGTTCTCTGCAAACTAACAAAATTGTAACTATCAGAAACATTTCATCCAAAAAGTTTAGGTCACATTTTCAGCTAATGTATCAGAGACAATTACACAGCTTTACCACTAATATTAATTAATCAGCTGTCTTTACCTCCTCCTTCTGCTATAATTTTACACATTTCATTACACATATAAGAAAAAGTGCAGTTATTACCAGATTACAAATCTCAAAATATTTTCAAATGCAGGTGGGTAAACTCAACAAGCTCCAAAGAAGTTTTGGTTATTTAGCAGTAATACTTTTTTTTACAGGGTGGATAGTCTTGTGTTTAAGACCTTGAAGTAGAACTAAAGTGGCATGAATTCAATTCTTGGCTCTGCCAGACACTTTATTTGTGACCCTGGACAAGCCACTTAATCAGTTTGTGACTCTGTTTCCCATCTGATGTTTCTCCCACATTTTGTCTATGTATTCAGATGATAAATTCTTTGGGACAGGGACTTACAGTGTGAAGTCACAATGTCTAACACAACAAGGATCCTGGTGTTGGTTAGGATGTCTAAACACTACTATGATACAAAATAATTATTTGCACTGGACTTCATTGGAGACCTCAAAGCACTTTAATTATTAATAATACTCACATCTACGGTGCTTTCTGCTCAGGGATCCCAAAGTGCTTGATTAATTTAATTTCACAATACTCCAGTGAGGAAATAAACCATTGACAGCACTTTAGCCTATACTGTAGAGAATAATTTGCACTGGCCAAAGAACGGACAGTCATGTACAACCCTATATGGAGATGATTCCATGTAGTCTTCATTTAAAAGACCAGACAGCCCTAGGACTGTTTGTTTGGACGTTCAGGTTCTACATGAATGGAAGGAATCCATGTTTGGGAAATATTGCTGAGGAAGACCGAGATTTGAAAAGGTGACAAAATGCGGAAATTCCTCTAATTTCAGGGGCGTTCTGGTTTCTCTGTGAGCCTTTTGACATCTCCACCTAATGAGGGCCTGACTCTCCCTGTCACATGAGTTTTATGCCTATCTAACTTCAAAGGACTCATCCTGCAATCATGCACCAGTGCTCAAGTTTTTTCCCAGTCTAATTTTCTGATTCTATTTGTCTGCATACAGCATTTTCCCTCCATTCATCTTCTAAACCACTCAGGCTTCTTCTCTCATTTGTTGGCAATCTCACTGAGATTCTTTTACCCCCTTTCTCAGCCTTGCATGAACATTTACTGAAATAAAAACAGATTTGCTAGGGGGCTTAATTTGACAATGTAGGATTTTGCTATTAAGTTTACAATGGGAACCTGTCCAAGTCTGCAGCATGAGAAATGTGCTTGGACATTAATTATGAAGGGTTTGATTCTTGAAGTTGATTGGCTTGTTTTTAGACACTGCAAAAGCTGCATGTTTACAGTTTTAGAGATCGGTTGTGCCCAGTCCAGCATGGTAGGTTATGGAGGGGGAAGAGAACTCAAGGTTCTTCCCTCCTTTGCCCTATAGAACGTAATGCAATGTCTTTGTATCCAGGAAGCACAAGGCAGTGGGCACCCACACCAGCGTTAACTTCCTCCATAGATACCTAAGCAGAGCTAGAACCTGAACTCAGGCTTCCTTCTGACATGCTGTATCACATGAAAGGCTCAGAAGCAGATCACAAGCAAGGACTCCACTGCAGCTCTCCAGCCGCAGCCCCACATTGGGTGACCACTGCAGGGGGCAGTGATACTCAGTGCTGAGTCAGACCCAGAGCTCCAAAGAGGTTGGCTACCATTCTCAGGGATGTAGCCCCAGTGCTTCTGTTGAGATCCACCTCCACTGATGGAGGCAGAAACCAGAGCTGCTCCCTTTGTGGAGGCCAGAGATGGTGTAAGTGCCCATCTCCTCATGCTGCCTGCACACATTCACTCTGGATTGTGTCTAACCCTTGTGTACAAGGACAAAGGTAGGAAGTACCTTGCGTTTTCTTCCCCCTTCATTTGGGGTCTTTGACTACTTTATCATCCAACATCTCCTCTTAAACAGAGGGATCCTGATAAAGTCATGAAATATGAAGCAGACATGAGATAAGTTCCAAAATGTGGTGAATCTTGCTGTCTGTAGTGTGGCATTGTCACGTTATCATAAATTAAATTGTGGTGAACATGCTACAGTTCTTGGGGGGAAAGGTAATGCTTTGTTCTCTGAACAACTTCAACTCAGATTAGGACACCATGTGGTGCGGGGACCCCCAAATGAACTGCACAGGATAGAATAATTTCCTCCTATGTGGGAATTATGGAATGAAATTCTATGGCTCATGTTTTGCAGGAGGTGAGACTATTAAATGAATGCAGTGATGTCTTCTGACTTGAAAATCTATGCACCTGATTTCTTCTCATAAGCAATTTTACATCAGCGTAAAACTGACTATTTCAATTGTCACACTCTACCTTTATGGCAATATGAGCTCAAAACCAGTCCCTATGAATTGGTAAAGTCTGATGGGACACCAAAGGTATGTCTTCACTAACAAGGATGACTTTAAGTTGACTTAAAATCGACCTTGTTACGTCAACTTAGAGAGTCCACACTGAAAACTCCTGTTGACTACCTGCATCCACACTGGCAGGTGCTAGGTCAATGGAGGAGTGGTGTGTTGTGGGTAGCTGTCCCACATTGCACTGCAGAAATACCCTCTTTCCCCGGTCACTCCTTTAAAACAGAAAGTGAGCACAGCGTTCTTCCTGGTGGCCAGGAACTCTGGGAGGGGGCTTGGAGGCCAGTTAGGTCAACTTAAGGGCTTTCCCCTTCTACATTGGCTTAAGCTGACTTAATAAGATTGACTTAAGCATTAAGTCGACCTTAAGAGGGGTGTTATTAAGTCAACTTAAGGAAGCACTTAAGTCAATTTAGTAAAAGCTCAGTGTGGCCCCATGGGTCTGTATGTCAATTAACCTTCCTTAAGTTGACCTAAGGCTCCAGTATAGACATATCCAAATATAGTATTATGAGGGCCTCTGTAGTTAGTGCCCTTTAGGCACCATATAAATACTCTCCTAATAATAAATACAGTGATTGGAAGTTGTGCGGTCCTCAAATGCTTTGGTATGAGGAGCTTGGAAGTTATTACAGAGGCAGTCCTGCCACAGATCTTTGTAAATCATGCTGGAGGAAGTGAACCGAGGACTTTCTTAGTTGTCACTGATAGGGCTAGTTACTCTTATAGTATTCTCATTAAAGGTGCTCTGATTTGCATAACCCCATGATTCACCTACCTCCACGTAGGCACACCCCAGTGTGGAGTTCATGTGGGTAGACACATGGGTGGGAATTTCCTGCAGTCTGTGAAACAAATAAATACCACAGAACAACCTCTCAGTAAAGGGAAGTGAACTCTCAAACATCACTGCTTAACTGTGAAAGTTGTGTACTTTTGAGTACAGTGTGAATTGGGCAGGGCAAAGTTAAAAAAAATTTTTTGTTCAGGGAAACTTTTTTCATCCATTTTGAGAAGTCTCTTGTTTTGAAATATGACTGAATTGGCATGTTGTCCTGGAGTCTTAACAGGAGAGTTACCACGTCCCTTTGAACAGGAAACTGACAAAGCAATCTGAAAAACACTCCCTGAAAACTGAAATTTCAAACCGTAGTCCTGTCAATTCATTCAAAAATTCCTCCAAGTCATCAAGTAGGAGCCCTTGGGAAAGTCTTCTCATTCCTTACCTCCATTACTGTTTAGCCATCTGTCAGCACAGAATGATGTTGGTTTTCTTCAACTTTTATATTTTCCTACTATTGACATAAGAATCCAGATGATAAAACATTTCTAGTTAAATCAACTGTTTTAGATAAAATTGGACTAGAAAGCCCACTTACCTTCACCCAACTCTATAGACAGGAACCATTGCTTCAGTGCCTATTTCTCTTTGATGGCCAAAAGCTATATCCTGGGAAACCCATACTCCACCCATCAGATATAAGCAGATGAGACAAACATCTGACAGGGATGATTTAGAATACTTAGTCCTGCCTCACTGCAGGGGACTGGACTAGATGACCTTACAAGATTCCTTCCAGTTCTACATTTCTACGATTTTAAGGTTCTAATTCAAATAACTTGTGTTCTACTCCATGCTACATGTTTTCCAAATCAGATGTCTTCTCAGAATAAATAAATAATCAGAAGCATCTCAAGATTAACAAAAGATTAAGCAAGATACGACTAATCCTGTTGTTGTCTTTGCTCCTTCTCAAACTGCTTTTCTTGTTTAGTTGCAGTAGCAAGTTAAAAGGAATTGTGCAGTGATAAAGCCACTGGGTTTGTGCAGTTTAATGCAGGGATGAATAGCAGGTGAACACAAGTAGGAAGCATATTGAGGTTTCTGGGTGAGGGTTTGCAGATGAATTAAAAGCTGAAATTGGAAAGAGAGACAAGTTGATCTTTATTTCTTTGTTCTACAATCTCTCCATCCTTGCCTACAAATCATGCCTGCTTAGATTGCTGGCACAAATAGCAGTGAGAAGAAGACCTGAGCTACTTACCATTAATCATGCTTTCAGACCCCCCGACTATTTTAGAAGAAACACAAACCAGAGCCCATGCTTGAGATCTGCAAAGCCTGTTGCCACAGGCATGTGTGTGTGACAGTTTCAGGTCCTTTTCCTTGAAAAGATACACTTAGAAAAAGACACATAAACCGACATAGACTGACTGCCAGAGTGAAAGAAGCAAGCAGGTGATTCAACTTGGGCAGCAAGCGATCTGGAGTTTTTTGAGAAATCTTAAACCAGACAAAAACAAAAACAAAAACCAAAACAAAACAAAAAAACAAAAACCAAAACCCCCCATCCTCCAAAAATTCCAACCCTGTCAAGCTCACAGATCCTTCCCCAAACCCTTAGGCAGGTTCTGTGCACAGATTTAGCAGGAGTGGGTTATATTTGGGCATTTACCTAAAAGTCATTTTGCTGACTGCCAACTGTAACAGGCTCAGTGCTTTATCTCTTCCCAGGTGACAAGAGCCAAACAAACAGATCATGTACTAATCTTAGGATCTTGCTTCAAGCATCCCTTTGCACCAAGAGTTTTGGTGAACCTCCCTGGAGTGTGGGGGCACAATCTAACTAATGGAACAAATCTCACTGGAGTTTGAAGTGGGGGAGCTGTAAAATGCTGGAGTTATTTACCAATATTACAATTTTATGGAGGTAGGGTTAGGGTCAGGGTTAGGGTTAAGAAACTAGAACAGGGAATTTATCTCAATTACTTGTGGGAGCCGTGTCCACCACAGCAGATCTTTTTTCCAGTTGGCAACTAGAGTTTGAAAAATATATGTAATCTTTCCCACTGATAATGCCCCACGATAAATGCTAACAACCGGAACCTAAGTTTTCTCCACGTGGCTCCCAGTTCTCATCCCAACATTTGTAGTTTGATACAATTGCACCCCCTCAGGGGTATAAATAGTATTGCTAGGCTCTCACTAATTTTGGGGCATAGCCAGAGGCTGTTAGTCCAAACACAAGCCAGACAAGGACTACTTAGTCCTGATGGACCCTGTGCTCTCCTTAATTCAACAAACCACAGATGTTTATGGACAACACTCTAGCATTGGACACACCTAATCAAAGAGTCCTGGCTCCCCACAACAGAACCAAGTTATTAGCAAGCCAAATAGTCTCCCCTTTAGCCTTCCATGTCCTACCCTCTTGAGAAAGTGTGTACATCATGAACACCCCTCTGAGGGGTCTTAGCTAGGAACTGGGAGGCCCTGCGGGTCTCTCTCTGGGTATGTCCACACATCTCTTTTATTTTGAAATAACTCATTTCGAAATAACTTATTTCAAAATAATGATGTATGTGTGGACATAGACATGATGTATGTGTGGGCTTAGTCTGAACTAAGCAGTTTGAAGTTAGTTTGAACTAACTGCATTTTTTTTAGTTCAAACTTACTTTTTAGTTTGAACTAGCCGTGCTTTTTTAGCTTAAACTAACTTTTTAGTCATCCATCTTCTCTTATTCCGCTACCAACTCAGATGGCTCCTCAAATTGCTATGAATGTGGCCTCTTCTTCCTAGCTGACTGTCCAGTTTGTGGAGCATCTCAGGTCAATGGGCTACTATGTAGTTCTCCTTTCCCTGGACTGCCTCTGCCACCTTTTCCCTTCCTGTGTCAGTGGTCCCAGAGTTCCACAGTTGCTGGCAAGACATCCAGATATTTCTTCCAGGATAGAGTTGACTAATAAATCTTTAATGGCTTGAGTCTTAGCCTGGAGACTAAGTAGCTTATCCTTGAAATACCTGTCTATGACTTGGGGCAGAGACCTGGGTGGGGAGATTTTAATTAGGATTTGTGTAAGTAACTTTCTGGGAATAACCCCAGTTGATCCAATTCTTTTGTTTTCAGTAATACCTAATTCTTGGCAGATTTATCACCTAAGGCCTCCGGGGCGTCTTGGCCTTCACCAGTCAAGAAGGATATTCCTTAGGCCTCGTCTTCGGTGTCATGGAGCTAGGACTCACAATTTGACCAGTAATTTGGCCCTGGAATGATAAGCCTCTGAAGCCATAGCTTTTGGAACTGCAGTTGCAGTTGTCTTTCCTGAGGCAGCTGAAACTGCTGGTAGGCTAAAGCAACAAGAGTCCTATGGCACCTTATAGACTAACAGATTTCTTCAGGCATAAGCTTTCGTGGGTTCCAACCCACTTTATGAGATGCCGGTAGGCTGTGGACTGGGTTTGTGGCTGCTGAGATCCCTATCTCCCCTTACTTGTGCAGAGAGAGCCCACTGCTGATTTCAAGCTATATCCAAGACAGGGATGGAATCATAAGAAAAAACTTTCACTAGAGACTCAAGTCTGAACATATCTCCCTCTCTGGGCCAAGTTTTACTTCAGGGGTTCTGGTTCAATCAAAATTGATATTTGGTTGATAAAATATAATAGCAAGTTTTACACAAACACCAAACAAAGACATTAAACCAAGGAATTATACAAACTACCTAAAAAAAGATTAACTACATTCCTATCTTTTTGTTTGGACAAGATAGATAGATAGATAGATAGATCATATCTTTGTAATGTGCAGTAAACCAAAACCCAGTAGATGTATGTATTCAAAGAAAAGCTAAGAAACATTTAAAGAAATAAAATAAACATTACAAATGTTACATTTATGTCACCATCACAAACAATGCTAATTGTGTCACATTTATGTTCAATATCTCATTATATTCCTAAATCAGTCCGGGCCTGAGACAAGGGCCTAGTGAAATCAAAAAAAAAAAAAAAAAAAAAAAAAAAGAATTGCTGATGCCATGTCTCCATGGCAGCACAGCTAATTTGGCAGGATAACCGAGAGCACTGAAAGAAAGCGAGGTTATTTACAAAGATATCTTTGATAAAGGGGGCTTTGGGAGAGGAAAATAATCCAGGAAACACAAGTCAAAGAAATGTTCCAAATCTTTAAAATATATTCTTTAAATATGAAGTGAGAGAAAATAAAAATGAAATAAATAAAACTCAAATCACTGAACGCTTTTAGTTTCATCTTTGTTGTTGCACAATGCTATAAACCATTCTGAATGCCCCAGAATAACATTAGTGGTTCTGTGTATTGTAGCCACTTCAATCAAGGCCTTTTGTTTTGAGTCACCTGCCCTGCCTAAATTGGAGTGCCTTTTATAGCCTGGTTGCTACACAGAGATCTAGTTTAGCTTAACAGATGAAAAAAAGGAACCAGAGAGAGTGAGAGAGACTCATCTCTTACTTGTGTTTGTTGACAGAATCTAAACTGAGAACTATCTGGACAGTATGCAAACTAAATATTTAAATATAATTATGTAGAACTTTTCAATGCATATTACCCCCAAACCACTTCCAAAACTCTCTCTCTTTGATTTCTAGTGGTAGATATGCCAACGGCCTGAGATGGGACATTTGATGAGGTGGGTTCTGAGTTATTACAAAGAATTCTATCATTGGTGTCTGGCTAGGGAGTCTTGCGACAGGATCTGACTGATCACCATATTTGGGATTGGGAAGGGATTTTCCCTCAGGGCAGATTGGCAAAGGTTCTGGGGGGTTTTCACCTTCCTCTGTACTGAAGGGCACAGCTCACTTGCTGGTGGCTTCTCTGTATCTTAAAGTCTTTAAGTTTAAACCATGATTTGAGGACTTTAATAACTCTGTCATAGGTTAAAGGTTTATTACAGGAGCAGGTGGGTTCTTTGGCCTGCATTGTGCAGCATGTCAGATTGAATGATCATAGTGGTCCCTTCTGACCTTGAGTCTCAGTCTGAAACGCAGCCTGCTCTGGGGTGGAGAACATCAACCAAAAAACACAAAAAAACCTGCATTGGATTAGGGGAGAGGATAAATTGTTGGCCTTAGGCACCAGTGCAAACCCCTTCTTTCTCTTCTCTTTACAGAAAGCTCTAATTTATTATGGTATATCCAAAACAACCACATCTAACAAACTGCATGAAACTCATTCTTTCTTCCTTTGAGAGGTGGAGGACTGAGTTGCCCCAGGATGTTTATTTAGGCTAACTTTCTCTGCGAGTGGGTTGAATAGGGGATGGAAGGTAACAGATTCAGTTCTGCCTACAGCCTTGTTACAAGCCTTTAGCAGTCACTCTTCATGTATAATCTGTCCAACAGCATGCTCCACAGAGCACGGTGCAAAGTACTTTAACTGTTAGCATTACAATGGAACAGCCACTCTGTTAAATATAAACCGTGGCAGACACAGAAAATGTGTTTACCTTTAGCCAGACCTTCTAGCAGCAAAAGCCTATTGCCTCCCTTTTGTGTGTATGACTTAGTATGGTACTGCAGTGGGATGTAGTGATAGAAAGCAATGCAGATCTTAGTTGACTTCCATTGATGAGTTCACTTTGCCTGAAGAAAGTTAACTTTTTCCACCATCACTCTTTTTCTTAAGAAATATACACCTCTGTAGACAGATGACTGAACAAATGTAAACTGGGCATTTGGAGAAATGCTGCTGTATGTGAGACACAATTCATGGAGACAAGTTCCAAAGGAGTAGCTGTGTTAGTTTAGTTCAGCAAAACAAGCAAGGAGCCCTATGGCCCTTTTAAAGACTAACAAATTTATTTTTTGCATGAGCTTTCATGGGAGAAAATCCTACTTCATCAGACTCTTCAAAGCTGCCATGAAAGCTCATGCAATAAATAAATTTGTTAATCTTTAAAAGGGCCACAGGGTTCCCTGTTTATTTTAATTCATGGAGTAAGTGCAGGTGAGAGCTCCAGACTAAATGCTCTGTGAGCCCTATCTAAACTCTGAACCAGAGCCTTTGGGAAGTCTCATTAGACTTACATCCTCACAATAGGAGCTTCTTCACAATGAGTGCTAAGATCACCTCTCAGTACAAGACTGGAACACCTTAAACACTGTTTAATGTTCACAGAGGAATCATACTCCAGTGATGGCTTTGGGATTTGTAGTTTACTCTGCCAGTAGCACAAACCTAGTGCATGTCTTCTGAATACTTGCCCAACCTCAGTGCTGGCTCTGGTGACAATGACCATTTGAGAATATGTGGAGTGTGTGATTCTATACTGCTACAAATGTCAGATCAATATATGAAAGACATTGAAAGACACTTGCATTGGCTATGCTTGTTAACTAGAAGCTTCCAAAACCCTAAATATTCACTCCTAAATCATAAACAGAAAGAAAAATGGTATCCCAAACCATTCATTTGTGTTTGCTTTTCAATCTTACTAGAGATACTAGTGGAGGCACGATTTCAACATACAGTGTTATAACATTGTCACAGGATGTACATCCATGTACCCCTAGGTTATGACCTATGTAACTTTTCTGTTCACTTTTGCAGTATAATTGTGTGGTATGATGCCAGTTATGCCATGCAAGGGTCCCTTTTGAACACTCTGCAGTATGGTTATAGTATCATGTTTTCTGCAGCATCATGTGTGTGCGCACATGTGAAGGAGGTTACATGGCTCAGTGGGTAGGGGTACAGACAGAACTCTCTTCCAGGAGCATGTAAACAGTCAAAGCTGCAAGCAAGTACCTGAAAGAGAGAACAAAGACAATATAAATTGAAGTCCCTGGCTCAGACAGGACAAAGGGATCACCTCTGCCCAGGAAGGAGAGGGGGGCTGAGAGGAGAAAAAATGAATACAGACACTTTGAACAGGGAGAAGCTGCTTGCTTGGCCCAGAGAAACACCATCTTAGAAGCAGTTGCAAGATACTCAGCCAGGAGGGCCTAGTCTGGCTGAAAACCACCAAACAGCCAGACTTGGGGATAAGAAAGATGAGAACAAACTAAACTGTGATCCTAGATAGTGCCATTAGATTAGGATGCAGTTATATCCTTTATTTCTTATTTTCCTGACTGCTTTATTAAATGATTGTGCATTGATTTACTATATACTCACTCCAAATCAAATCCTGATCCATAAAAGTGTTTGTTTTACCTAAAGCTATGTGGACTTTAGAGGGGTATGAATGAGGAAGGCTGGGCCAGTCCATTTCAGTGTTAAATGGGCATACATATGTCTGTGGAGGTTGGGGGTGTTCCAATCTCTGTATGATGGAGGTTCCCAATGTAGGGCCTGGAGACTGAGGATGCTCACTTGATGACTGCCCCCAGGTGCCTAGTGGGCACAGACCCACTTTCTGGGACTGATCACATGGCAGCTGCTGGTTCGGACTGACTCAGGAGTGAGTTGTCGGTCACCAGACAAAGTGGGGTATGTCGGGGTTCAGGATTGGGGGAGTCACAGTGGCACACAGGACCAGAACGAGGAGCAGTCTGTCACAAACCTGAACCTGTACTGATCCCTAAATATTTGAGAGATGAAGGGTCTGAGGTAATATCTTTATTGATGTGAAGAAGAGTTCTGTGTAGCTTGTCAATTTGTCTTTCATATCAGTAGGAGTTGGGCCAATAAAGGATAGCTCATCCATCTTGTCTCTCTAATGTCATAATATGTCTTATTTCTGACCCCATCTCTGAAACTGGCTTATTATTATTAAGCATGGCAAAAGAATTATGACTTTAGGTGCCATGTCATAAGAAAAAAATTAAGTTATGTTTCTCTTATCAGTTGAGGCATGTAACATTAACCAACTCAGTGACAACCTTCATACATGAAACATCTAGCAAAAGTCACCTCCAGGGTGGATCTCCCAATCCATTATCTTTGAAATTGCTAGTGTTCTAATGCAATGCTGTTACATAAAAGGACGGAAGCTGCAACCAGGACCAATATCCAAAGAGTTAAAGCTGATGGACTTTGTGCATGTGTAATGAGGGGGAAAGTTCTGCAAAGGCTCCGACTTGATAGCAAAATGATGAGCAGCCTTTTCTTCTCCCACTCATATGATTTTGAAATGAGACTCAGTCAGTTTCTTTTGTGACTAGAATTAGTGCTGCTTAGTTATGTGGGAGGCGGAGGTTAATATTATGGTTATAGCTGGAAGCTCAGCTCACGGCCTACATCTTGTGGAAGACAAACAAGGAGTCCTGTGGCACTTTTAAAGACTAACAAATTTATTCATCTCATGAGCTTTTGTGGGAGAAAATCCTACTTCATAGTCTTTGACCCTAGTGCAAAATGTGTTTAAAGTGCAACATGCTTTACACAGATCTCAGTGACTACACAAGGTACAGGACAAGGGACAGTCAAAACTCAGGAGAAAAACGGAAGAACCACAGATGAGTGGATATCTTTGAAAATTTAGGCCTTGCCTTTCCTGTTTTTTTTCTGCTTGTTCCTCTGTGAAATTTACAGGTAGTGTCTGTTATAGATTTTCTACAGCACTTATAACTGTAGCATCTAAGTGCTTCTCATGTAAATTCCACCTGTTTGGAGGGAGCTCCAGTAGACTTCATAGAGTTGTATGGACTTCTCTCTTCCTGGCTAATATGGCATTCCTCAGAGATAACGTACATAAAGCCCTGCAAATCCGTGGATATCCCCTTATATCCGCATTATATCCGCATCCGTGGATACGACACGGATATCCATGGACCATTTCTTGTGGATGCAGCTCAGATACGGATCCACATATTTTTATCTGCGCAGAGCTAGAGCCCTGGAAATATGTCGATATCCACGGATATCCGCATTAGATCCACATCCACTTATACAACACGGATATCCGCGGACCATTTCTTGCGGATGCAGGTTGGATATGGATCTATGTATTTGTATCCATGCAGGGCTCTAGACATACATATGTTTTATGGTGGGAATGCTTTCTCAGAGAGGAAGGGCTTGCAACACACCCTGCAAATGATCAGTTTATGTGTTAGTCTGACGTGTATTATCAGTTTCACAAGACTGTTGTAAGGCTTACTTTATTAATGAGAAAAACTTCAAGATTGTCAGACAAAAGGTACAGAAGCATCAATCCATCAATTTTTATACACTCGTGGAAACTCTCATGCCACCAAGAGATTGGACAGTTTATTCAGCTTAAGAAAAAGAGCACATTCCACTTTCCATTGGATGAAATGCAGGAGTATTTGACTACACCTCGAAGTGAGAGTGATCCTGGCATAATATGACTTGGGAACCAGGAAATGCAAAGAAGAAATTACTTACATTAGTGAATTTGAAATGGTAAATGCATAATTCATCATGTTCTAGGAACGATGGAGATGGATTACAATTATCAGCCAAATCAACTGGGGGGGGGGGTGGAGCAGATTTACTCAGAGAAATGTGACTGATAACTGGGAATTGTTTAAGAACACTTCAATAGATTCCCCAAAAGCCACAATCCCACAATTGAGGAAGAAGACTGTACTTGTTAAAGAAAAAAACTGCCCTGGTTTAGACAGGATATGAATCCAGCCATAAAAAGAAAATACATATAAATAACAAGTGAAAGAAATGAGAAGTTGACAGTAATGAATGTAAATGAGGAGCTAGGGATTTTACAAAATTTATAAGGGCAGCACATGGACACAAGTAGCAGTCTGTGTCTGTATGAGTTAAGGACAATAAGAAAGAGGTTTCTAAGCTTATTAGGGACAAAAATCATCCTGATGATGGAAATGATATTATTAATATTCATAAAAATGCAGAAGAGACCATGGAAAAGCTATTATTATAAATACTGACAAATAAAATAATAGTAAATAATAATATATAATAATATATAAAAACAAAAATGATGTAATAAATTAATAAATAAACAATACAATATAAATAATATAATAATCAATATTAATAATTAATATCATGTTAATATAATAATTACAATAATGAAGAAGATATAATGGAATATTAATAATAATCCAGAAGAGACAATGGAAATAATATCATTAATTATATTAATAAAAGTGCAGAAGAGGTAGAAGTTGTCAATAAATATTTTTGTTCTATATTTGGAAAAAAACAGATGACATAGTCATATCACATGATGATGCTAATACTCATTCCATTCCATGAGTATCTCAGAAAGATGTTAAGCAGCTGCTACTAAAAATCAGCAGCTCTAGAAAACTTGCATGTAAGAGTTTTAAAAGATCTGGTCAAGAGCATCACTGGGCTGCTAATGATGCTTTTCATTAAGTCGTGGAACACTGGGGAATTTCAAGAAGAAAATTGTGGTCGCATCTCTTCGGAAACAGGTAGGAGAGTTACAGGAGGCGGTGTCACGACTCAGGGGTATCTATGCCCTGGAAAAGTTCCTTGACAGTGTCCACGATGAGACCTGCAAGGAGGATGTCCCTATCCTAATGCCAAGGGCTACTGCCACAGCTCTGGAAATGGATGGGATGCCTATGGCAGAGGAAGGACACTGGCAGCTGGTCACCTCTGGCAGTAGACAGTGTTCCACGCCTGCTCACATCCCACCATCCATTGTAGTGAGGAACCGTTATGCGGTGTTGGACACACTAAAGGAGGTAGAGGAGATGCCATCCACCCCAAAGGCTGGGCAGATCACAGCCACCTCACCTAAGAGGAAACGTAGGGTTGTGGTGATTGGGGCCTCACTCCTGAGAGGAACGGAGGCACCCTTCTGTCGCCCTGACAAGGCCTCTAGAGAGGTATGCTGCCTGCCAGGTGCCCATATCCATGATGTAACGGAGGGATTGTCTAAAATCATCCGCCCCCTCAGACTACTACCCCATGCTTCTTATCCATGTGGGTACCAATGATACTGCAAGAGGTGATCCTCAGTGGCTCAAAGGTGACTTCAGGGCTCTGGGAGCGAGGGAGAAGGAGTTTGGAGCACAAGTGGTGTTCTCCTCGATCCTTCCAGTCAAGGCTAGAGGCCTGAGGAGAGACAGATGCATCCTAGAGGTGAATGCCTGGCTGCGAAGATGGTGTGGTCAGGAGGGATTTGGCTTCTTTGACCATGGAGTCCTGTTTCAGGACAGAGGATTGATAGGCAGAGATGGCCTTCACCTGTCCAGGAAGGGGAAGAGCGTGTTTGGGCACAGACTGGCTGACCTAGTGAGGAGGGCTTTAAACTAGGTTCAACGGGGGAAGGAGACCAAAGCCCACAGGTAAGTAACAATGTGGGTGATCTGGGGGAAGGGATGGAACTTGGGGGGGGGGGGCTGGGACTGTAGCACCAGGAGTAAAAGAGAAGGTAGTTGGAACATGGGGGGGGGATCAAATAAATGTCTTAAGTGCTCTACTGAAGCCCCAATATGCAAGGAGAGTGGGAGAGGAGAACTCCAAGAAAAAATGCAAGGAGGTTTATGTAATAGAATTGGAAATCAACATGACAAAGTAGGGCAATTGGCCAGGTATCTTAGGTGCCTGTACACTAATGCGAGGAGCCTGGGAAATAAGCAAGAAGAATTGGTAATACTAGCACAGACAAGGAACTATGATATTATAGGAATAATGGAGACGTGGTGGGATAGTCTGCACAACTGGAGCTCTGCCATGGATGGGTATAAACTGTTCAGGAAAGACAGGCAGGGAAGAAGAGGGGGAGGAGTAGCACTCTATGTAAAAGAGCTCTGTGACTGCTCAGAGCTCCATTATGGAAGTGGAAGCGTGCCAGTAGAAAGTCTGTGGGTTACATTGAGAGGGGGAACCAACAAGGGGGATGTTGTGGTGGGTGTCTGCTATAGACCACCAGACCTGAAGCAGGAGATGGATGAGGTGTTCTATGGACAACTAGCGGAAGCTTCTAGATCACAGGCCCTGGTGCTGATGGGGGACTTCAATTACCCTGACATTTGCTGGGAGGCCAATACAGCAGTGCATGGGCAATCCAGGAAGTTTTTAGAGAGTGTTGGGGACAACTTTCTAGTACAAATGCTAGAGGAACCAACTAGGGACCTTGCACCACTCGACCTGCTGCTCACAAACAGGGAAGACTTGATCAGGGACGTAGAGGTAAATGGCAAGCTAGGCAGTAGTGACCATGACATGGTTGAGTTCAGGATCCTAGTTAAAGGAAGGAAGGAAAGAAACAAAACAAAACCCCTGGACTTCAAAAAAGCAGATTTTGGCTCCCTCAGGGAACTGATGGGCAGGATCCCTTGGGACGCTAATCTGAAGGGGAAAGCAGTCCAAGAGAGTTGGTTATATTTTAAAGAAACCCTACTAAGGGCACAGGAAGTTGCCATTCCAATTAGGAGAAAGAACAAACATGTGAGGCAGCCAGAATGGCTTAGCAGGGAACTCTGCTCTGAGCTTAAACATAAAAAGGAAGCTTACAGGAAGTGGAAGCTTGATCAGATGACCAAGGAGGCATATAAAGATATTGCTAGGGACTGCGGGGATAAAATCAGAAAGGCCAAATGACAAATGGAGTTGCGGCTAGTGAGGGATGTAAAGGATAACAAGAAGGGGTTCTACAAGTACGTTACTAACAAGAAGAGGATCAGGGATGGTGTAGGCCCCTTGCTGAATAGCGCAGGCATCCTTGTGACAGAGGATGAGGAAAAAGCTGAAGTGCTCAATGCATTTTTGCTTCAGTCTTCACAGGCAGGGTCAGCTCCCAGTCCACTACCATGGGTGTGGCAGATGGGAGAGAAGAAGACAGGCCCTTGGTGACAGAAGGTCAGGTTAGGGACTGCTTAAAGAAGCTGGATGTGCACAAGTCCATGGGGCCGGATGAACTGCATCCAAGAGTGCTAAGGGAATTGGCCGATGAGATAGCAGCACTGCTGGCCGTTATGTTTCAAAACTCGTGGAGAACAGGGGAGGTGCCAGAGGATTGGAAAAAAGCAAATGTAGTGCCTGTTTTCAAGAAAGGGAAAAAGGAGGATCCGGGGAATTATAGACCAGTCAGCCTCACCTCAATCCCTGGAAAAATTATGGAGCAGATTCTGAAAGAATCCATCCTCAAACACTTAAAGGAAAATAAAGTGATCAGGAACAGTCAGCATGGATTTACCAAGGGTAAATCATGCCTGACCAATCTCATCTCCTTCTATGATCAGATGACTGGTTTTCTGGATGCAGGAAGAACCGTTGATGTCATATACCTTGATTTTAGCAAGGCTTTTGATACAGTTTCCCACAGCATTCTCATTGGCAAATTAAGGAAGTATGGGTTGGATAGGTGGACTATAAGGTGGATAGAAAACTGTCTAGATCAACGGTTTCAGCGTGTAGGAATCAATGGTTCCATGTCTAGCTGGCAACCAGTCATGACTGGTGTGCCCCAGGGGTCGGTCTTGGGGCAGGTTCTGTTCAACATTTTCATCAATGATCTGGATGATGGAATAGACTGCATTCTCAGTAAGTTTGCGGATGACACCAAGCTGGGGGGACCAGTAGACACGTTGGAGGGCAAGGTCAGGATTCAGGGAGACCTAGATAAATTGGAACAGTGGGCCAATAGAAATCTTATGAGGTTCAATAAGGACAAGTGTAAAATCCTGCACGTGGGACGAAAAAACCCCATGCACCGCTACAGGCTGGGAAACATTCAGCTAAGTAGCAGCAGTGTAGAAAAGGACCTGGGAGTCATGGTGGATGGGAAGCTGGATATGAGTCAGCAGTGTGCTCTTGCTGCCAAAAAGGCCAATGGCATACTGGGCTGCATCAAAAGAAGTATTACCAGCAGATCAAGGGATGTGATCATTCCCCTCTATTCTGCACTGGCGAGGCCACATCTAGAATACTGTGTTCAATTTTGGGCTCCCCACTACAAAAAGGACAGGGACATGCTAGAGAGAGTTCAGAGGAGGGCAACCAAAATGATTAAAGGGCTGGAGCACAAGCCCTATGAGGAAAGACTGAAAGCATTAGGCTTATTTAGTCT
>ML681972.1:28627830-28690742 GCA_007922195.1 Podocnemis expansa | reverse complement strand
AAATAACATATTATTTCGAAACAGCTTGTTTCGAAACGTGTTGTTTCGAAACAAGCACTCCCCGTGTAGACATAGCCTATGATTCTATGAAGATTGGAAGAAAACTAAAGTTGTATAAATATTTTTAAAGGATAAGCAGAATGGTGCAGTTAATTATAGGCCTGTCAGGTTGATATTGATCTTGAGCAAAATAAAGGAGTGGCTCATACAGAAATCAATTAATAAAGAATTAAAGGAGGATAATATAATTAATGAAAATAAAAATGGATTTATGGAAAATAGCTTGTATCAAACTAATTTAATTTTTAGGACATGATTAAAAGATTGGTTGATAAAGCTAATTGTGTTGATCTAATATAACTAAAATTTGTTATGACATTTAAATTGGTACCACATGAAATTTTTATTGAAAAATTAGACTGATATCGAATTAACATGGAACACATTAAACAGATTAAAATCTGGCTAAATGATAGTCTCAAAATGTAGCAGTAAACAGGGAATCATCAGCAAGCAGCGATGTTTCTAATGGGGCTCAAGGAAGCATCTTTTCTTGACCCAATGTTATTTAATATTTTTTATTAATAAATTAGAAAAAACATAAAATTGTCACTTATAAAGTTCACAGATGACACAAAAACTAGAAACTTGATAAACAATGAAGAGGCCAGTACACTGTTGCAGGGTGATCTGAATTCCTTGGTAAACTGGGCACATGCCAACAATGCATTTTAACACAGCTCTATGTAAACATGTACATGTAGGAAGAAAGAACTTAGGCTACACTTCCAGGCCGTGGAAAATCTAGTCTGAAATCAATGACGCTGAAAAAGATTTGGGGGTCGTGGTGCATAAGCGGCTAAATGTAAACTCCCTATGTGATGCTGTGGTCAACAGGGTTAATGAGATTCTTGGAATCTTGAATAAGTGTGGAAAAATTATTCTATCACTATATTTGGCACTGGTGTGACTGTGGCTGGAATACTGTGTCCAGTTCTGGTGTCCACAACTTAAGACGGACATTAAAAAATTGGAGTGGGTTCAGATAAGAGCCACAGGCAAGATTAAAGGATTGGACAACATGTCTTATAGGCTCAATCTATTTAGTTCCAGAGGAGTAGCTGTGTTATTCTATATCAGCAAAACAAATGAGGAGTCCTGGGGCACTTTTAGAGGCAAACAATTTTATTTATCGCATGAGCTTTCGTATCTGATCGGACAAAGTTGTGATTAAATGCACAAAAGCTCATGCGATAAATAAATTTGTTAGTCTTTAAACGTGCCATAGGACCCCTTGATTGTTTCAATCTATTTAGTTTGATAACGAGATGGTTAAGGGGTGACTTGATCACACTAAATAAGTGCCTACTTGGAGAACAAATATTTAATAATGGGGTCTTCAATCTAGTGATAAAAGTATAACATAATACAATGGCTGGAAGTCATAGCTGATTCAATTCAGACTGTAAACAGTAAATTATTAACAGCATGATTAACTCTTGGCATAGTTTGCCAAGGACCATGGTGGACTCTCCATCACTGATCATTTTTAAATCAAGTTTCTATATTTTTCTTTGCTTCCTGGGAATGATTAAGGGGAGTTCTATGGCCAGTGCTATGCAGGAAGTCAGAGTAGATCAGTGTTTCCCAACCAGTGTGCCATGGCACACAGGTCTGCCATCAGGCCTGAGCATGTGCCATGGAATTTTTGAAAAACTACTCAAGAGTTCTGAATTGGCTCATGAATATTCATAAGTTCATTAGGAGGCTATATGGTGCTGTGCCTAAAAATCATTAAAGGTGTCAAGGTGTGCCACAGCAGAGAAAAGGCTGGGAATCACTGAACTAGATGCTCACAGTGGTCCCTTCTGGCCTTGGAATCTCTGAATTCATGGACTCTTGCACAGGGGTGTAGTGGAGGGAGCGCAATTAGCCTTTCCTCTGCCTTGTATATTCTGCACAAGGGCCAGAATAATCACAGTCTATGCCTTCCCTATGCCACTGGGCACACAAATTGTCCCACAGAGGATGTGGCCATGTCCCCATGAGCCAGCCAGTGAAACTGACTGTAAAGAGGGGAGCACATTGCTGCACCCCAAAGGATGCTTCAGGTGTGCCCTGCATGGGAGGGGATTGTGCCTTCTGTCTCTATTCCTCCTTCAGCAGCTCTCTTTGGAGCAGCATGACTCTTCCTCAGAGGCCATTTGTCAATAAAGATCTCATGGCATTTTTAGCTGGAATAGATGTGTTACTTTGGTGTGCTAGACAAATTTTTTCTCAGGCACTTGCAAAAACTGCCTGTTTCTTGGATGGGGGTCAGAACCAGGAAGCTGGAATTTGGGCTTGGTTGCCAGCTCTTCCTCTGTCATGGTCTACAACCTTCAGCAAGCTGACCTGTCTCTGCCTTAATTACCCATGTGTGAAATGAAGACAATGATACTCAAATACTAATTCTGTAAGTTCTGAGTCATATTGGCCTTCCAACCTCATAAAATTTTCTTTCCCTGGGTGTTTCCTTGTCTCACTAAAGCTCAGTGAGCTACAAGCGCAATTTTGGCTCAGTTTGAGCTCTCACAGTTACAGATTCAGGAGGTATTAGGTAGTTAAGCAGTAAAACAGAAGTCTTAGCGACCAGATATGGTGGTTCTTTTCTTGACTCAGATGGGAAAATGATGTAACTTGTGTATGAGTCAGGCCAAATTTATTCCTGGTCATTCGTCCTTCCATAGACTTCATACGAATTTCTTCAGGGCTGACTTTGACTCCCAAATCACCACTGGCCCCTATCCAGATGTTTCTCCTAAGATCGGTTCAGTGCATGCTTCCCTTTTTGTAATATTTAATTTTAAACAGCTGAACAGCTTTATGAAGAAATTCTCACCAGATTTTGCCCAGTAACTTTGTGGTCGTTTGGATAACATTTGTGTATGCATGTTTTGTTTTTACTTATTCATGAAAACAAATGCAACCTAAGCTACTCTGTTTTGGAGCCATCTTTATGATTTATAGGCAAAATAATTTCAAAATGTATTTTTAAACCAGAGCTCAGGTAATCCATAAATATGTGATGAGCAGCTGTAGTTAAGCAAAAGCAGGAGAAAGAGAGCATGAAAGAATTAAGGCACAGGTTAGTGAACACATCACCTTGATGTACTGTCCATAGGGACACCTTCCTTTTTCTTCAAATGCCAAAATTAGCTCACAAACTAAGCAACTAGTTGGTCTCATAACCTCTCTCTAGCAGGGTCTCTTTTTCCATGCAGCTGGCTATGTCAGGCAGACATCCTCTGCAGTGCTTTTTCCTAAACATGAGAGTGCCACAAAAAGAATATGAAAATGTAATGAAGGGAAAGAAAAGAAAGATGTTTAGAGGACTTAGAAGGTCAGGGTTTGATTCCAGATTCTGTCACTGATTTTCCACAAGACTTTGGGCAAGCCATTTGGTATTTCTGTGTCCCAGTCCCCCATCTGTAAATGTGCTCCAGCCTCCCAATCTGTAAAATGAGAATAATGGTGCTTCCTTTCTCTTGTCTTATGTCCTGTGTACTTGGATCTGTGGGGCACAGAGACAGCCTTTTACTATGTATTTATTCAATACTTAGTGCTATGAAGCCCCACTCTCATTTGGAGAAACTGGCCACTATTTTGATACACATAATAAAAAGGAAGAGTGATGCATACAATTTGAGAAAAAAACTCTACTATTTTTTCCCTTTAAGTCCCCCAGTGTTGGCAGAACATGTCGATCGTGCCAGGAAATTTTACAGATGTCAGAGTTTTGCAGTTCCACACAGCATGAGTTAACTCCAAATGGACACATATCGCTGGCAAATTTCTGAGTGGATGGATGACAACCAGAGCTGAAAAGCAATCCTAGGAAGTAGTCTTTTACAGAACTTGAAAGACTTGTTTGTGTTTTTAGCCAGGACTTCCATTCTGCCAATCCACCTGGCTATCATCCATCAGCTATAGGGAGCCAATCAACCAGCTTTGGATCAGAAACTTCTTTGGCATTGCTTACTATGTGGCTTTGGGGTGTCTCAAACTGGTTTTGTTTTCATTAATCTTGTCAAAATGTCAGGCTCAGGTTCGTTGTTTACAAACTCTCAATTGCTCAGACTACATCACCCATGCACTATCTCACCCTTCCAGCATGGGCAATACAAATGCCTCAGCCTGTGCTTTGTTCCATTACACATAAACCTTCCACACAAGAACTCAAATGCATTGTTTATGAGTCTCCCAGGAGAGGTTGGATGGTGATGCCTGTGTTTTCTGAAGCTTCATGTTGTTTTGATAAATTTTCTAAGTGAAAGAAGTTTGTCAGAAGTTAGTTTTTGTAATTTAGGCATCCATAACTCTTTAAACATGAAAATGTATACCTTCAGATTTTCTCTAAATGCTATAATACGTCTGGTGTTTTCCAGATAACCTTGACTAAGGTTGACAGGACCATTCCATATAGAATTTATCACCTTCAATTCCCAAGAGATGCTCCAGATTTTAAAACATCAGATTCTAAGAATGATCTTAACACCTTTAATTTTAAATTGTTTAAAAAGTCCAACTCCTGGTTCCAGCAAAGCACTACAGCTTAATTATCAGGGATATTAGTCTTCTCACATTACTAGAGATGTTCCATATTCATGAAAGAGCCAAATTTTCTTGCCTACTAATGGCACACTGACTCTATCACATTTGGGGACTAATTAATGCTGGCACAAAGCTGTATCAGTCACTCCCATGGAAAATCTTACAGAAGGGAAAAACTAATTTTGCAAAACTTGACATGTTTCAACAGGACTGTGTCCTGGGATGCAGCAGTTCTGAAAAAGATTTGGGGGTCATGGTGGATAATCAGCTGAATGTGAGCACCCAGTGTGACACTGTGACCACAAGACTAATGTGAAACTGGGAAGCATAAATAGGGGGATCTAGGGTAGGAAAACAGAGGTTATTTTACCTCTGAATTTGACTCTCGTGCCACTGGTGCTGGAATTCTTTGTCCAATTCTGGTGCCCACAATTCAAAAAGTTGTTGATAAACTGGAAAAGGCTTAAAGAAGAGCCATGAGAATGATTACAGAACTAGAAAACCTGCCTTTTAGTGATAAGTCTTAAGGGGTATGTCTACACTGGAGCCTTAAGTTGACTTAACCTTCCTTAAGTCGACTTAAGGAAAGCCATGTCCACATTGAGCTTTTATTAAGTTGACTTAAGCACTTGCTTAAGCTGACTTAATAAGTCCAGCCCTTAAAGTTGAATTAAGCATTAAAGTCACCTTTATTAAGTCAACTTAGCTCATTGTAGATAGGGTCATCTACACTGTAGGCTTTAAGTTGACTTAATAAAGTTGACTTAACAGAGCCCTCTAGTGTGGATGTAGCCTTTAAGTAGACTTTGTTAAGTCAACTTAAAGTTGACCTTGTGAAGCTGACTTAACTGAGCTCTCTAGGGTACATCTACACTGGAGCCTTAGGTCGACTTAAGGAAGCTCAAGTTGACCTACAGACCCCCTGGCCACACTGGGCTTTTATTAAATTGACTTAAGCTCTTCCTTAAGTTGACTCCCTGATGGATCACCACCTTGCCATGGTCAGGGGGCTTGCGTGTCTCAGTGACCCCTAGAGCTACGCCAACTGGAGTCTTAACTCCTGGCAGGGTCACCCATGTCAGACAGGTTGAGGGGTAGAGTCCAGACAAAGTGTGATCCACCAGTCCTCCTGGTGTTAGGGGGTTGGGTGAAGGGCTAACAACCTATTCCCATAAAACAAAGTCATGTTATGGAAACTGAAACTAGAGACAAAGCTGCAATTGGTGACAGTGGAGAAGCAGACCAGGTAACTGGCTTTATGGAGGCTGGAGGCCAAAGCCATAGGGACACTACACTTCCAGCCTGATAGCTGACCTGCTCTCACCATAGAAAATCATCACCATTGGGTGCTGGGATGTAAGAACACTTTATCAAACAGGAAGGTTGGCACAAGTTCAGCAAGAATTGCATCAATACAGACTTGACTTTCTTGGCATTACAGAATCGCGCTGGACGGGCAAAGGAATAAGAACTCTTGCAAATGGTGACCTCATACTGTGGTCAGGAAGAGATGACGATTATCACAGGCAGGGCGTTGCAATGATCATTCCACTACATCAAAAGAACACTTTGCTTGAGTAGAAACCAATTAGTGAGCACTTGCTGTATACCAGACACAACTCCAGGTTCATCAAGCTTTCAGTCCTGATTTGCTATGCACCAACCAAAGAAGCAGATGAAGAAGACAAAGAAAACTTTTACAACAGTTTGCAAGCAGCAATGGAAAGTATCCCCACTCATAATGTAGTAATAGTACAGGGAGATTTCAATGCAAGAGTAGGAAACAAGAATGAAGGAAGAGAAAGAACTATGGGGAGGGAAGGAATAGGGGAAATAACAGACAATGGCTGCAGACTGAGTGATTTCTGCGAAGAAAATGACCTAGTAATAGGAGGAACAATTTTTCCACATAAGAAAATACACAAATTGACATGGAAGTCATCTGACGGCAAAACAGAGAGCCAGATTGACCACATCATCATAAATGGTAAATGGAGACACACACTCCAAGATGTTAGAGTGAAAAGGAGGGCAGATGTAGGCAGCCATCATAACCTACTAATTGGCAAACTCACCTTAAAATTAAGAAAATTTAAAGCAGGGGAAAGAAAACATCCTAGATTTGACACAGATAAGGTTAAAGTCCCAACGATCCAACAGGAATTTGCCATCTCCCTGAAAAATAATTTCTGTATCCTGCAAGATGACACCAAAATGACAATTAGCAACTTTAACCAAGCAATGAGACAAGCGGCTGAGAACACATTAGGCTACAGAAAATCAGAAAAAGAGAGCTGGCTCTCCCTGGAGACATGGAAGATAATTGAGGAGAGAAAGGAAATAAAACACCGTCTGCTTAGCACAAAGTCACCCCACTTAAAAGAGGAGATGGCAAAGAAATACTCCCAGAAAGATAAAGAAGTAAAGAAAAGTGCCAGAAGGGATAAAAGAAAGTTCATAGAGAACCTTGCTACAAAAGCGGAAGAAGCGGCAGTAAGACAAGACCTAAACACTGTCTACAAAATCACCAAAAGTTTAACGGGATATAGGCATACCAGCCAAGATCTACCCCCAAAAGCACTAGATGGGAGCATCATCACAGAAGAAAGCAAGAAAGCAGCGAGATGGAAGGAATATTTTGAGCAGTTGCTCAACCGAACAGATCCACTAGTGCTGGCTAATATTCCGGAAAGTGAAGAAGATCTAGACATTAACCTTGGCCCCATCACAGTAACAGAAGTAAAAGAAGCCATCAAACAGCAAAAAAATGGTAAGGCCCCAGGATACGATGGGATCTGCCCCGAAATGTTGAAAGTGGAGGTTGCAGAAATCCCAAACCTTCTCTGCAAGATCTTCCAGAAAATATTGGATACAGAAGAAACACCAGAAGAACGGAAGAAAGGAATAATCTTCGAACTACCAAAGAGAGGTGACCTGGGAGACTGTAATAACTGGTGAGGCATAACTTTGCTATCTCAAACCAGCAAAATCTTCAGCCAAATCATTCTGAAAAGACTTACTGCAACTTTTGACAACATCATTAGGCAAGAACAAGCGGGTTTTAGAAAAGGGAAGTTGTGCAGTGATCAGATATTTACCTTAAGGCAGATAATAGAACAAAGCACAGAATGGAATAGCATGCTCTTTGCCGTGTTAATCGACTTTAAGAAAGCCTTTGATAGCCTGAACTGAGAATCGCTATGGAAACTCATGCACCACTATGGAATACCAAAGAAAATAGTAAATGTAATAAGAACACAGTACACAGATTTTCACTGCCAAGTGCTGTGTAGTTACAACAGGCTAACAGACAGCTTCAACAACACAACCGGTGTTAAGCAAGGATGTATTCTGTCACCATTTCTATTCATTCTGGCCATGGACTGGCTTATGAAAGAAACAACAAAAGATAAAAAAGAGGAATCTGCTGGACAATTACCTCAGCACTAGAAGACTTAGATTATGCAGATGACATTGTTATACTATCCAGCCAACATAAGGATGCACAAGAGAAGATAGACAAACTAAATGCAACTGCACAAACAATAGGACTGAAAGTAAACATAGGTAAAACAAAAGAAATGAGACAGAACAGCAAGTCAACAGATCCCATCACAATCGCAATAAAGAAGTTGAAAAAGTCCAAGCGTTTACTTACCTTGGCAGCCTAGTAACAGCTGATGGAGATACTGAAAAGGATGTGAAGAACCGAATCAACAAAGCAAATCAAGCCTTTGCCATGCTAAAAGAAATCAGGAAATCAAAGGTTCTAAGCAAGAATACAAAACAAAGAATTTACAGAAGCAATGTCCTCTTGGTTCTACTCTATGGGAGCGAATGCTGGAAGGTATCAGTAAATATAAAGAAGAGACTAGAGACCTTCCAAAATAAATGTCTAAGAAAAATTTTACAGATATTCTGGCCAAACAGAATCACTAATGAAGAACTTCTCATAAAAACTAGCTGCGCAAGTCTGGCCATTATAATTAAGAAGAGAAGATGGAAATGGCTAGGGCATGTGTGCAGAATGCAACCAGGAGCACCACCAAAAACGGCCCTCTGTTGGATAGCTGATGGTAAAAGAAAACATGGCTGCCCAAGAGAAACGTGGCGAAGAACAGTAGAAAAAGAAATGAAAGAGCAGGGTCTAACCTGGAACAACATCACCGAACATGCAGCCAATCAACAGCAGTGGAGGTCTCTAGTAGATGCCTTATGTACCATTTAGGTACGAAGAGAATTAAGTAAGTAAGTAAGTTAAGTTGACTTAGTAACATCACCTCTTAAGGTCAACTTAATGCTTAAGTTGGCCTTATTAAGTCAACTTAAGCCACTGTAGACAGGGAATAGCCCTTAAGTTGACTTAATTGGCCTCCAGGCCCCCTCCCAGAGTTCCCGGCCACCAGAAAGGGTCAACCTAGCACCTGCCAATGTGGACACACGCGGTCAAGAGGAGTTTTCAATGTGGGCACTCTAAGTTGACTTAAAAAGGTTGACTTTAAGTCGACTTAAAGTCAACCTCGTTAAGTCAACTTAACAGGGCCTCCAGTGTAGACATATCCCTAGTGTGGACATAGCCAAGGAGTTCAATCTATTTAGCTTAACAAGAGATGGGTGAAGGATGACTTGATTACAGTCTTGAAGTACCTACGTGGGGAACAAATGTTTAATATTGAGCTCTTCAGTCTAGCATAGCAAGGTATACCACAATTCAATGGCTGGATGCTGAAGTTAGAAAAATTCAGACTGGAAATTAGGTGAGAATTTGGTAGCAATGAGAGTAAATGGGTTATGTTGGAGTGTCCATTGATAAGCATTTTTAAATCAAGATGGGATCTGGTCTAGGTATTTTAGGGGAAGGTCTATAGTCTGTGCTATAGAAGGAGGTCAGACTAGATGATCATAATGGTGTCTTGTTCTGACCACAGAATCTATTAATTCCTGAACATGTGGAAAACTTAGTGTGACCTGATATTTAGAAAGCAAACCCATGATACGTGCTACCTGTGAGATATTAAGGGTGGTAGGCACTCTGAGAGTGAACGAAGGGAGTTATATAAGCTGCAGAATGTTAGGAGCTTGCTTCTCTAGTGGCTAGCTGGGGTTACTGCAGGGCAATCAGAGGCACCTGAGATCAATTAAGGCCTAGCCAGGTACCTGATAAAAGCTGCCTCTCCCCAAACAGAGGTTGCACAAGCTGGAGAAGGAGCAAGAAGTTAGTGCTATGCTGCAGAACTTTAAGAAGACATTGGAGAAAAGACAGGAGATAGACAAACAGAGGTAAAGACAGAGAGAGCTGGAGAAGAAACCCAGCAGAAGAGGAGACTGGGTGAAAACCCTAAAAGGCGTAAAGGAGGGGGAAAACAGCCCAGGGGAAAGGAGTGCAGGACTAGGGCTTGGTCTGCAGTGCATAGCTGCATCTTTGAGGGCCCCTGGGCTGGGACCCAGAGGAGAGGGTAAGCCTAGGTCCCAAACCTTCCTTCCTTACACCAGGAGCGACACCAGTGGCAGCTCTACAGGCAGAAACTAGAAGGAAGGGGACATCTGTGACCCACTAGCCTTCCAGAGTGCGAGACCCACCACCATGAAGATACTGTTGTCACATACCATAAAAAAGATTGAAGTGCAGGGTTCTGACAGCTGGGGATGGGCAAAAATTTTTCTAATGCCATAGTGTCCCAACCATTTTTCAAGGTCCACACTCCTCTCCATCTCACCCAGTTATTTCTCTGTCCCATATACCCTCACTAATCCCCATTCCTCTCACGATAGAGGACCACTAGGCTAGTCTACTGCAGCTGTTTTAGCATGGTTACACCTGATGTCACTGCAACCTCTCACTCATTTTCTGCTATTTCTAGGACTGACTAAATCTATGCTGAACTCCAATGAACTGCCAATCTCACTGCTGTTTCTTCCTTAAACTTACAACTCTTGCCATACTCTGGACTGTTGAGCCTCCCAAATTGCACTCATAAGCCACAGCATGGGAGCCAGTCCAGTGAAGTGAAGAGGCAGTTAGTAGGGAGAGAAATAGAGCATTCAGTCCCAACCCAGGCATAAATGGTCCCAAGTCCAGCAGAGAAGTAAAAGCTACAGTTGCATCAGAAGTGGGAAAGTGAAGGAAGGAGTAGGGCAGGGGTACTCAAACAGCGGCCCACGGTCCACAATCCGGACCGCAAAGACGTTTCTGGTGGACCACGACAGTGGCCTATTTGCATGAAGGCCATTTGAGTACCCCTGCTCTAAGGGCAGCTGAGCAACTCCTGTTGCTTGCCGCGCTCCCCCCGCCATGGAGCCTGCTGCGCAGCCGCCCCCCCGCTCCCAGCATCGCCCCCCCCCCGCTTCCGGCATCGCCGCCCCCGCTCCCACTCGACCCCCAGCTCCGGGCATCGCCGCCCCCCCCCGCTCCCCACTCACCCCCCCAGTCCCCACAAACTTACCTTAAGTTGGGGCTGGACTGGAGCGGTAGGGCCCAGCCACAGCTCCTGGGGCCAGAGAAGCTCTACGGAGCATGCCCAGATTTTCTGGGCATGCTCCGTTAGAGCTTCTCTGGGCGGGAGTTTTCAAAACTCCCTGCTTCACAGGAGCTCTGTTGAAGCTTACAGGGAACATTGACCTGAAGTACCAGTATTTACTTACTAATTTTATTGTTTACATTGAGACCAATGTCTTTCCATTTCTGCCTTGTTTGTTGTTGTTTTTCTTGTCTGCTTAACTGAAATTTAATCATCAAATGTAATCATTACCTATCGTACATATGGTGACAAGTTCCAAACGAAGAAAGATAGACAACGAAAATCGATCATTTCATGAGTCTTGGACTGAGGATTTCTTCTTTGTTTTACCTGACCAGCCTAATGCACGGCCAGTGTGCATCATTTGCCACGAAATGGTAAGCGTGATTAAAAGTAGCAACATAAAACGACACTTTGAGATGAAACACACTGAATACTACAATACAAAATATCCACCGAAGTCAAACCTTCGTTCAGATAAGATCGACGCCCTAAAGTCGTCGTTAGAAGCCAGTTCGTCGATGATGACTAAAGCTAATGCCACCCAAGCAAATATTACAGAAGCTTCGCTATGCATCGTGTGGGTTCTTGGCAGACATAAGAACTCATTTACTGATGCGGAAGTTATTAAAGAATGTATGATGTCTGCATCGTCTGTTCTGTTCAATGAAAAGAAATGTGTCGAACAGATTAAGCAGATACCGTTGTCTGACAGTGCTGCAAGTTGTCGTGCAGATGATCTGGCTGAAAATGTCCATGAGCAGTTACTGTTGGACCTTAAAAAGGCTGAACTATTTGCTTTAGCCATTGATGAATCCACTGATAGATCTGACATGTCTCAGCTATGTGTGATGACAAGGTTTTTTGATGGCCATGAATTTGTTGAAGAGTTTCTGACATTGCTACCATTAGCAAAACAGACATGTGGTGAGGACGTGTTTTCTGCATTATCTCAGTTTATGCAGTCAGAAGGAACTGATGCTGCAAAAATGGTTTCCATTACAACAGATGGGGCACCAGCAATGACGGGCAAAGACAGGGGACTTGTTACTCGTATGAAAGAAGTTCAGCCTAAACTTGTTGCTTATCACTGTATCATTCATCAATCAGTCCTGTGTTCAAAACTTTGTGACGAGCTGGCTGAAGTGACGGCTACTATTGTGAAATTGGTGAACTTTTTACGATGTAATTCTTCACTACAGCATCATCTGTTTCGCTCATTTCTTGAGGACGTGTCTGCAGAATTTGGAGATTTACTGCTTCACAATGATGTCCGATGGCTAAGCAAAGGCAGAGTTTTGGAAAGATTCTGGAATCTACGTGAAGATATATCCAACTTCCTCCAGTCAGTGAAAACGAAGAAAGCTGCTGAATTTTTTAAATTTCTTCAGGACAACAACAAGGTAGCACAGCTAGTGTTTCTTGTTGACATCATGGGACATCTGAATGCCCTAAATTTGTCGCTTCAGCGTGCAGAAAAAACAGTCGTGGACTTACAACAGAAATGCTTTTCCTTTGAAGCAAAACTGAGTATCTTCATAAATGACTTGGAAAGTGGCAAGATGCGGCATTTTCCAAATGTGAAAAGTGTTCAGACACCTAATCAAAACACATTTTCTCAGCTGATGGTCACATTTCTGCATAAATTGCAGAATGAGTCTGAGGAACGTTTTACTGACTTCAGACGTCTGAAGCCTCTGTTTTTATTTGTCGCTAATCCTTTTGTTGTGCAGCCTGATGGTGAGTGGACAGATGTGGCTGTGTCAACTTTCCCAAATGTGAACCAGTCATTGCTGCAGCTTGAAACAGCTGATTTGCAAGCATGTGACATTTTGAAAACAAAACTGAATGAAGCCAGCATAACTAATTTTTGAGCCAAGTTTGTTCCAGATTCTCAGTATCCTGCTACCAAGAAGCTTGCAGTTTCTGTACTCACTATGTTTGGATCAACATATACCTGTGAATCTGCGTTTTCCACTATGAACGTCATTAAATCAAAACATCGCAGTGTGATTACAAACCAGCACCTCCAGAATGCAATGCGTATTTCACTGACAGGTTATTCACCTAACTATGCATCCATTATGTTGAAGAAACAGTTTCATACTTCACATTGAGTGATAACTGCTTGCTAGCAACTATTGTAGTTGATGTGTTTGACAGCCTTGCAATTTTTTCTTGTGATTTTGTCATTTTCTTCGCAGTTTGTGTTTTCTAAAAAGTTAAAATTTCGCCAAATCTTGTAGCAAGGTAGGGCAGTAGGCCTACCCTAGTTGCTTGTGGACCCTGATGAATGGTGGAAGGCTGAATGTGGACCAGCTCACAAAAAGTTTGAGTACCCCTGGAGTGGGGTATGTATGGAGGCTACCCAGACAGCTGGTCAGATCTGCTGAAACTGGGACAAATCCTGGTGTCACTGAAATTATCACTGGCACTGAAACTAACCCTCCAAAGACATACACCATGGTCGCACCAAGGAAACCTAACACACTGCATTCTGTTGTATGTGTATGTGTATGTGTGAGAGGCAGTTCAGTGGCTCTATGGACATAGGCAGCAAGCAGTAAGTCTAACAGAGCTAGTGTGCAAGGAAGCTGTTGATAATATAACTGAACAGTCAATGTCAAAAATACACCCAAATATCAATAAAATATTGTGCTGCTAAGCCAAATAGATTTTTACACCCATGAACTAGGCAACAGAGATAAATTAAGCTGCTCCAGTTCTCAAAAAATGCCATAGCCCTTTAAAATCTGCTTTTGTAAGAAGGATGATGAGGCTATTTTTTCACTATCGTCGGAGAAAGAGGGAGGATTGCTAAGAAAGTATCCAAGAAAATGCTTCTAGAAAGAGAGTTTGAAAAACAATCCCCAAACAAAAGGCCAGACATATTATATTTCTACTGTCTTTATTTTATTTAAAAAATAATGTGGCTGGCCTTTTGTATATTTTCTGTTCTGTATACGTGCTTTAAACAGATGGCCTGAGCAAAGTCAAAGTACAAGATGCTTTAATGAGTTGTAGCCAGCTGATTAACTATATAGAATGGAAATAGGGAATATTTCTTTGCAAAGTTTACTGAGCCTACCTTCAGGTTGGTTTGTCTTTGGCATATTAGAATGGCCAGAAGGTGAAAAGCTTTAAAAGCTGCATGCATATTAGCATGACAAAGGAGCAAGTAATTACAGGGCATATTTCATATCTCTCTCTCTATCTTTCAGTAGGCAAACAAGATTTTTTCAAGTCATTTTGCAAACTTTTGCCTTTCCTTGTAATCAAGTAGTAAAGGTAAAATACAGTTTGTAATGTTTCATCTATGCAACTTTAGATTTTGTTCACATGAGATCTGTATATAGCAACATGAGTGAACTAGATCCTTTTCCTAAAGAGATAATGAACTGCTATCATCCAGCTTTTGTAGTTCCCTGATTACAGTTCATTATGCTCCATCTCTTTTCACCTGTAGTTAGTTTTCAGACAGAATCATTGTCACTTACAGTTTCTGATTATGTACATAATCTAGGTAATAAAGCAAATAAGGAGTGGCCCAAGTTCCATAGTTCCAGGATACTGGGAGGACTTTCTCCACTTAATGTGGTTGTCTCAATCTCCAGATAGGTATTCTCCAAATCCAGCCCAGCTGTTCCAGGAGACTGGGGTGAGAGGTTGAGTAGTAGAGCTTGGCTAGGTGATTAGCATGAGACTGGAATGGGAATCCAGGACTTGAGAAAACACAGGGCTGGACCAAGAACAGGTTGGAGCAGTAAGGGTCTTTGGGGATGGGGGAGGACAGACTGGGCAGTAGAGACTGCGCCCATTACAACACAATCCCATCCACCACCTGGAATAGAACACATGATTCTTGAATCTCGTCCATATACTCCATTAGCTTGAGTGGTAGAAGTCTCTGTGATGACTCTAATGGTTGCAGTCTTTAATTACATGATCATATTTTTTTCCACAGGAGCCCTCCCTCGTTTCAGTGCTCTAGATGGACCTAGTCTGGGGTGTAATCATGATTAAGTAGCAAAGGAGACTTGTGGGGGGGGACCCCTGTTGCAGAAACTAAAGACATGTAATGAATGAGGCAAGGAACTGCAGGAAGAGAAGGGATGAATTCATCATTAAGGCAGTTGAAAGCTGGCCTGGAGAATGGGATTCTATCCCTGCCTCTGACATGGAATTTCTATGGGTATGTCTACACTTAGACTGTTAGTTCGAATTGACTCAATTCGATCTAATCAAGTTGAACTAATTATGATTACTTTGAATCAAGTCAATTTGAACTAACATGTCCAGAGTAGGAAAACCAATTTGAACTAGCATGTCCATAGACAGGACTTGCTGGTTCGAACTGGAAGAGAGGCATCATGGGAGGTGTGCCAGCCCCTGCAGCCCAGCAAAGGGTAAAGCATCTCCTACCCAGCTCTAGGCGCCCTGCGGCCAGAGCTGGACAGGGGACACTTTCCTCCAGCTGCAGCTCAACAGACAGGAGCCTGGGAAGGCCCCCCCCCCCACAGCCCAGTGGGGCGGGGGAGAAAGGATTTCCACAGCCCTGTGCTGTCAGTGCCTGGCTGGGGGAATCCTTTCTCCCCCACTCACTCCACTGTGGGGGCTGGGGAAATCCTTTCTCCCCCCCACCCTGGCTCTGTCAGCCCCGCGCTGGGCTGTCAAACCCCGCTGCTGGCGGGGAGCAGAGGCAGCCCTGCAGGGGTGCTGTCAAACCCTGCTGGCAGTGGGGAGCAAACACTGACAGCGGTTCCGGGGGCTGCTTCTGCTCGCCACCCTCAGCGGGGTTTGACAGACGCCTGCAGGGTTGCCTCTGCTCCCCGCTGCCAGTGGGGTTTGACAGCCCCACTGCCAGCAGGGTTTGACAGTCCTGCGCGGGGCTGCTTTTGACAGCCTGGCATGGGGCTGGCGCGGGTCTTCCTTTCAGGGTGCTATGCACCCCAGGAGGAAGGTCAAACATGAATTCGAACTAATTTTAGTTTGAATTCATATGTCTACACAGCATCAATTTGAACTTTAGCATTCAAACTGACAATCCCTTCAAAGTTACAGGAGATTTTGTAACTTCGAAGGGACCTCTCTTCGGCTGTGTTCACACACAGGGGGTTATTTTGATACTGTTGTTTCGAAACAACTTGTATTGAAACAATGCCTTATTTCAAAATAACTTAATTCGAATTAACAGTTTGTTAATTTGAATTAAGGAAAAAAGCTCAAAGTGAAATAGCAGGTTCAGGCAACAGTTATTTCGAAACAAGTCACCAACAGTCATTTCGAAACAACGTTGTTTCATCTCCGCATGGGGTTTAACTTGTTTAGAAACAACGCTGTTGTTTCAAAACAACTGTGCGTCGTGTGAACAGCCTAAATCTTATTTCGAAACAACCTCTGTTGTTGTTGTTGTTGTTTCGAAATAAGAGGGCTGTGTGAACACAGCCTTGGATTCGACCTAAGGGAAGCCTTAGGTCGAATCACCCAAGTGCTGTGTAAACAGCTCTATTTTTAAATTCGACATGTGTTTCTTGGCAAGTAGCTTAAACCAGAGTTTTTATATGTGGTCTTTAATTGTACATACCTCATTGTCTGGGTGCCTGACTTGAGATCCTGGAGTCTGATTTGCAAACATGCTGAGTACTCGCAGGCACAACTGACGTCAAGGGGAGTTGTGGTTTGAACACATAAAGTATTCTGAAAAATCAGGTTATGGGCATCTTACATTGGACACACAAAATTAATGAATACTTTTAACCCTAATTTCTCCAGACTTCTATTCCCCATTTGTAAAATGGGAATAAGAGCACCCCCTCAACTCACAAGGGCTTTGTGAAAATAAATTTATTAATACTTGAGAAGCATTCAGGTACTACAGTGATGATCTCCTTAGAAAGGTCCGTGAAGAACTTAATTCTGTCTTCAGGACAGCGCTGAAATAGTGTGTGGTGAATAAGGCACATTCTAAACAATGAAGAAGAAATAACATTAAATGGCTGCTCATTCAGTGAGTATGGTCCATTTTGTGCACTGAAAGAGTCAGGTGGTCCTGTGGACAAAATAGTATATCATCATATAATAATAAAATGCATATACACCAGTGCACCAAATTAAGGTTAAATGGACAATCTTAATTCTGCATTTCTGAACTTTTGAGTGATTGATTTTGCAACATTAATAATGTCACTCTAACATTGTTTTTATGTATGACAGATAGATTTTATTTATTTTAAAGGCTCCTTACAATATTGCCTTAGCATGCTATCACAATCATAATCTTTGTAGTTATGTACGTAACTATGATGGAACAACTGAAATCAGTTACCTTTTAGGAGGTGCTGTAGAATCTGGAAATTCTCAGAGTTTTAATCCATTGGGATAAAAGAGTAGAAAGACAGAAAAAAAGAGAAGTCTTGAAACTTCCACGAAGTTGCTCCTACTCTTCTCTCCAGCATTCATTAGGTTCCCCTGCCCTGCCACCCTCATCATTCCACATGAGGGAATTCATGGTGTTCCCAATATATTTCCCATACACTTCTCATTTGAGGCTTGATCCTGCATCACGTGGGTATGGTGCTACACATGAGTGCAAGCTGAAAAGAGATGAGCTAGTAAAAAGATGCAGAGAACCCAGTTTTGCAATAGTGAAAGTGCTTCTCTGCAGCAACCAGGTTACTTTTGCCTCCTGTAAATAGAAGTAAACCTGATGCATGGAGCACAAAACTTAATCACTCCTTAGCAGGATCAGGATTGCATGTAGGTAAACGTATCGTCAGACATACCTGTTATCTACTCATATCCTCTCTATAGCTGTTAAGGTTTTCTCCTTGATTGTACTAGATGCATCCCTGCTAAATGATGGGACGTACTCTTCTAGCATCTTGGCTGTGTGGTTGAGAGCTCTAGTTCCAGTGCTCTTAACATCTGTCATTCTAGAAAGTGATAGATGAGGCTCAGGAAACAGAACTCAGGTCATTCCCCTAATTAAGCCTACCTAGAGTTTGGGGGGGGGGAAAGTTCTAATACGAGTTGCAACTGTGAGGCACAGACACTTTTTGAAAAGCTCTGTTCTTCAGACTGTGTAACGTGTTCCTTTCAGCATCATTTTTCAGGTCTCCACAACAAACTCCAAGACCCTTTCTTTATTTATCTCCCTCTGATTCCTTCCTCTGCAGCAAGTAGACTAGGGCCAAGGCATTGGCCAGAAGAACAGTGCAGCTGAGTAGAACAATTAAGATGATAATTCTGGACTCAATAAGCCAATTATTTCAGAGTCACTGGTGTGATCTCAAAAAGAGTGAGATTTGATCCATCCTTTTATACCACATCTTTCCAGGCTACCTTGAAGGCAAAGATAGCCTCATGCATATATCTTCGTCAGATCACAATGTCAAACTAACACACAGTGAAGAGCAAAAGTGTCACAAGATACCACAAAAATTATGGTTGGTATTACCTTACATAAACTTCCCTTACGTTTGGCTACTTCCAAAAGAAACTATTTAAATGTAGACATGTTCCCAAGGGGTAGCCATGTTATTCTAGTTCAGCAAAACAAACAAGGAGTCCTGTGGCAAGACTAACAAATGTATTTATTTATTTATTAACGTAATGTAGGATCTCCAGGTTGATTCCTGTAGCAGGTAAATGGCATTGATCTGAGCTCAGTGCTGTTCACAATTTGCAGATAGAAGTACAGAACCAATAGTGTCTCTAAACCTTATGGTAGGGGTTGTCTCCCACTGTTCAAGTCTTCCTTAAATATACCCATATTTAGAAATTGAGTAATTACCCTGGTCAACCTAAAACTTCTGTTGTACCTTAACTGAATAAATGATTTCCAACTCTTTGTCCACTGCAATGTGCTATTCAACTATGGTGCTTGGCCCCACTCTGGAGAAGGATGTACGTAAGTGATGGTTGAAGCAATCTGTAGGTACATATTTATAAAAAACATCATGTGGTGTGAGGTTTTTTATCAGCATGAGCGGTGAATAGCTGCAGAACCCTTACGCGTAAGTGATTTTGGATCAAAGCTGGTATTTCAATGTAAATCACTACCAGCAATTCAATTTTCACCTTTAGCTGGGCAGAGGAATTGCCTGCACCTAAGATAGGTGATTCTCTTCCCACCCTGTTCCTGTCCACTTTTGGTGATTCAGATGAGGTGTGTTTTCAACAGCTGCTGACAATTATGTGAACCAGGAACAAATGAAATATCAGGGCAGAGAAAGGCATTTTGTGTAATAAAAGAGTAGAAAAATGGAGCAGCCCTGCTATACCTACACAGCTGCCTGGATGTCCAGCAAGGCAGCTGTCCAAGACAGCAATGGTGGATGAGGTTAAAACATAGATGCAGAGCAGCAATACACCCAGGTGTACGATGACCATCTGTTGCAATGACACCGTCTTGCAATTGTCAATCACACTCTAACAGAGGTCTCTTGCTGAGGAAATTACTCCCTTTGCACGCATGTCTTTGAAACACACATTGTTCATTTGTCGCTGGCCAAGGGACAAGGAGTACATCCCCACCCAGTCAGTCATGCCAACAGGAAAAAGCAGGTGGGTACCAGGATCCAAAAGACAAGCATAATGTTCTACTTAAAACTGAAGGGAAAAGAACAATATTCATAGGGATGTTTTGCCAGTTTTTGTTAGGACTAAAGTATTTTTAACTTTATCTAGCTGCCCAGCTACTTAGGACTTTGGGTTTTGTTTTTAAATATTAAGAGCCAAAGGCAGCACAAAGCAGGCAGAGAGCTGCCTTGAAGGGGCCACCACAGACTCCCCCAACATACTTGGAACAGAGCTGGTTAGACTGGCTCACCCTGAAAGAAAACATTGGCCTTACTGTTTTTACTCCAGAAGCCCCAACATTCAGCAGATAATTGAACCTTCCCTTACCATGTGCAGCATGAACAGAAAAAGACAGTTAGAAACTTCATTATGTTGGGATTTCTGAGCCTCTGGCTGGTGGCAGACAGACTGGTGGGAAAGTGGCATCATGTTTTATATTAACAGGAGGTCTGCAGATCCTATAGCAGTTGGTGACTTACCATGACATTAAGGTAAACATTAACATAAAAACCTCAATATTTAAGGAAAGCATTTAATCTGCAAATGTTTAAGCTGACTTTATTAGGACTGTTACCTCCTTGAAGCCTGTGAGCCAAATTCAGCCCTGCAAAAGAAGAACATCAGCCAGACTATTTTAAAGCACCCAGCTAGAGATCAATCCAGGTGGTACTCAGTCTACAAGAAGATGTTGTTTGTTTGGATTCTGCTTTGGTGATAAGAAGGCATACCTCTTCCATGGAGCTGTATCCATTTATGTCAGAGTAGAATACGAGCACACAGGTGTCTGTCTAACTAGTTTATCCCTATTCATTCTTCTGGCTGGCCGTGCCGGAACTAGGGCTGTGTTCACACACAGGGGGTTATTTCGATATAAGTCGTTTCGAAACAACTTATATCGAAATAACACCTTATTTCAAAATAACTTATGCCGAATTAACAAAAAGTTACTTCGAAATAAGGAAAAAAGGTGGGAAATGAAATAGCAAGTTCAGAGTGTGAACATGCTATTTCGCTCGGGGAGGGGGCTGCAGGCACCCGCGGGGTTCAGCGCAGCCTGGCGCTGATCCCTGCCGGCTTAAAGCCGGGCTGTCCCCAAACCCGCAGTGACCCATTGTTTCGAAACAACTGTGCATCGTGAGAACATGGTTTTTTTTGTTTTGAAACAACCTTGTTGTTTTGAAACAAAAATGCTGTGTGAACACAGCCTAGGTGGTTTGGTGCCCAGGGCAAGCAGCAGGAAAGGCTCCTCCACCCCCTCCCCCTTCCACTCCACCAAGGCAGCACTGGCAGAAAGGAAGTAAAGTGAGGACCCTCTCCCTCAAAGGGCCCTGCCAGGGGGACTGAGCAGCTCAGAGGGGGGGTGAGAGCCACTATCAGACCCATTTGGCATGGATGTGAAGCATGCCCCGCCACCACTACACAAACACAGGCGGCTGTAGGGGTGGACTTAGTACCGGGGAAAGCTGCTGCTGCTCTGCTCCTAGCTCCCTCAGGCTGCCCTTTCCAGCAAGCTAGGTGGTGGCGCATCCCCAGGCCAGGGAGTGGCGCAGGGCCCCACAGCAAAGTCCGTCACACAAAGCCCAGCACGCCACCACCATCATCTCCACCTCCCCCTGAGCCAGGCCAGGTGCACTGAGATGGCACCACTGAACCCTGCCCCCTCCTCCTGTGGGGGTGAACAAGGGCCCGGTCCCAAGAGGCAGTCGCTTGCCTGACCCCCTCCAACCCCTCAGATCCCCCTTAGTCATGGCAGCTCAGCACTTTCCTGTCTCAGGCCCCTAATATTTGTATATTTAAGGATGGGGGGCCAACCCCTGGCCTGATGCGGACCCTGTGCTGGGTGGAGCTGCTTGCTGGCCAGGCTGCCCCTGCCCTGACCCTGAGCATGCATCTGAGCATGCTCAGGGCAGGAGATTTAAAACTCCCCAGCCTGGCCACAGCAGCTTAGAGCGTGCATTGGCTCCCTCTAAAATGCAGCTCCTGGAGCCTGCCCCAGTTGCCCTCCCCTAGTTACCACCCTGCTGGGTGGTAACTTGGGAAGCGCCAACACTGCAAGAATTCAGCCAGTATTAAAATTAGTATTAAAGTATTAAGAGGACAGGGACTTTCTTGCACTATCCAGTGGTCTCCCTAGTGAGCTGTTAAGGTCACTCTTTTGGCAGTTCCTCAACTTGCACTGCACAATGGGAAACCAACCAGTAGCTCTCCTATTTATTTTGTGTGTGGGCTCCCCAGCTGCTTTCTGCACAGGCATTTGTATAATCATTGCACTGTAAAAGGAATGGAATGAAGTCAGTGGGCCCATGACAATTCAACTGCAGCCCCACCCTCATCTGCCCAGGTGTCCAGCGGGGGAGTTGGCCAAGATAACTATGACAGATGAGGTTAACACAGATGTACAACAGCAATAAACCCAGGTGTGTGATGACCATCTGTTGCAATGACACACACTGTCTTGCAATTGCCAGTTGCACTCTAACAGAGGTCACAGTTGAGAATGATGCGTCTGGGAACATGACACTGTCTTTTTTTGCCAATTATACTAACTGACAATGTGTTTGTATACAGCTGGACTGCTAGTTTTGCCAACAGAGCAGCTGGAGCAGTTTAAAGGAAAATTGCATGTCTCTGTTTCTCTGCAACCTTCTGAATGCTTACCTCTCTGGCCACATAACAGTTGGACTCATTTTCATTCAAAAAGGCAAAATATAGATGTGAATTTTCAGTGTGCATGGATAATAAAGACCAAGGTGAGAGCACTGACAATTAAAGTATAGTTTATTGTTCCAAAGAAGAGGTGCAGGCAGCATGGATGGCAACAGCACAAACTTCCTGAAAAGTACTCATCTGCCTTATTTCAGATGCTGAGCTATGTCTAAAGTGAGAGAAAAATTCAGTCTCCTGCCCATTCAACCCTTACACTCCCATCAGAGACTGCCAATGCAATGTCATTTTTGGCAGTCTTTGTTGTGATACAAACACCAGTCTGCTAGGAACTGGGCTGAGATTGGCAGCCATTTTCATGTAGGCCTCTTAAGAGCTATCTGTATGGGCTGAATTTCCATAATGGAGTCTAGGTCTCTGAAGGAATTCCAAATCTGAATCAGCCATTGAAAAGTTAATTTAGGCCCAGGGTCTCAAACTCAAATCACTGCGAGGGCCGCATGAGGACTAGTAGAAGGCTGCATGAGGACTAGAAAGCTAGCCCAAGGCCCACACCACTGAAATCTTTTCATACAACATTACAAATATTGGTAAAGATGGTGTCGTTGCAGGACACAGGAAATAGCTTTAGGGACCTCATGAGGCCTGTGGGCCGCATGTTTGTGACCCCTGATTTAGGCTCTTACTTAGGTAATACCCCTAACCTGGCTCCTGTCTGTATGCAAAATCTTCTGACCAAGTTAGGCAGTGCTTTCAACTCAGACTAGCTGCCTCATCTAGGCCTATAATTTAAAACCTGACTTCTGCTTGCATTTGGCCTACTAACTAACCCCCACATTTTGCACTTTGGACATAAGCTAATCATCAGATGCTGATGGTTCTCCAGTATCTTTGCACAATTCCCTCTTGGCTATATTCTCTTCACATCCACTTGGTGCCTTCTTTTGCACCAGACAGCACCTGACAGTCTATATATACTATATTATTTTTCCATTTAAACCCCAGATTCCACATCACCTGCTAATATTACTGTTAGCTTCCACAGCAGTTAATCAGATCTGCCATTTGTGAATTCAGCCTCCAGGTGCCATCTTGTTGGAAAAGTGACATTATTTGTGATTCTTCCAGAATAAAAGGCTTATTTGGTACTATTAATAGAGTTTCTAGGAACCAAATTACCCTCCTCATTTACACAACAGTGTTGTCTTTATATCCTGCAGTCAGTGGCTGTTATGCAAGATCATGAGCCTCCAGTGTGGTTTGTGCAGGTGTAAATGAGGGCACTGCACCACTTGCAAAATCTGTACCCCTGCCCGTAATGATGTGTGAGAAGGAATGAACTTAGGTTTTGTTTCAGATCCCAAGGTGAGTTTTATGGCCTGACAGTTAGGAAAAGCATCTTTTTTATACTAATTATTATGAAATTATTATTATGGTAGCTCCAGTCATGGAGCAGGGCCTCACTGTGCTATGTACTGTATAAACACAAAACAAAAATACAGTCCCTGTCCTGTTTGCCTCTAAGCTAGGAGTGCTGGATGTCTCCTTTCCAGTGCTAGACCAAATATAGAACCACAAAATCCTATTTTTTAAAGTCACTTTTCAGAAATCTCACTTTGAATCTAAAAGAGTAAAGTTCCTGCTCTGATTGTAATATCAGTTCAGAATGAAAACTGGTTTATTATGACTGTTGCTATTTACATTCCAGAGACAGGGCTGGCCCAAGGTTTTTTGGCACCCTAGATTAACTATCACTTTGGCACTCCTCCTCCCTTGATCCCTTTCCCCCCTGGATGACTGGCCAACACCGGGCTACTGAGAATGATTGAACTGCATGCAGCAAACCCAGGCGACAGTCTTTTGAAACTATGCCATGACACTTTTTAACTATTTACATACACGGCTGTGTTCCACAACAAGGGCACTGCTACACACAGGAACAGAAGAGGGCTGACCCAGTGGTTTTTGGTACCCCAGGCAAATTATAAATTTGGCGCTCCCATCAGAGGGCAATACCTTTGTTTATAAGAGATAACATGTTAATATATTATTTTAAATGGAGAAAAAATAATTTACTTCCATCTAATTTGGCACCCCTTAAAACTTGCTGCCCCAGGTGACCACCTAGGTCACCTACATGATCAGGCCAGCCCTGCACAGAAAGAATGCTTCTCTTCAGCGTAAGGCATTAATGCACATTTTACTTTCAAATGCAACTGAGCATTTCTAAAGGGCAAAGAACTCTCCAAAGCAAAACAAATGTTAAGAATGCTCTCCTGAGCAAAAATGGATCTAACTCTTTTGTAAGCTATGGAATAGGGCTCTGATGCATCCTTTGCAATCCACTGAGTTGAGGCTTTGAAGCAAGACAGAAACACACACATAAAGGGCTTGTCTTCCCTGAGGGCAACAAATTCACTGCCCTGATCAGCTGCTCAGGTCAGTGTAGACTTGCTCAGTTGACCAGGAAGTTCAACCCTTCACCACCACCCCAACAACTAGGTAGTGGTGGTTTGAAGGGAGGCCCTTTCCCTTCAAACCAGTGCAGTGGATGTGCCAGGAGAAGGGGATTCGAATGAAGATACACAAGTTATTTTAAGTAACTTGCGTATCTGCATTCAAATGCTGACGAAAAGGGCAGGCAGCGTAGACCTGCCCATTGTGTCAAATCCTGACCCATGCACTCAGTAGACTTGAAGCCCGGCCAGACATCTGCATCCTGGCCAGACTGCGCCCATCCAAGAGCTGCACATTCCCTACTTGTTGGCTACTCCAAGGCTGCCCAGAACCACCATGTTTCCTGCAGGAAGACCCTGTGAATCTGCATCTCACTTACTCACCCACCATGGCTGTGGCAATTGCTGATGAGTTACATTAGAAAGAGGCAGTGTTTCCCTCTCTCTCTATCTTTGCTTGAAGGTAGGAGGGGTCTCCCAAACTGATTTTGAACCAGGGCATTCAAACATCAACATGCGTATCGTTTCAAAACTGGATTCAGTAAAACAAAGTGGAGATTATATGTTAGGAGTCAAGTCTGCATTTGGCAGGGAGATGGACTGAAGGATGTGACCAATTTTATGCACACCTGATTGTTATGATTTTTTTTTTATGAGTGTGTTCCCTTCCCACACTTCAGAGGGAATCTCCTTTGTTTCCCTTTTTCCAGGGCCATAAGTAGGCTGGGGCAACAGGGGGAAAAGCCCAGGCGCCGAATTTTAGAGGGCACAGGGTATGGATCTGGCTTCCCATGGTGGCTGGGGATGGATCTGACTCCTCACTGCCCTAGCCGCAGAGGAGATGCATCCATCCCCATCCGCTGCTGCTGGGAGCTGGATCCATCCCCTGCGCCCTCTAAAATTCAGAGCGTGGAGCTTCCGGTGGTGGCAGGGGAAGGATCCAGCTCCCTGCTACCCCAGTGGTGGTGGGGGACCAGATCCATCCCCAGCAGCGGAGAGCTCCAGCCACTGCTGGAAGGCAGCTGGAGCCAGATCCAACTCCCTCCCGCCTACTGGCAGTGGCTTGAGCTGGATCTGGCTCCTTGCTGCTGGGATGGATCAGGCCCTGGGCCAGATCGGGGTCTGGGCTGGGGAGGGTGCCTTTGGGGCTGCTTGCCCTGGGCTCCAGAAGACGTAGTTCCAGCCCTGCCCTTTTCAGACTATGCCTCAGTCCTGGTCTCTTTACTCACACTTCTGAACCGCAGCTTAACTCAGAAAGAGCAGAGCAGAGGTTGTTCTGAAGATGCAGGGACCAACCCCTAGCTGCAGCTGTTTGTTTGTTTATTTATTTATTTTCAGTGCATAACATGAAAATGCAGCCATCTGGTTGCTGCCATAAAGATGAAAAGTATGGGGAGAGGGACGGGTTTCAGGTCTGAAATCACAGCTTCCATGCAGTTTGTCCAAATCACTGGAGATAGGCACTGGGACAACAGAATTGTGGTTTCTGTGGATTTATTTTGGCACAGGGTGTGAAGCTAATTAGGTAAAGCAAATTCATAAATATTGCAGCTACTGTATTAAAAATGCTGCTTTAACCTCTAACTGGATAATTCAGGGTACCAGCATTTTCAGGACAGCCATACAATAGCCCAGGTGGGAAGGTAGTTCAAGACCACACTATTTCTTTGGATGGAATCCACTGCCTTTCTGGAATCAGCATCTCAAGGCAAGCTTAAACTTCAGGGACATTGTGAACAGGTTTTTAGAAAATCCAAAAATGGGGAACTTCATGCTGATTCTGACTTACCTGAATCAGCTGAAGAGATGGCCTCATTCTTACTGGTCTGCTGATGTAAGCACTCACAAACAAATCTGTGTTAGCATCGAACCCAAAGATGGCTTTGTGATCCAGTTAACTGGGGCGTAAGGAGTGGAAATTAGGAAATCTGGTTTCTACTTCTAGCTTCAGTATATATTGCTGTGTGACCCTGGGCAAATCATTTAACCTCAGCTTCTCATCTGGGAACTAGGGATAATGATCCTTAGTGAATACTTTTGAGATTATTGGATGGCTGAGTGCTTAGAATTATTATTATGACCTCTTTGGCTAAGCCCTTTCTCCCTGTTACCCATGTATATATTACCTCCAGCACAACAGCATGCAGTTATTCCGTATCATTGCTCTTCTGATGATGTCACTATGAGAAATAATAGTAGAGTTCCCTAAAAGTTCTTATGTGCCTCTTTTCTTTCCTGTAGCTTCTATTGTGCATTCTCCACTCTTGGAACATAGCCCTGTTTGGATGAGATTTTTGCACTGATTGTTCGACTGACAGTCTTGGAGTCTGACGTCCTTTCTCCACAGAACAGGTACTCCCCAGCAGGAACAGAGCGAGTTTCCTTATGTTGCCTTGTCAGTCTCTGCCCCTGTAGTGGAAGGATAACCTCTACAAATAACAGGGCAGTTAGTCAAGCTTCCATGCCCACTGCCAATTCAGTTCTTGACATCTGCTGAGATTCTTAGCAATATAGCCAGTTGAAATAATGGTTTCTGTGCTGTAGAAATCTCTCCACTGGACTGAGTTAGCATAAGTATTTATGGTCAGTACTGAATTTGGCCAAGTGATTTAAATTTAAAAGATTTTGTCACTCTTTACCAATTCCTCTAGCCATTCGGAAGCCTGTTTTTACTGATAATGCATATGTTTTTAAGTGGCGCATTGATATAACATCCCATACGCAGTGTGCACAGGCACCACAGTGGTTTCTATGCTTCCTGCAATAGGATTAATGCTGTTCTCTTGCTCTAGGAATATTTTGGCTATTTATTGCCACACAAAGCACCCAGAACAACAGAGGCTGCTGGATCTAGCCTCTGATTAAGTCCTACAAGGGAAAACTTGGTGAGCAGAACCCCTAAGACCTATGCTTTTGTCTTTTTTAAAATAAGGTTTCTGTCACCAGTGAACAGCAAAACACTGACTTATGCACTGCAAGTCTGTTTTCATTTGAGCTGGAATAATGGGTGAGCTGTTAATGAATACTCAGAGCCGGGCTGTTTTGTTTATACAGTTGGCAGAGCTGTGACTTGTGAATGACAGAGCCCTACCTCAAATGGAAATTACATACATTCTGCAACTGAAATACTGAATTATGTGTGAAGGCTGCAGAGCTTGTTATATGCCTCAAAACAAACAAATTGCCAAACAATGACTCATATGCTTGGTTGTGAATGGCTGGCTTCTCTGGGGAGATGGCTCAGGGGGGCTATTTTTTGTGAAGCACACATTATAGAAAAGCAAGATCACAGGATTTGCCATTCCAGGTAAAAGCGTGGTCCTATAAAATTAAGTATCCAGAGCCAGATCATTAGCTCATTGACTTAGAGTGGAGTTATGCTGATTTACATTAGCTGAGGAGATGAAAACTTACCTCCTGTAGGGCCCAATATTAATCATAATATAATGTACTAGACTAATTATGCAATCTCATAGGGAAGACTACAGTGACTAATGCCATATCTGCACTGCTTCCTGCTGTCCATCACAAGTAAGTTATACACACCCCAGTGAAAAGCAGGCTGCATCCTCACTTTGGTGTATAGCCACATGTCAGTGACAGGGTCTGACAGCGGGAAGACAGCAGAAAGTCTTCTGCAGCTCCGCAGTTTGAGAGCCTCTTACTGTGGTGAGGAAAGACTTGGGCAGCAGGAAAATCCCCCTGCCACAGTTTTTCTCTATTGTAGGGAAAGACTCCAGCAGCAGGGAGCTGGTGGAGACTTGCCCTGATGCCTACGTGTTTACTTGTGATGAAGGTAGGCTCTGGACAAGGAGCTGCCTGAGGTTTTCCCTGCTGCTACTCGCCTGCCAGACACCTTCCCTACTGAAGAAGTTTTTTCCAGCCGTGGGGAAAGACTCCAGCAGCGTAGCAGGGGAACACTCTCTTGCTAAAAATAGCAGGATGGACAGGGAGACATGGCTTGGGTGAGTAGAGAGCCATGTAGGGTGTGTACTCCAGTGCATATCCCCAGCCTTCAGGCATGTCTTTACTCACCTCCAATGATAATTTAGTGCCCCTGATATCAGGGCCGTCCCTAGGGGGTGCGTGACCCTGGGCGAATCACCCACTGTGGGGCCCCCTCTCACCCCCCCCCGGCCACTGGGGGGGGGGGCGGGGCGGCCCAGGGGAGGGGGGGGAGGCGGGGGTGGCAGGGGGGCACAGGCTTGGGGCACAAAGGGGGACCCCGGTTCGGGCGTCCCGGTTCCCCCCCCCCCCCGCACCTCCTCACCACGCATGCTGCTTTTGGCTCTGTGCTGGAGCAGCAGGGAGGGGACAGGAAGCAGCGTGGCTGGGGGACAGCGATACAGGCCCCGCGCTGCCTCCCGACCCTCCCCACCGGTGTTCTCTCTAATTTTTCATAGGCTGTGTGCCCAAAAAATTTCTTTGTGGGCATAAAATATTTCTTTGTGTGCACAAAAAAATTCTGTGTGTGTGCTAATATTAGCACTTTTGAATTTTTTTGTGCACACCTTATTTTGTTGTGTGCAGGGGTTGCATGACCTATGTGCATGTGCACATGCGCACAGCTTAGAGGGAACAGTGCTCCCCACTGCTCCAGCACAGAGCCAAGAGCAGCGCATGTAGCGGGGGAGATGGACTGGTAGCGCTGAACCAGACCGCCCCTTTTAGCCAGCTAGCCCGGTCCCCAGCATGGGGGGCAGTGGTGCAGGCCTCCTCAAATCGCGAGCCCTGGGCGGCTGCCCCTCTCACCCTCCCCTAGGGATGACCTTGCCTGTTACAAATCATTTTGGCATTCACTGATGTCATACGCTATTTTACTCACACCCACAGTAACCAAAATCAGAACTGGAAGTGGTCATGGCCCTAGCCCATGATGATACTGTCATTTTATCTTGAAATCAGGCTGATGTTGTTCCATGGTCTACTTGAAATCTGTCTGGCAATTTCATTCCATTTCCTAGTGGAGCAGCATCCGTGTCACACATCACAACTCCACGACAGGGACCAAGCTAGCAGCAGGGCGGCAGTCAGAGCAGATAGGCTGGCCTGCACTCCAGGTGCTGGATAGAGTCGCTGCAAGGCAGAGGTGAGGCAGAGTGGCAGGAAAGAGTGGCAAAGCCTTTATATAGGCTACCTTTGTGGTTGCTGCCCTGTAGGTCCACTGAGCAACTCCTCTTAGACTGTCAGTTTGTATCTTTTTATTCAGTTTGAATTGTAAGATCCTAGAGTTTTGGAACTGCCTTCATTTTATTTTCTGTATAAGGTAATGCTCACTATTGGTATTTAACAAATGTGACAAAGTTTTTCCTCTACCTGGTGGGTCCCATGCCTCCCTTTAGCGGTAGGTTTGTTTCCCTCAGGCCTCCAGGCTTGAGAAAGATTTTTTGCCCCCTCGGGCAGGGGTATTTCCTTCCCCCATGTTTGTACCTGTGGCGTTCTTCCTCACCAGCCTTCTGCTCCTTCTTCAGATGCACGGCCTCCCATCGCACCTTGCCTCCTCTCACACGTACCAGTAGCTCTCCTCGCTCTCACACTCCAGCTACACCCTTTCTCTGGAGGGAAGGCTTTTTAATAAGTTCTGGGCAGGACCTTAATTAGCTTCAAGTGTGCTGATTAACCTGGCATAACCACTGCTCAGCCAGAGGTTAAAGAAAGCCGGTACACGGTGCAATGCTGTTCCTGGGGCCCACTATTTTTATGGGCTCAGCATTTTGGGGCCCCTAAAAATAGAATTTAAAAATAGTGGGCCCCCGAATGCAGCGTTCCAGTTGCATTTTCTATATTTAGGGGCCCAACACTGAGCTCCTAAAAATAGCAGGCCCTAGAACGGCATTCTGCTGCATTCCAGCAGGCAGGGGAAGGTGGGGGCATGTGCCCGGCTCCCCCACGTATGCACAGACTGCACTTGAAGGCTTCTGCCTCCAAGCACAGCCTGCAGGAGAGATTGTCTCTTGGTCTAGCATGCAGCTGCCAGTAAGTGCTGGGGTGGCCCGACTCATGTGGGGTGGATTTTGGGGCTGGAGGAATACTGGGGACAGGGGGTGGGTATTGGGGGTGTGGTGGATTTTGGGGGTAGGTATTGGGGTCTGGGGAATATGGGACAGGGGAATGAATATTGGGGGCTGGGGCTGGGGTTTGTGAGGGGCCTCCTGACCTGCTGAGGGGGGCCCTCCAGACCTGCTGAAATTTAGGAGGGTTCTAGGGCCACCCAAATTATACTTTAACCCCTGTGCTCAACTATAAGGGGAAAAGTGAGTTGCTGAGCCTGGGGCTGATATATCAGCCTTCTAGTACTTTGTGGAAGCCTGTCACAGAAAGAATAATAAGACGGGAAATGCCAAATCTACTTGGGTCCATATAGTACAGTGGTTTTCAAATGATGGGTCAGGACCCAGTACTGGGTTGCAGACCCTCAGGTACTGGGTCACGGCACCCCCTGCTGCAGCTGCTGCAAGATTGAAATGCATTGTTCAAAGATGTGATTTTTGGATCAATGTTTCTTTTCAACTGGGTCCCAAGGAAAAATGTTTGGAAAACCACTGATCTAGTAATTCACTCTTCTGCTTTCCAGAGGGGCCATTAACAAATGCTGCAGAAGAAGTTGCAAGAAATTCTGAAGTGAGCAATTACGGAAAACTTGCCCACAGGGGAAGTTTTGTTCTAACCCCAGACTGACTAGAGGTGCTTTTATGTCTTTAAGCATAAGGGTTTCTCCCTTCCAAACATCTAAACAAAACAAAACAAAATGCTGCTGGAAATAATTTGGATTATGACATCCCCATCCCACATGAAAAATTTAGTGCACTCTTTTCCCTAAAGACCCTGAAGAAAAAGATCTCATGTGGGTGAAAGGCCACAAATTCAAAATTTGAATTCTGGTTTCAGGGTGGTTGAACCTGCACCTAATCAAAAGCCTGGCCTGCAGACCTGGATGAAAACACTGCATAGGTAGTTTTTCCTGTGCAATACTGTAGCTTCCTTTTGAAGCTGCTTTTGAGAACTTGCAAGTTCATTTTCTATCATATTTGTGAGACATCAACAGCCTCAAATTACATCAGTCTGAACAGCACAGTAAATATTTACACAAACCTGCTTGTGATGGTTTGAGCTGACATGCATTACTTTTTGTGCTGGGGGGAGTCTGTATTTACAGCCAACCGGTTAATGAACATGATCCTACTCACGGTTTAATACAGATGGCTTTTTCAGTGTTCATCGCCTTCCAGTTACAGGGAACATAAACTTTAATAGGCTTTGTTAGAAGGGTCACTTTGAACCCTCACCCCACCAATTTTGTTTACAGTCAGTCTGTCTTTATGCAGTAAATGGTCAGCTAACAGTCAACTGTTTAGCCTCCAAAAATGTGTCCCTGTGGGGTTTTTTTAAATGATTTTTATTTTAAATTTATATTAAAGGTAATTCTGTTATATGGATTTTTTGACTTTGGGTAACATTTGTCTAGCTCACCTTCCAGCTATTCAACTGGAGTGTAGTCTGAGGGCCAGTTTTTACAGAGGGTGGCAAATTTGCCACCATCAGTTGATCTTCCCAATCAACTAATTGGGTCTGTGAAGACCCACTTCAGCTAATCAGGAAGATGATCACTGAAGATCACCCTGGCAACTGGAGTAGTGCTGAGTCAAAAGGAGGGCATTTCGCTTCCACTCAGTGCACTGAAGACACCATGGTAAGCAGGCAGTAGGCAGCTGAAGGGAGATACACAAAGTATTTTAAGTATTTTGCATATCTTCCTTCGGCTGCTACTGAAATCCTGCTGTGGTGTAGACCTGCGCTGAGGTGCAGCTGATATGAAGACAGGCAAGAATGAAAAACCAGTATTGTGGAATGAGAAGAGAGAGATGCTGATGAGGACAGGAGTCACTCTGTTGACTCTGAAGGAGGCACTGGTCCAAATGCAGCACAGGGCCATTGTTACTACCTCTGACAAGAGACATTTTATTGATTTTCAGTCTCATTGATAGATCTGGCTGGATTCCAGTTACTCTAAGGAAGAACACTATGGAACTGGTCAATATGTTACTGATAGCCTTTTAGACTATTGTGCTAATCTTCTGTGTTTAGCCATTTTAACCGGTTAAGTAGATTCTAGTTACTGCCCCTTTTGTGTGCTAACCTTGGCACAAATAACTTGTGATAAATGAAGATGAAGGGGAGAAGTTAGGACATCAGAGGTTGAAATTGTGCTTTGTTCTGATCAATTGTAACATGGAGAAATTTTTGAAGCCCTGTGTCATGGGTGTAGTGGAAATCCAGGAAGTGTTTTTCTTCTCTACCATGGCAACTGTGACAATCAGTTGGTAATGTTCCAAGTGGTAAGCAGCCTGGTGAATCAGGACTACCTCTAATCAGAGACAGAATCCACACTTTTCACACTATGCGGAATATTTCATTTCCTTGACGGACAAGAAGTTCAGGTTCAGATTAGATTGTGTTGTGTGGAATCAAACACTTCATCTTTCCTAGATAAACTTTTTGAGCTTTTGTTCTGAGATTCTGAAGATATCGGCAGTGTTTTGGTGTAGTGCATGTGAGGTACAGCTTCTCTGACTCCTGTTCTTTTATGTGACTTTAGCAGAAGCTCAGTAGTGATTCAAAGATCAGAAAACTTTGACTCTCCCTGCCCTGGAATGCTTGTCAGTCACCCAGGCAGGCTCAGGCAGGCCCTGCAGAGATCTACCTGGGAGTTCTCCAAAACTCGACTCAGTCCCTTTGCTCCCCCTTTCCCTCAGATTCATCCTTTTTTATAGCTGTAGAGCATGACATAAAAGGGTGCTTTCCACCTCTGTATAGAATTACTATGCATGTATTATTCTTACTACTCCAAGCCTGTGACTAAGCAGAGATTTCCTTTATTCAGGCCATTCTTAAAAAAAAAAATCTATTTATAGAGATAGTGGTCCTGATTCTCATTTGCACTCAGGCCCCTTTATGCCACTCTGGTAGTGCTAAAGGTCTTTAAAGAGGACAGAAATGCCCTCCTGGGAATGTTCCCTGTGTAGAGGCCCCTGATTTACTGTAGAGCTCCTATGCCAGCTGTATATCAGCTCTGCTCCCAGCCCCACCATCCCACCCCCATTCTGGGGCACAGGACATGTGGTCTAAGTATGCTGCATCCTGTTACCCAGGGCCTAAAATGAAGCATGGGAGCCAACTATAAGTTAAAGGAGCCCTGAGGCTGCTCTAATTTACATCAGGTGCCAGGCAAGGATCTTCCTGCCCCAGATTATCAGGAAAGGCAGAGAAGCAGGCTAATATTTATTTATTGGCTATTAAGATGTGAGCTTTATTACAATTACTTGTGGATATAAACAAGGTCTTGGAAAGTAATCTATGCCACAGAGAGAGCTGGGTTCTGCTTTTATTTAAGATGGTATAAACTGGAAATAACTCATGTGCAGTCATTGGATTTACTTCAATGTAAAACTAGGCAAGGGAGAGCAGAACTGATCCCAAAGATAAAACTCTTAAAACACTTAGCCCAACTTTGAAGAAGACCAGGCTTTTTGGACACCTCAAATGAATCTGGAAAGAACTGCTCACAAAGATTTTCATGCCCTTCAATTCAACATCACAATGAAATCAGAAATTAGCCCCAGTGAAGTAAACATTCTGAATCACTTGGATGAAAACACTGCTTTGGAGCCAGAGTGGCTAGCATTCATGCCCTAGATCAGTGGTTCCTAACGTGGGGACCCCCGGGGGTCCACAGACATGTTGCAGGAGGTCCACAGAGCCTCTCCTTATTGGGACCAGAAGCCAGCTGCAGCCCCGATATTCCCTGCCAGGGCTGCCTCTCCCCGCCCGTGGCTGGATCCCAGCAGGGGGATGGGGCTGTAGCAGCTCCCCAGGAGGGCAAGAACAGAGGGCTATAGCCACCATGGCTTGGCTCCCCAGTGGCACAGGCCATGGTGGTGGTGGTGCCACCGCTTGCCAGCTGTCCCAGTGGTGCTGCCAGAGTGCCACAGACCAGAGTCTGCCTGCGTGGGCCAGATTACATAATCAGCCAGGGGGCCACAAAGATTTTTTTTTTGTTGAAAAGGGGTCCCCCGCCTGAAAAAGGTTGGGAACCACTGCCCTAGATGACTTCAGGCAAGAAGAATATATTCAGATTACAGTGCAATGAGATCATTTTTTGAGGACATTTGAATACCTTTTGTAGATTTACAACGCAGATACTCCTCATCTGCATCTCACTTCCATTTTGAATATGTGCAATAATACAGCATGAAGCTTGTAAAATGCTAGGCAATGATCAGTCCCTTTTAGTTTTATGCAAACTGTGCAACTAATTCTTCCAGCTTAACAATGAATCATACCCATGCAGTGAAGATTAGAGAGGGATAGAGTGCTTCCTTATTCCCCTGCAGAGCTTGGGAGAAGATGTCAGTGAATCCCCTTTCTTTAGGAACAGTGGATGGATTTCTTTCACTATTGTACACAGCAGTGGACTTAGATTGAAGAGTTCATCTATAGCTGGGAGATGGAGACCTTGTAGCACTGTACCTGGACAAGAAGCAAGGAATACTGTGGCACTTAAAGACTAACAGATCTATCTACCGCGTGAGCTTTCATGGGAGAAAATCCCACTTCATCAGATGCTTTGGGATTTTTTCCCATGAAAGCTCACTCAATAAATAAATTTGCTAGTCTTTAAGTGCCACAGGACTCCTTGCTTCTTTTGCTGAACTAAACTACCACAGCTGCCCCTTTGGAACTTGTACCTGGACAGTCCATCTGTGTCTTGTCAGATTCATTATGCACTGAAAGATATCTGAGGAGGTATAAAAATTAAAACATTTTTGGTGCTCAGCCTCCAGCAGGACTAGATCTTCACCTCAAGGGAACTTCCATTACAGTCAATGGAAGTTAAGAGCACTCAGTAGCTCACTATGGGGAGTCAGGGCCCCACACAACTGGGCTCATCACCAACTAAAGAAATAGAAGAAAACAGATCTGAGGTGTTTGGGAAGAGCCCCAAAATGACCAAGTTTAGAGGTCATCACTTTAAATGATCAAATCAAACCGGACCTAAGTGAAGACTTCAATTGTCTTGATTTTCAACTATTTTGAAGGCCATCAAGAAGACCCCATACAAGTACTTCTCAATGTATAGCTGCGGAAAACATGAGTAAATGGGGTAAGTTGAACCCATCGCTGTACTTCAGAACAGCCACTTGCAGCCGTGCTGAATTCTGCAACTCTAGGGGTATGTCCACACATGTTTTTATTTAGAAATAACACTGGTTATTTCAAAATAAAAAAGATTAGGTCCAGACAATGTTTTCTTAATTTGAAATGACAGACTCCTTCAGAATGACTTAGTTCGAAATAAAACCTTGTGTGTAGACATAGCCTAGGAAGGGCGGTCACCCAAAATGGTGTTTCTGGAAGTGTTGTCACAGCAGTTCCATCACTTCTGAATGACTGGTGCACTGCTATTCATGTTTTTAATGACTTTTATAAAGCATTTGATGATACCTTGTGCAATACGGATGCTACAGAATATCCACTTTCATCCCATGCCATTCCTGGGATTACTGCCATTGTAAAAGCCATTTTTTATGCTTTGCCATTATAACATAGTAGCTGCATCTGGTTGGCATACAAGTCAGCCAAGTATTAGGTGAATCCATAGATAACCAGGCAACTCAAATATTTCAGTATCTTTACAATAATCCTTAGCTAAAACTTCTCATTTGTAGATCTGAAAGAACATTAGAAAGACAGGGAAGTTGTTATCCCTATTTGGGAGGAGAAACAAATTATTTACCTAAAACAAACAAGGAGCTCTGTGGCACTTAAAGACTAACAAATTTATTTCTTGCATGAGCTTTCATGGGAGAAAATCCCACTTTGTCAGATGCTTTGAAGATGGAGGAACTTACAGAATGGGAGGAAATAAATGCAGGGAACTGCAAGTCATGGGAGCAGGTCACAGTGTAGCAGCAAATCAAAACAGTTGTTAAGATTCAAACACTGGGGAACAGCATACAGAGGAAGATGAGGTCAAATCACCTGTTGTAAGGAGAGAAAAATCTAATGTCCCTATTAAGTCCTGAAGCAGCGCAACTGAATTTGCAGATAAATTCGATCTCAGTAGCTTCTCTTCGAAGCCTTGTTCTGGTATTCATTTGTCTGAGCACTGCAATTAGCAAATCATTAATGGATTGATAATGACGACTGAAATGCTGACCCACTGGTTTTAGAATGTTGTGATTTCTGATGTCAGATTTGTGCCTAGGTCATGCAGCGGATTAGTTTCAAAGCTGGGAACAGAATCCTGTTCTCTTAATCCCCAGTCTTCTGACTTTCCTCTGTCTTTCCATCTTTGTGCCTGAATTTGAGAAAGCAGAATCCACAGGGCCTGCTTTTTGTAGCATAACATGCATTAGTTGGTCATGTCTGGAAACCTGGCTTAGCTTGCAAGAGAACTGAGATTTTCAGAGAGCATGTTTGGGATGCTTGTCCACGTCACACAAATTTATTTATCTCACACATATTTATTTATTGGTCATCAGTGGTAGTCTGTTCAAGAGCGGCCCACAAGTGGTATAGCAAGGAGACTGGTGCTGGTGACAGCTCCTCCTGGCCATCCTAGGGATTAGCTCTGTCAGGCACTGCACCCTCTTCTTGTGATATCTTCACCTGTCCTGTCTCTACCCTGGCAGCCCCTCTTGCTCCAGGAACTGCAACCTCCTCTTTGTGACGCAGTCTTTCAATCTTCCAAGCACTTACTCAGAGCCTGTTCACACAGTGTTGGACAGTCCATCTCCAGCACTGTCCTGCTGGTGACACTTCCCCAGACCCTGGTGGGGGAACCCAGGCCTGCCCCCCTATTCGAGGTTCCAGTGCAGGAATACTCTCTCTGCAACTATGGCCTGCTTTCCCTCAGCCCTTGTTGCTCCATTACTGGACTCCTTCCCATAGCTTCTGGTTTCTCACCTTTGCTGATGTACCAGCTGAAACTCCCTTCTCCATGGAATAACTGCAGGCTACTCTCCATAGCCCTAGCACACAATCCTTCTCCCAGGGAGTGACTACAGATACTTCTCCCAGCCCCCTGCTGTTGCCAGTTTCCCGGCTTTACGAACCCAGCCCAGCTTCTTCCCTCCCCCAGCTGAACTTCATCAGCAAATTAGGCCTTAGAATGCCTTGGCTCTCCTCCAGGTGTGGTCTAGAAGTTAATGGGCCTAATGTACCCCTTCACGCCTTGCGTGGGGTGGACCGCCATCACACATGGTCCTACAAAAGACCATATCCATGTATTTTAAATTATCATAGTGTGTTGATTATCTGAAGAGAAGAAAGTGCTTTTAACAATATTAGTCCCTCTGTTGTACAAGTCACACAGACAATCTTGTGAGCAGCTGTATTCAATCTGACAGACTGATTTTTTTTTTTTTTTTTTAAATCTCTCCAATGAACACTATTCCATTGCCTGGAAAGCATTCATATGTTCAAACAGTGCATATTTAATATAAGTGCAGGGAACAAATGGCACCAAACTCCACAATATGACTGAAGCCTGGGAAGATCCAGTGTTATTCCTCCAAAAACATAGTTTGTCCCTTTTCCCATTTTAGCTCTATATGGAGTCCTAGTACCCACACAACAATATATGATGTGTAGGTCAACTCACTGCTTCCTCCCTTGCTTGGAAGGAAGATCTTGTGTTTAAGAGGCTTTACTGAACTTTTGTGGATTCAGTTCCCAACTCGTCTGTGTACTGCTTGTGTGGTGTTATGCAAATCACTTAGGTCCTGATTCTGCCAGGCCTATTGCTGAGCAGTTGATTACTCTGTGAGAAGCTCTACTGACAGTAGTGATAGTGCTTGTGGAGTAAGGTACCTACTATTCAGTACGAGTGGGGGATTCAAACTGGCCTTAAACCTCAGCGATCTTAAGCTGTAAAGTGGGATCACTAATCCTTGCCTGTTTCCAAGGGGCACTGAGGGCAAACCAATTAATGCCTGATGTGATGTGCTCTGCTGAAAAGCCTATTTTTTAAAAGGGCTCTGTTCTTCTATCACCTACATGTTATAGCCAAGGCCAGCACTAGTTTGTATGTGGTTCTGTGTGGGGCCCATGCAGATGTACTCCCAGATGAACATTCTCCCCTCTCCCATGTTTCCTATAGCTTCCCCACCTTCATGCCCCAGCAACACCACTAGTATTAGATTATGTTATAATTCAAATTTCACCCGACTACTCAACCCAAAAAATGAGGTCGACACTTCTACTTTTAGAAGGCAGCATCTTAAGACAATGAGAAATGCAGACAGGAGTTGGGGAAGTGGCTTTTTCAGTCATGAGTACATACTTGCAGCTGGGGCCACAGAGGAGATGTCTGCATGCAGTTCAACAACCATGACTGGCCTGTGTCAGCTTACCAGGTGTGCACTAAGGGGCTTTTTAATTGTGGTATAGAAGTTCAGGCTTGGCCTAGAGGCCAGGTTTTGGGACCTTCCCACCTTGTTGAGGTCTAGTATCCAAACTCCAGCCTGAACCCAAGCATCTACATCACAGTTAAACAGCCCCTTAGACCCTTCCTCCCAAGATTGAGTCAGCTGATGTGGGCCAGGCATGGGTTTTTCAATCACCCTGAAGGGCTAGGCACACTTTTAACCCATTGCTTGTGCCAAGACTGGTTTATCCTTTCCTCCCCCAACTTCAGGGGTTCTCTTTGGTTGGGATATTTGGCTCAGCTCTGGCAATATTTTCCCAGGTGCTGGAAGTAGGATGTTTAGAGCAAGAAAGTCAATCTCCATTTCATTTCAGTAGCATTTCATTTGCTGGTCTACAGCTATGTCTATACCAGCAAATTAGTCCAGAATAAGCAAGCTTAGTCTAGACTAATTTAGCCTGTGTCCACACTAGCCTTTGGCTAGTTCAAACTAAAAAGTTTCTTAGTTCTAACTAGCCAAAGCTTAGTTAGTTCGAACGATTAGTTTGAACTTAGTGGTTAGTTCAAACTTTAGTTCAAACTAACGCAATGTAGATGCCTGAGTTTGAACTTGAAAAGTTTGAACTAAGCTGTCAGTTCAAACTAACCCGGTTTTCTAGTTTGAACTAACTTTTTAGTTTGAACTAGTCAGCATGGCTAGTTTGATCTAAAATGTAGCAGTTAGTTCGAACCAACCCAGAACTGCTTAGTCTGAACTAAGGAAGTCCGAACTAAGCTTTGCAATGTAGGCATAGCCTATGATACTGAGAACTTCTGCCCACTAGCTTGGTTTCCTTTCAGTTGTTTCATTAACGGGATGTACCATAATTCCCCCTAGGGCAGTGGTTCTCAAACTTTTGTGGATTGCAACACACTTGGCAGCATACTGCTACTTTTCAGAAGCCCACTCCTTCCAGGCCAAATCCAGCCATCTCCCCTGAGCTCCGAGACATCGCTGTGTGGAGATACAGTAATGTGACACCAACACAGTGGTTGAGAACCACTGCCCTAGGGTACAGAGGATGGGGGAAGAAGGAGGGGCTTGTCATTAAGGTGCTAGAGGGAAACTTAAGAGAGCTGCATTCTCCTTCTGCCTCCTTATGTGACTTCAGGAGAGCCATTTCATCTCTCTCTGCACCACACTGCAGTTTGTGAGACAAGCATGATAATACTTCCCTTCTCCTGTTATATCTTTGTAGACTGTAAGCGCCTGGGGGCAGGAATGTTCTCCTGCTGTTTGTGCGGCACCTGGCACAATGCAGGACAACATCAGCTGTGCTTTCTGGGTGCTACCTTAACTCAGATCAGGGTCGTAACTAGGTCGGTGCGAGTGGGGCAGAGCCCGGGGCACTGAATTTTAGAGGGTGCAGGGGATGGATCCAGCTCCCCACAGTGGCTGTGGATGGATCTGGCTCACTTCCACCCCCAAGGACCCAGATCCATCCCCAGCTGCCACCGGGAGCCAAATCCATCCTTTGCACCCTCTAAAATTTAGCACCAGCAGCCCTCAGCACTGTTGCAGCTTCCGGCTCCACCTGGAACTCACCCGCTGCAGATGGATCCAGTTCCCTACTGCTCCAGCAGTGGCAGGGAGTTGGATCTGTCCCCAGCCACCGCCAGAAGGTAGCTGGGGCCTGATCCAGCTCCCTGCCACCTACTGGTGGCGGCTGGGGCTGGATCCAGCTCCCCACCACCTTTCAGTGGCAGGTGGGGACAGATTAGGCCCCAGGCCAGATCGGAGCCCGAACTGAGGGAGGATGCCTTTAGGGCTTCTTGTCCTGGGCACTGAAATAGGTGGTTATGGCCCTGGCTCATATCATTAATAACTAGCTCAGTGGGGCAGATCTTTGCCCAGAGACCAATATTGCCTGAAGTCCAGTATTAATGAGCAGCTCTGAGTTGTAGGTAAAGAAAGCAATCGGGTTCCCACTAAAGTCAATGGGATTGTTTCCACTGACTTCAATGGAAGTGCCTCAGGAAGTTGCTGAGCATAGGGGATTCCCTTCCTTTCCTGTCACTCCCTCCTGCTTTTGACTTAGCCAGCTAAAATACATTTTTGTGCTTTGGAAAAGTCCCAGGGCAGTACACTCTCCTGCTTTCCTGCTGCCCTTATGTCTCAGTGTACCATGCTGGGGGAGAACGAGGTCACTGTACTGAGGATGCCCTGGGCAGCTGACATACAAACCTCTGCAAATTTCCATCTGCCTTCTGATCACAGAAAGGAACTTTGTAAAACAGGAAGTTAAGCAATGTGTGGAAATCTGCTTCCCCCACCATCCTCCTTTAGGTTTCTGGATAGTTTTGTTTAATTTATTCTCTGTGACCTCTCATTATTTTCAGCAGAGAAACAGCAGCAGAGGTGAAAATCCTCATTTTGACCAGAAGATTTTCTGCACTGAAATGGGAAATAACAACATGAGAGAGATGGTGGACTTGGTTCAGATCTCGCATCAATTTCATATTGGTGTAGTTCTGCTGACTTCAGTGGAGTCACTCCCAATGTACACTAGGTTGATGAGCACATGCTTTTTCTTTAACTCATCACCATTCCTACTGGAATAGGAACGTTCAATCATACTCTCCTTCTAGGGATTTATTTAGGGCCAGAATGTGAGCTGGCTTACTATGGCAAACAATATAATATAGAAGGCAAGAATACCATCCTGCCCATAGGATAGCCATACTAGTTCTCCCTGTATCATGGCTGAGGTGTTGGGGAAGACCAAGGACTGCATACTGCTGCCAAACCGAGGGGTGAGGAAGGGCTGGGGAACCTTGGTGCTGAATCCCCAGTAAGCCAGACTAAGGAGTAAGCTGGACCTGAGGATGTGTAGAAATAAGCTACCTATCTCTGGAGCAAAGAAAGAAATGACATTCTGGGGGTAGATCTACACTGTAATTAGATGCCCATTGCTGGCCTGTGCCAGCTGACAGAGACTGTGGTTAAGAGGCTGTTAAACTGTGATGTATATGTTTGGGCTCAGAGCAGAGCTGGGCTCCAGGACCTTGCAGAGTGTAAGCGCCTCAGAGTTCAAACTGCAGTGTAAGCAAGAATGTTTGCATCTTAGCCTGAGCCCTGAAAACTTAAATCAGCTGGTCCGGGCCAGCCACAGGTGGCTAACTGCAGTGCAGACATACCCTGAGTTCCCTCTCAGCGATCTTGTAGGGCAACATTGTTGTGCACTGTCCCATGTACAAGCTAAGCAAGAAGGCTCAATCAAGTCCTTAATCAGTAGCAAGCAACTAGTGCTGAATGGAGATGCCAATTCCATTTCATGGCAACTTTTGAGGTTTTGGAATATGTTTTATGAGACTGAAAACACAACTTTTGCAATGTTCTAATGTCCCCCCAACTGTCTATGTGTTGCCTGGGTGCTCACCTGCAGCATGAGAAAGCCAGGTAAACTTCCTGCTCTGCCTGATTCAGGCCATAGCTTTTTCATCGAAGCTTACACCCAATCAAGTAGAGCAGAATTTGCAGCTGGGTCTACCATATCCACACTACCTTAACTCCCAAGCCTGTGAGAGAGTCTTCTTCCCTTTATCATGTGTCCCTTTCCACCTTCCCAATGAAAGTTTATGGGGAAACTGACCAGCTGCCATAAGAACTTACAGAAGGACAGTAACTGGCAGTTAATAATCAGCTAGAGGAAATGACAGTCAGAGATAAAGTTAAAACCTTAAACCCAATCAGTCATTGAGGCGATCAGTATGTGTATGAAAATGTTCTTTGTGCAATGGACAAGGCGCTACTGCTAAACAATAAGCTATTACTGATATTCACACATAAAGAATAGCCACACTGGATCAGACCAATGGTCCATCAAGCCCAGTACCCTGTCTTCCAACAGTGGCCAATGCCAGGTGCTTCAAAGAAAATTAATAGAATAAGTAATCATCATGTAATCCATTCTGTAAACCATTCTCAGCCCCTCCTGCCTATCCACCTTAATAGCCTCTGATGGACCCATCCTCCGTGAACTTATCTAGGGGTTTTTTTTTCCCCATTACAATCTTCTTGTCCTTGAGAACATCCTCTGGCAAGAAGTTCCACAGGTAGACTGTGTGTTACGTGAAGAAATACTTCCTTTTATGTATTTTAATTCTGATCCCTGTTAATTTCATTTGGTGGTGCCTAGTTTGTGTGTTAAGAGAAGAAGTCAATAACACTTCTTTATTTTTACTTTCTCCTCACCAGCAGGGGCGTCGCTGGCACCTGGCACATGGGGCCCGTGCCCCGAATCCTGGGGCCCATGCCCCGGGTCTTGGCAAGGCCCCTGCCTCTCCCGGTCTCTGGCCGGATCTGGACAGAGATCCAGGGCCCAGCCGCCCGCGATGGCAGCAGCCGCTTCCAGACCCTTCCTAGCCTTGGTGGCCCCGCATCCACGGCTGCCGCTCCCTGCCCTGTCCCCAGCTGGGGGCATGGCCTGTGGTCAGGGGGTGGGGCCTGGGCTGGTGCCCTGGGTCCTTCCCCGGGACAGCAATGCTCCTGCTCACCAGTCATGATGTTATAGACCTCTATCGAGTCCTCCGTCAGCTGTCTCTTTTCCAAGCTGAGAAGTCCTAGTTTCATTAATCTTTCCTCATATGGAATCTTTTCCATCTCCATAATCATTGCAGTTGCCCTTTTCTGTACCTTTTCCAAATCTAATAGATCTTTTTTGAGATGGTACATCCAGATATGTAGAGCCCTGCAAATATGCGGATATTTATGGATATCCGCATTATATCCACATCCAGATTCAACACAGATATCCACAGACCATTTTTTGCAGATGCAGATTGGATTTAGGTCATACTTTTATCTTCAAAGAGCTAGAGCCCTGCAAATATGTGGATATCTGCGGATATCCGCATTAAATCCGCATCCGTGGATACAACATGGATATCCGCGGGCCATTTCTTGCAGATGCAGATCGGATACGGATCCATGTAGTTGTACCTGTGCAGGACACTACAGCTCTGCATGCAATATTCAAGAGGTGGGCATATCATGGATTTAAAAAGAGACAATACAATATTTTCTATTACATTATCTATCCCTTTCCTTAGGACTCCCAGCATTCTTTTAGGTTTTTTGACTGCCACTGCCAATTGAGTGGATGTTTTGAGAGAACTTTCCACAGTGACTCCAAGATATCATTCCTGAGTGGTAACAGCTAACTTAGACCCCATCATTGTGTATATATAGTTGGGATTATGTTTTCCAATATGCATTACATAGCAGTTCTCAGTACTAAATTTCACATGTGTTTTGTTGTCCAGTCATCATCCAGTTTCGTGAGATCTCACTTTAACTCTTTAACTATTCACAGTCTGCTGTGGATTTAACCATCTTGAGTAGTTTCTTTATCATCTGCAAATTTTGTTACTTCACAGTTTACCCATTTTTCCAGATCATTTATGAACATTGTGAGCAGTGCTGGTCCTAGTACAAACCCCTGAGGGGTAGCACTATGTCCATTCTGAAAAATTACTATTTATTCCTACACTTTGTTTCCTATCTTTTAACCATTTACTGGGCCAGGAGACAACCTTCCCTTTTATTTCAGGATTGCTTATTTTGCTTAACAGCCTTTGGTAGGGAACCTTATCAGAAATTTTCTGGAAATATAAGTACACTCTAGCCACTGAATCATTCTTGTCCACATGCTTGTTGACCCGCTCCAAGAATTCTAGTAGGTTGGTGAGGCATGATTTCTCTTGACAAAAACCATGTTGATTCTTCATCAACAGATAATATTTATCTATGTATCTGATAATTCTGTTTGGCTATTTCTACACTTAGAAGGTTAGTTCGAATTAACTAATTTGAACTAATTAATTCAAACTAATAATGATTACTTTGAATTAAGTTAATTTGAACTAACATGGCCCCACTAGGAAAACAAATTCAAACTAGCATGTCCATGGGTAGGACTTGCTGGTTCGAATTAGGAAAAGGGCACCATGGGAGGTGTGGCAAGATGGCCCCCAAGAAGGGCCATGTGCACACTGATTATATAGAAAGAGGAAGGCAGCCTGGGAGGAAGAAGGTCAAAAAGCATTAATTCAAATTAATGGTTGGTTCTAATTAACACAGCTACACTGGGTTAATTCAAAATAATAGGTTCAAATTAACCCTTACTTTGAAGTTAAGCGAGGTTTTATAACTTCAAAGTAAGTTTTCATTAATTTGAAGTAAGGAATTTCTTAGTTTGAATTAATGAAAGCCAATGTAGCCATGCATTAATTTAGTTCAAATTAATCCTCATTAATTCAAATTAAATTGTAAGTGTAGACACACCCTTCTTTACTTTAGTTTCAGTCGATTTGCCTTGTACTAAAATTAGACTTACCAGCCTGTAATTGCCAGAATGATTTCTGGAGTCTTTTTTTTTTTTTAAAAATGGTGTCACATTGGCTATCCTCCAGTCGTCTGGTACAGCAGCAGATTTAAATGTTAGAAATGTTACATACCACAGTTAGTAATTCTGTGATTTCACGTCTGCATTCGTTCAGAACTCTTGGGTGGATGCCATCTGTTACTGATGACTTATTACAGTTTAATTTACCAATTTGTTTCAAAATCTCCTCCAAAGACACCTCATTCTGGGACAGTTCCTTAAATTTGTCACCTAACAAGAATGACTCAGGTTTGGGAATCTCCCTCACATTCTCAGCCATGAAGACCAATGCAAAGAATTCATTTAGTTTCTCCTCAATAATCGTATCTTCCTTGAGTGATCCTTTAGCATCTCAATCGTCCAGCAGCCCCACTCATTGTTTAGCAAGCTAAATATATTTCCAGAGGTACCTGCCAATTTTGGTGTCAGGATGGATGTCCTGTATCTAACTTTGATCATTAGCTCACAGGAAATGCACTTTTTAAAACAGTCAGTATTGTCATAAGAAGCCATGTGAAATTAGTAAATGATGAAAACACAGTAGTCGCTAGAACAAAAAGCTGGATTGGAACACTCCAGGGATCTTAGGACAATTTGAATCTGTATATGAACTTTGCAGCTTAGGTCCATCTCCAATGAGGATAAAGTCTAGTGCTGTATTCCTTTCCTCTGTTTTACTTTTTACAGTATGTCTTTTCTTACCAGTTGAAGACTGATGTGGTCAACAACAGGGAGAGCAACACTTCTTGCTGAAAGTCCTGTTCAGTACATAGGGGTACATTATGCAAGTGCATGATACTCAGTGGCTTGGCTTTGAAAGGATTTCAGGAAATTTTGTTTGGTTTGTATTTATATAGTTGAGCACTCACTCAGGTTAAACTGGAAGTTTGAGTTCAGAGTATATTTGAGAGATGTTCAAATCAATTCTTTTTTAAACCAAACCAGTTCCCCCATTTTACATATAAATCCTGGGGGCTGGGCCCCTCAAGGGGTTTTGAGGTTATTGGGGGTGGGGGGTCACGAGCTGTTGGCTCCTGCACATACCATGGCTGCAACTGTCAGTCCCATGCATGGCTGACATCACCCTCAGAGCTGGGTGGTCAGAGAGCAACAACTGCTGGCTGGGTGCTCTGAAGACAGCACCATCCCCAGCAGAAGTGCAGAAGTAAGGGTGGCATGGCATGGGGACTGCATCATGTTTTTGGGGAGGTCATCACAGCCTACATAAAGTGGGTGCTGGAAAAAAGAGTTTTAGCATCCCTGCCATAAAAGAAAGAGGGAATGGAAGGGAAAGCATCTCCCTGTGTTTCTGAATACAGCTAACTTGGCTGATTAGTTAAAGATATTGTAGCAGCTTAAATTTTCCACTGCCTTGACCCTGATGTGGTCATTCACGCCTGTGCTGGGGTTGAAATGGTCTAAGTGATGGAAGAATTCTGATCTGATAGCAATGTATATCAATCCTGAACAAAGACAAATCACTACGTGAGGTTCAAGTCAGACCTTGAAGCTTGTAGCTAGAATGCAAAGTGCTAAATGCTCCGCTCCTGAAGACCAATGATCAGGATCACTCGGCGCCCCTCTCACAGAGGGGATGAGGGCTTGGAAGGTGATTCAGCTAGTGAGGAATCAGAAAATGGCTTCAGGAGCAAAGCTATTGTGAACACTGCCCTAGTTAGGATTACTGATAACCTCTTCTAGCCTTATGAGATCTCGCCTCCATCACAAAACAGTCATAGCAACAACTGAGGTTTTTTCCACAGAGAGAGTCAAAGGCTGATACACAAGAGGAAAGCCAACAAAAGATCAGGAAATGCTGCATGTTAAATCAGGGATGTAGGAAAGGTGAATCTAGAACGGAAATAACTGCGGGGAAGAAGTACAAGCATCAAACAGTAAAGACTGGAATAGACTAAACAAAAAAAGCATAGAATGAAAGAGACAAAATAGGAAGAGCAAAAAATAAAATACAAGAAGGGAAAACATGAGCGATCTGAGCTGCTGCACTGGAGCACTTGAGGAGACCAGTGATAAAATGCCATGTGGTGTCTGTGGGGAAACTGATGACACCACTCAGCATAAATACAAGTTTAATATAATGATAAAGCTAGCAGCTAGCACGTCAGCTGTGCAAAACAGCTGGTCTATTGGTGGGAAGAATCCCTTTGTGTACCTGGTAGTGGGTATAGAGTGGACATAGACTCAGCCTCAGCAGCAGGTCTCATTGGCTAAACTACTGATTATGTATATTATTTCTGAACGGTTGCTTTCCAGATTCTAACCCACTTTAACTGCCAGCGCAGCAGAATCATCCGTTCAGACCTAGACTAAGACAAATTTTCAGAAGACTGAGGTGTGGGATGCTAATCAGAAGACCTGGGGACCCATTGGAACAGGAGGCTTGTGTATTCATGAAAGGAGAAAGGCAGAAAAACAAAACATAAGAAAGCCTCATTCTTCAGTGCTCTGCACATTCATGTGGCCGTTTGCACCAGTGTAAAATGCTAACACATTGATTCAGCTGTGTTTAATACCCACTGTTCTCTCGCTTTGTATTGATATAAATTACTGTACCAGGGGCAGAACAGTGCAGACTCAGTCCCAAATATCCTTCTATATTTTTAAAGCCTTGTGTCTCCTTTACCTATCCCAAATACACCTCCTCATGCTGCTGGTATCTTCAATAGACTCTTTCAGTAGAGATTTTCCTCATGCTCTCTTAATCCCATGGCAAATAGTTTACTAGCTAAACATTGCACACAAAACTACCGCCTGATATTTCGTAACTAATAAAGCTCATTTTCACAGCTGTGCAACAGATGGGACTTAACTGAAGAGCGCAATTGTAGTGTCTGGAGACAGAGCCTGGGCACACTAGGCCAGCAGGAGTTCTGGGAAACACTGTACTCCAGGCAGTGTGGTGATCCACATGCTCTTCCATCTTTGGATAGGATGCAGCATCTGCTTCCCTCTGCACCTAGCCAGCTCTGAAGGCCAGAGTATGTGTGCACATTTGGAGGAAGCAGAAATCCTTGTAGCCAATAAGAGCAATAGCGCATTCATCATTGTCTGGCCTGAGTGGAGAAGCAGGGAGCTGTGAAATTTGCTTTCCAGCTCAACTCTGTTCATTTGACTGCTGTCCCATCCTCTCATCATGACAGCACGGGCCGGAAATCCAAAAGATAAGAAGAGCCATTTTTAAAAACTCCTTGAATAGCCGAGTGTTTTGAGAGCTGCAGTGGGTATAGCCTCCTGGTGGAGGATGAAGAGAGCTGGACCAGGGCACCTCCTGTGGGGTCCCATGGCCAGGAGGGTGGGGAGGAGCCTGGAAGCAGGAACAGGCCCCCTGCAGGACACCCCAGTGGTGGTGGGGAGCCTGGAGTCAGGCATGGGACACCCGCAAGGTCCTCTTGTGGCATGGTGGTGCCCAGAGCCCACAGCCACAAGGGGGCAGCCGCAGAGCCAAATGGGGCTTCTGAGCCACAGGTTGCACACCCTGCTCTCTGCTATTTGTCTTCAGCCACAAGCACAGTGACCCATCTGCTCTATGTCATTGCCCAGCCTGCTCCTGCTGGCCAGTAACCAGCCTCTACCACTCTGGTCAGCCCCCTGGCCCTTGCCCTGGCCGCCACATCACCATTGCCACTGCCACTCTGCTGGGTGTGAGCTCTGGAGGCGCAACCACCATGTGTGCTCTGAGCCTGAGAGTGAGGAGCTGTTTTGGAAAATGTAAGGGCTGCCTGGTGCCAATTAGGGGGTACAGGCTGGGCTGGGGGAGAGAAACATGGGGGGGGGGGAAGGAGCTGGGGTGTGCTGGGGTGCTGAGCGCAGGGTGTGCAGACTGTGACCGCAGAATTCAGGCAGCCTGGAAAGGGGAGTGACTTGGGCTGGGCTGGGGGTGTGGAAAGGAGGGAACTGGATGGGGGTGGGGCTTGCATAAAAATAGCAACCTAATTCCAGAACCAGTGGGGGAGGCAAAGGTAAAAGCAGCACTCTAAAATATGCATACACAAAATAATGAATAAAAGTAGGCCTAAAACTATCAAAATCCTCTTTTTTATTTTTGTGTTCATAATTGTGCTCACAATTTCTTGTCAGCAACACGTTTGCTGAATTCAGAATATACACATTCCAGTAAGTGCATTTTTATTGTGGAGTATCTGCCCCTGATTTTCCACTCCTTTCTTACCTTTTTGACATCAGTGCTAGTCTGTTTAGGTGAATGGTGTTAGTCCTGATTTCCACCCGAGGAAGTAAAGAATAAGAGCCACTGAATCCTCTGACGAGACATCTAGCACTGACTTCATCATCCTGCTCATGAGGGTGTCATTGATGGTGGGCAGCTAAGTGTGGGAACCACCATATTCTATTATTCAGGCCCTGATTCTGTGGACCTTACCTGATACAAAATTCCCTTTGAACTCAGTGGAAGGTTTGCAACCTTTCATTCTAGGAAAGCAGCAATGTGCCCTCACTACTATTTTTAACTCAGCTCCTTTCACACTTAGAGAAAAGAGATATAAATTTCCTAGCAGAGATGCATCCAAGTCACAAAGTTCAGATCTGGATCCAAATTGTCAACAAGGTCAGAGTGTTTGAATTTGGGATTCTGGTTCAGATGCCCTTTTATGTCACTTACAATTAATAGTAGTGTCTGATCAGTTTCTTATGTTAAAAACCAGGCTAGGGGATATTATTTAATTATATTTTTCCCAGTCTTTGTTCCTTCTGATCGCTGCAGCTTTCCAGTCACTGAAATTGCAGAACAATTAAGTTTTGCCTCCATTGAGGCACCACAATATTGTGATTCAAACGTGACGACACCGCCACTTTAATTTATGTTTTAAAACAGCCTTAATCCATCCCAGACATAGTTCATTTCTTAATGACTCAGTTCGCTTTGGACCACCCATTATGAGCCACTGTTTGTATTCAATACAAGCTACACATCAGTGTGGCTGTTAATTTAGAACTACAGTAATATGGGCAGATCAAGAAGAGCTAACAAAGCTGCTTTGCATCTTTCCAGAAGAGTTAAATTTTGTATTAGTGGTAGGTAAATTACCTCCTTGACACCTGAGCTCAGTCTTCTTCAGACTGTATTTGCTTTAAACTGAAAGGCACAATTGTTTCCAGGCCAAAGCCCAGCAAGGTTTATTGGTCACAGAGATCACACCAAGACTGACTTTTGGTGAAGGTGTCACCATTGTTGCTCTGAGAGGTCAGATCATGTTGGTGATGGTCTCACATGCGTTGGAAAGTTATTTCAAAGGTGAACTGAGGAATCATTGTCCATTTCAGGTAGCATCAGGCATTGTTAATAGGCTTCACATTCTGGGTTGAGACCCCTGGTTCAAATGACTGGCAGTACCATACACTTGTGACTGCTAGCAGCAAAAATCCCATACAGGCAGAGATGAGAGACCAGAAACCTAGTCGGTTTTGCCAACACGCTCAGGGTCTAAGTGATCGCCTCATTTGGGGTTGGGCAGGAATTTTTTCTTTGTCCTTTGTGCTAATAACAAAATTAAGATCAGTCCTTCTAACCCTACTCTTATTCACTGCCTATTCTATTTTGAGAGGGCAAAAAAATCAAATTACAGTCAAGATCACAAAGATCAAATTACCAGGGAGTTTGTCTCTGCTAATATTTAAATCTACAGTTATTACAAAGCAAGGATTTAAAAACACAAAAAACCTCTCCCAACCATCTTGATCATAGCTGCTATAAAAGTCATTCTGCAGTGCTGGAAGGATTCCTCAAAACCAAATAATGATCCATGGACACATTTCATACTCATGGCTTTCAAATTTGAAAGGGTAGATTCCTTGATAAACAAAAAGCTGAAAATTTTTATTTATTTTGACTGCATGGAGTTCTGTCAATGTCTTTTTGAATTAAACAATAGCCACTTCAGACTACAAGTGTATGTGGTAGTGTAGGGCCAATCCTATCCTGTGTGTATTTGTAGTACACATACCAGGCTGGCAATAGATGATGGGAACGTATGAGCCTAGGGTGGCTGTGACATGACACCTTACTAATATTGTCCTACAAATATGTTGTCCCAGCTTTAACAGAAACAAAGAATGTGTTTGAACAACAAAAGTGCTGGCACACTAAGCATTGTATTTCTAATCACAGTAGCACGTAGAAGTCCCTGCCCCATTTTACCAGTCTCCTTCCACACACACAACAAAAAGACAGGCCCTGCCTCCAAAGAACTCATGCAGATATGCCTATAGATTGTGAATGCTCTGGGCAAATGTAGCTGACTAGTGGTTTTGCACAGATCATAAAAAGTTTTCTGTTTCACATGGTTATGACTCCAAAGCAAGCTAAAATGCAGGGGGGTTCTGACTGAGTTTGCACTGAGATCAGATACCAGCAGAATAACAATATTTTATTGCAAAACTTAATTGTCTATGCAGTAAATTTGTGTTTAAATGGAAGGGCCTATTTTGTGAACAACGTGTGTTTGAGTTCTGAAAAACTGCTGATTACACGTTGGTTAATTTTAGTTCAATAGTAGGATAGTGCAGGAAGAACATTCTTTCTGCATGTAAAAGTGTTAAAAATTTCTGTGTCCAGTGGGTACAGGTGGTCTGGATGTTCTTTAAGGAAATCCTATGAGTGGCACTAACAGTGGGAGCTGAAGAATGTGATTATGGGCCTCTCGGAACATATGGTATTTGATTTAACATCAGTTTTCGGGATTGCCCATATTACCTTACATGGCGAAGAAAGAATGTCAACAGTTCCAGGATAATCACTGAATCACAGAAATGTAGGGCTGGAAGAGATCTTGAGAGGCTATCTAATCCAGCCCCCTGCACTGAGACAGGAATGACTGTACTTAGACAATCCCTGGCAAGTGTTTGTGTAATCTTTTCTTATAAACTTCCAGGGGTTGGGATTCCACAAGCTCCCTTGGAAGCCTGTTCCAATGCTTAGTTCTCTGTTTAGTTAGAAAGTTTTCCTAATATCTAATCTAAGTCTCCTTTACTGCAGATTAAATCCATTGTTTTTTGTCCTACTTTCAGTGACCATGAAGAACAATGACCACCCAAGACCTGAAAAAAGCCATTTCAGGAAGTTTGGATCCAAATTTGGTTCTCAAATATTTGACTTGGACGCTCCCTATTGGTACTATTGGTAGGTGTTAGAACTGAGCGTTATTGATGGTCAAAGATAGTCACTGCATTGCCCTGATATCCTACAATAGGTGCTGTTCAATTCTCACTCAGCGGCATCATCAGAGCCCTTGACAACTGTAGGTGAATGTTTCAATGCCTCATTTTACAGATCTTGCATAAAGGAGCCATTGTAAAGACCCCTCCATTTCTGTTGGTCAAAGGGAAGCATCTTTGCTTATTTTTAAAATTGGGGCTTTATTAAAATATAATGCCTCTGTGGTTTGGATAAGTTCTTGCAAATGTTTAGATACATATCATCTGAATCGTATTTGAAAACACCTGAAGCTTCTAAAGTCTCCTACCTTTCTTCTGTTCCCCTGCTCACCATGTCCCAGCTAGGTTGCTTTTCCTTCCCCACCCCCATTTACTACGACATCCTTTGATCCAAAAGAGTACAGGGCCTCAAAATCTAGTTTGGGCTAACTGGAGGTGTTACTGGATATGTGATTCACCCTGAGCAATGTGTTAGAGGGAGTTTCCCATTAAAATGGTTTGGAAACGTGTTTTTCTGCATTTCTCTTCCTCAGCTCCACAATCGGCTTCTCACATCCATTCCCCTGTCTTCTACAAATACTTCTAGACTGATCCTTCTGGTGAAAAGAAGATATCTTCCATTCTCTGTTCCTCCTGTTCTGCTTCTCTTTCCCCTTCCCACAAGAACCTTTGCCCTCCTCAGTTGTTAGTGGAAGGAATCATCTGTGTACAAGGTCCTCTTCAAAGCCCTCTCCTCCTTCCTTCTAAAACATTTTTTCTCCCCTTAGAAATCAGGCTCTCCGCATGCAGGGATTTGTATATCTTTAGCAGGTGATGTGTTGTAGTGTAGTGTGGCTTCCTACCTAAGAGGGATCAGAGAGTTTGTAATAGTCACCACTGCAGGTGCTATGTAGTAGCAGGTTGACAGTATTGAATTCCAGCACAACTCTCATCTTGAGGGGTTACTTGTTCTTCTCAAATCTGTTTGTATGAGAAAAAGGCCATCTGTGAATTTTTGGCACATATTGAGTTCAGGCCTTGATTCCTTTCTGCACGGAGGTTTTATCTAACCCAATGCAATAAATAACTGTCAGATTAAGCACAGCCATGCAAATGTTACTGTACGTGCATTGTAATAGCTCCCTTTTATGTGGGTGTCCTCTGAAATAAGGCAACCATTCCTTGGCCCTTGGTTACGCTGAGCCCTGGTCTAATCACCCTGTTTCGGATGTGCAGCTTGCTGTGAGAAACAAATAACTAGAGCTATTAAATGCAGTCTTCTTGTGAGCGTGCCCAGCGGTAGCATTGTAATGGCTATTACATTGTGCACAGTGGTTTGCCATAGACTGAGGGCTGGGGAGGGAGGAAGAGCAAATTTTTTACAAAACCACAAGTCCTGCACCTGCAGCTCAGCCCAGTCTAATGCCATTTGTAACTAGGAAGTCCTTTAAAAAATGTTTGTAATGGTCTCCCAGGTGTCTAGGCCCAGACTGCCAACTCTGTGTGCCTGTGGTTGGGGAGGAGGGGTCTAATGCTGGAACAACCACTCAGTTCATACTGTTGTCAGAGTGTAGTTTGCACACACGTGCACTGGCCAAAATGTAGCCCCCTTATTCCTCTCAATATATCTACAACAATCCTAGGAAGACCCTGATGTTACATACAATGTGATCACTAAAAAGGCAGGCACAATTAGACATATGTGAGGGATAAAGTGGCATATTTTTCACATATAAGGGTACACATTTTTGTGAGTCTGCCTAAACTGCATGCCATGGTTGTGTGCTCCTGTCACTGCAATTGAGCATGTAGATGGGCCTTGCAAATAGTCATCTACATACCAAGCCGGCATGATTATGGGCACATTTTAGGAACACAAATGTCTGTGCAATTTCAGTTCCTTCTTCAGCTGAGATTTGCAAAGATGCCCAAGGGATCTGGACACTTATCTCCTGTTAAATTCCTTAGTCAGGCTTGAATGTCTTAGCCTTGCATTTCTGAGACTCAAGCCTGCAATGCCTGGCGAGGTGTTTGTCAAAAACTTTAGTGGCTAAGTAATTAGAAGTTGCATATGCTCACTAACCTTCCATGATTTGAGCAATCTCAGTCTGATGCCCCATCCCAAATCAGCTAAAAAAAAACCCCAAAATGATTTTTTTCATTTCTGCATCCTGTGTGGTGACCCAGGTGCAGCTTGAATAAGATTGTAAGTAATGCTCTAGTTCGACTTAGCCATGGGTAGCAATAGGAGACAAGCTGGTGCGTTACTCATTGTGGTGCAAAAGATATTGCCTATCACTGTGAGGCAGATCCTTCAAGATGCTGAGAACATCCTGAGGGTTACTGAGCACCCTCAGCTCACATTCAGGCTGGAGAGTTTTTAGCACCAGGCCTATTCTATGCCCCATTCAACACCAAATTTACCTTCTGTTTGTCACAGGATCCTACAAATTTAATCTCAGGAAGCCCTTAGCCCCAGTTTGGCTGGTGTGTCAAGCCTGCCGTTGTCTCCAAACTACATAAATGAACAACCAAAGTGTTGGTACTAGATTAGAAAATAAAATTCTGAAAATCCAGTGTCTGTAAAATAAAGAAAAATAAAATATTGCCTAATTTTTAGAACAGTCATAGATTTGTAAGAGTGGTGTCTTCAATATGGCTACAAATGCCTTACTAAGCATTCAGTAGGGGTTTGGGTGAAAAATGAATAAAATTACCATCAATCAAACTCTAACCGAAGTTAAACTGGTATAATTCTGAAGTAATGTTATCAAGTTCAGTGGAGTTACTCTGAATTCATGTTTGCATAACAGAAGCGCGACACATTCAATATGTTCATCTCAGTCTGTATAATACACAGCTGTCTGTAGAATCGTTCACTAAAAGTGTCCAGCAGAGGGCAACAAAAATGATTAGAGAGCTGGGACACATGACTTATGAGGGGAGACTGAAAGAACTGGGCTTATTTAGCCTGCAGAAGAGAAGACTGGGGGAGGATTTGATAGTGACGTTCAACTACTTGAAGAGGTGCTCCAGAGAGGCGAGAGCTAGGCTATTCTCACTAGTAACAGAGGACAGAACAAGGAGCAATGGTTTAGGTCGAGGCTGGATATTAGGAAAAACTTTCTCACTAGGAGAGTGGTGAAGCATTGGAAAGGGTTGCCTAGGGAGGTGGAGGAATCTCCATCTTTGGAGATATTTAAGGTCCAGTTAGACCATACCCTGGCTGAGATGATTTAGTGACAGTGGTCCTGCTTTTAACAGGGGGTTGGACTACATGACCTCATGAGTTCCCTTCCAATCCTATGACTATGTCTACACACACACGCAGTTAAATCAAATTAACTTAAATTGATTTAATAAATTGAAATAAAAATCATTAATTCGATTTAAGTTAAATCGATTTAACAGGTCCGCACCAAAAAAACCCAAATCAAAATAGCATGTCCAGACAGAGGACTTGCTATTTCGATTCAGAAGAGGGGCACCATGGGAGGTGTGGCATCATGGCCCCCTCACTGGGCCATGCCCCCACCCAATATATAGAAAAAGGAAAGCACTTGCAAAGGAGAAGGGCAAAAAGTGTTAAATCAATTTAACAGTTAAATTGAAATAACATGTCTGAACTGTGTTATTTTGAAATTACAGTTTTGATATAACTGTTGTATCGAAATAATACTAGGTTTTATTATATCAGTATAACTTTCCTTATATCAAAATGAGGGAGCTCCTCATTTCAAAATAAGAGAATGTCATGTGGACCTACCATTTTTTAAATCAAAATAACCAGCATTATTTTGATTTAAACAGTGTGTGTGGACATACCCAATGATTCTATGAATTGATTATTAAGAAGGTGTGAGTTCCAGAGGGGTAGTCATATTAGTTTGTATATAGCAAAAACAACAAAAGTCCTGTGGCACCTTAGGCTATGTCCACACTTAGGCAGTTAAATCAATTTAAGTTAAATCAATTTAATAAAATCGCTATAAAAATCATTAGATTGATTTAAGATGTCCCCACTAGAAACTCAGCTAGAACTAGCATGTCCATGGACAGGATTTGCTAGTTCAATTTAGGAGAGGGGCACCATGGGAGGTGTGGCAATATGGCCCCCTAGAAGGGCTATGCCCCCACCCAATATACAGAAAAAGGACAGCACCCTGGGAAGGAGAAGGGCAGAAGTGTTAAATCAAAATAACAGTTAAATCGAAATAACACTTCCACACAGTGTTATTTTGAAATAACAGTTTTGATTTAACCATCATTTCAATATAATACTAAGTTTTATTATATCGAAATGACCTTCCTTATTGAGAGATAAGCGAGCTCCTTTTCTCAATATAAGGAAACGTAGTGTGGACCTGCAATCTTTTAAATCGAAATAATCCATATTATTTCAATTTAAAGACTGTGTGTCAATATACCCTTAAAGACTAACAAATTTCTTTGGACATAAACTTGCATAGACTGCAACCTACTTCATCATACGGTGGTAAGTATGTTGTGGAGAGCTGAGGAAATGGTTGGATTTGTCCGGGGGCGGGGGCCCTGGTGTGTTTTGTAGGGTCTTGATATGCCACCAAGTGTGTTGTGACCTGCAAAAGGTTCAGAACCACTCATCTAGAAAAACACACAGAAAAGTTGCCAGCTCCCTGATTCAGGTAAAAGCAGTTAAGCAGACAAACAAGAAAGATACCTGTGAAAAGTGTCTATTTCATGCTATCTGCAAACATTCTGCGGAAAGACCTCATTTCTTTGCTGGAGGAATCTGGCAAATTCTTTGAAAGACCTAAATAGAGATGTTATATTAACCCAGTGGTTCTCAGCCTTTTGCAGGTCACAACACACTTGGTGGCATATCATGATTCTACTGGACACACCAGCCCAACCCTTCCAGGCCAAATCCACTCATCTCTCCAGCTTGCCACAACACACTTATCACTGCGTGGTGACACAGTAATGTGTCTTGATGCAGTGGTTGAGAACCACTGTATTAAGCTATTGCCAGAGGTGTGGGAGAGGGAACGGGGGAGAGGGGATGCTGATTCTTCAACCGTTTATCTCTTTCTCCATGCTTTAGTCTGGGGCATGGTAATGTTGTTGAAATACTGTATAAGAACAAAAATAATCTAATGAGCTGAACATGAAGTAGTATATTTAGTATGTTAGACACCTGTCCTGAATTTCAAAAAGGCGTAAAAGTGGAATTTTTCTCCCATGAAAGCTCATGCACTAAATAAATTTGTTAGTCTTTTAAGTGCCACAGAACTCCTTGTTTGCAGGGCCAGTGCTAGGGTTTCTGGCGCCCCCTGCAATCTATAAACCAGCGCCCTCCTCCCTCATTAGTATTAATCAGTTTGTTATTATAATAAGAAAATTGCAGTGAAGGGCTGAATGCATATTTATTTGAAACAAAAATAAGTACTGAGCAGTAAATACTTATCATTATATGAACATCAAAAAAATCAGTTTTTTAGTTATTTAATTAAAAAGGAAAGGTTTTACAATAGGTTACAATAGTACTTTTCGTGCTTTCATGTTTACAAAATTTGCAATTAATTCCTTCATGTCTAACTGGGCACCTATATCATTCTCAATAGCAACCATGGCAAGGCTTACAAGCCTTTCTTGAGAAATACTTGATTGCAAGTAATTTTTTACTATTTTTATCATGAAAACGATCGCTCGCCACTTGCCACGCTGACAGGAATTCTCAGCAATATTCTTAGGGCAATGCTCAAATTTGGAAATGAGATGTTATTTGATTGAATAAATTTGAGAGTTGCATAAGGATTATGGAATTGGTTTAATTCGTACTTTAACAGATCTTTAAAGGTGCATAGCTCATCATATGGTTTGATTGCATTGATGTCCTTATTATCACCGACTGATAAACAAAGTTGCAAATCATTGCAGTGCTGTTGGAGCTTTTCGTGGTTCGTTTCAGCAAGTTTATGTTGTATAAAAATTCAAATTGATTGTTATGTTGTTTTAACTGTTCAAATCTTTCATTGAGGGAAGTCATTGCAACATCCAAAATTGTAAAGAAGCAGCAGCAAGTTATACCAAATGAGTACCTGAGATCTTTTCAGGGGGGAAAAGGCAATATGCTACATTTATCACAAATAAAAACAAAATGATATCTAACTTATACCTATGCCCCCTCACACACACACTCATCCACCCGCCCAAGCGTAACAATGTTCTGCAGTCTGTGTTATTACCAGTCCTGATGGTGCTGTTGCTGGAGTCTGTGCTAGTGTCTGTCACTGGGGTTTGTGGCAGCTGCCTGGCCAGGGAAGCTGGACAAGAGGAGGAGCAGAGTCTTTGTCAGGCATGAACCAACACTCCTTTCTTTCAGGTGGTGTGCAGAACATTTTCCCCCTTCAGTGTTTGTATCTCACCCAGTCTTTATAGCTTTGTCATGCCAGTCCAGGTGCTCTGTGTGACCATTAGTGGCAGCTTTTGGGGTAGGCAAAGCAGGCAGCCACCTAGGACCCCAAGCAATAAGGGACCTGTCTTCAATTTGGTAGATAGAAATGAAAAGATAGAAAAATATAGAAATTGTTCCCATCTAGCAGAGATAATAGAGTTAGAAGCCTAAGCACTTTTCACTCTTGGCTCATCAAGGCAAGCTATCATTAGGATCTGTGCTTCATCTGAATGGCAGATTTTACCATTATCACCTTCACATTGACATGAAACTTGTCCAGTGGCCTCAGCTTTTAAGTCCTCAGTGTGGCCATTTATTCTGCCATTTTTTTAATTTTGTAAAATATTGCCTTTTCCTTTTCTGTATTACCTGTTCTTTTGCCTTTTCCTTTGACTTTGTGACAATTTTTACTTTGCCTTTGTTTAGCTCAGGTTACCAGGGTGGGCCACATAGGCTGCTATATCTAAATACAGTGCTTCCCTTAGGCAATCATTACACCTGTGTGTGATGTCTGTGCTGTATGTCTTTCTTTTGGAAAGTAATTTTTTAGCTTCTTCTGTACTTACTATTTAATATTTCTGAGAGGGCCAGAGTCTTATAAACTTGAGTACTTCAGAGAATTTCATTGAAATTTGGTGTTTTTCATTTATAGCTACACACTAGAAACCTTCTTTTCACTTATTTTGGGGCTGGTTCACACATACATCCACTCCATTCATACCTTATACCTATTCATTCCTACACACGATGGGGTACATTGGTATGCAGTTTATATATTTACAATATGGAGTATGGCATGTTACAGAGATTGGGGGAAAAGTGGCATTATACCCAGAGCTTAAAGATAGATAGGGACAAATTTAAACACCATTAAAAGCTGGGCCGGAGTGGCTCAGGGGCAAGTGCTGCTTCTCCTGCAGTCTAAGTGAACCCCCAAAGGACAGTGGCTTGAGTGTAGTGCTCCCAACACCACAACCAGTATGGACGAGTGTGCATAGTTTCAATCCCATGGAAGCTGAAACAGTCTTTGAGGTTACTGCTCTGCTCAGGAGATGTGGCTGAGAGCAGGGAATGTATCATCCATCAAACTGGGACCTTGCTGTCAATAGGTCTGAGTGACAGTGTGTGCCATCCACTTCCCAAAGCATACTGAAAAGAGAGCAGAGAAGACTTTTCTCTGTGTCCTTTTCTAACCTTGAGAGTCCATGGACAAGAAATACACACGTCTTCAATTTTCTACACAGCTCTGCTCTTCTTTACTTCTGCTGCTGTAACTGTGATGCTTTATTGGCCCAGCTTGAACCAAAAGCAAATGAGGAAACATTTTCTCTTGTCAAATTCCAAAGGGGCAGCCGTGTTAGTTTAGTAAAGCAACAAGTCTTGTGGCACTTAAGGACTAACAGATTTATTTATTGCATGAGCTTTCTGATTTGCTGTTGCAATATGACCTGATCCCATGTCTTACACTCCCCTGCATTTAGTTTCATCCCATTCTGTAAAGTTCCTCCATGTTCAAAGCATCTGATGAACTGGGATTTTCTCCTACTCAAAGAGCTCTGTTTTGGCTCTTGGCTCATGAATATTCATGAGTTCATTTGGCATCATATGGTGGTGTGCCTCTAATTAATTAAAGGTAGCAAGGTATGTCACAACAGAGAAAATGTTGGGAACCATTGGACTAAACAAAGCCGCAGTCTGCTTCTAAGGTCTCTTTAAGATCCTCATGTAGTAAAACTAAGTTTAATTCAAAGAAAGTCTGTACTGATCTTTAGGGGATTTAAAGTGCAATACTAGAAGCATCAAATCTCCCCTGCTTTATTTACAAGTGAATCACCGCAGATCACCCCCTCCCCTGCCTCATTAACAAGAGAATACAAATCAATAGGTCCGAGAGTTTCTCTCAAGCAAAAACAAACAAGGAGTCTTGTGGCACCACACCCCCTGTAATCCTGACCTGGCTTACAGTCCAGCCAGCCCTGCTCATCAGGGGAGCACAACAACGCTGTCCCCTTTTGGCACCCTTCAAATGCCGGCACCCCCCATCAGCGCAGGGGCAGCTTACTGCCTAGCGCGGGCCCTGCTTGTTTGTTTTACTGAACTGGACTAACGGCTACCCCTTTGGATCTTTATGATCCTTGGATTCCTAATTACATATTTGTACTTTTCCAGAAAGTTAAATTCTTATTGTAAGAGTAAATGGTGTATTTTGATTATAATAATTTGTTTTCAAGCCTAAAAAAGGAGTTTAAACCCTATTTTGACTAAATAATGAATGCAACTTTAACAAGGGAGTTGCTAATGACAACTTCATAAAAAAGCATATACTAGACGCACACTGGAATTTACCACATATACACATATGTGTATGTTGCAAATCATTCCCTTGGGATACTCTTGTAATCATGCTGTTTGGAATCTGTTACATCCTCTTTAATATTTGTAGCTGCTTTTGAAACTTTTTTTTGCCTGTTTGCTTATATCCTGTCTTGTTAAAAAAAGAAGAAAAAACATATCCATTATTTCTTAGATTTAGTTTTCCCTCTGACACTGGTATATATTTTGCTAACTAGCTGTGTGTATCTTATCCGTCCTGGCTCCATGTACTTTATGATGCTAAGTAAGCAGGGCAACATCTGAATTGAGACATAAAAGAGTCTAAAGAGAAATAAACAAATACCTTTTTACAGTTGTTTTCCATAAGAAATAATTAGAAACTTGTCAAATGCAACACTGAAAGTCATATTCACTTGATGTAATATTTACACTTGCTTGTTTTGTTTGAATATTACAGAAGCATTTTAAATCAAGTCCCTCACACATTCATTTAATTTAGAGTGTAAACTAAATGGCATCTCCATCTGATTGATTATATGCAGGATTCTTTAGTCATGCCTTATGCACATTCACTGAATCTGCATCAGCTATAACAAAGAAACAAACAAAAAAAAACCCATAGACTCATGTCATTTTTCATTTGCCATTTATAACAGCAATAATGATTTTGGTACAGGCCATTTTCTTGGGATTAATGACAATCTGAAGTTAATAGCCCTTGACTGGACCTTGGGTTGTCAGCTCTTCTGAGATGGTTATTAATCAGCAGGCAGAGGCCTGAACTTCCATTGTTAATCTTAGATAAACTATTTTAATCCACATGGGTTTACGTACAACAACAGCTGAATGTATTACTTATATTATAAATTCCATCATCATATAAGTAATGGATAAATAACTTTAAATATTATTATAGGGATCAATTTACACATTATACAGTAAGAACCCATGTAATAAACACTGCAGGTTTTCGTTCAACAGCCTTTTCCATGATTTCTCTCTCACACACATACATGCCAAAAACTGTGCTACAAAATGCTGCATTCAGACAATAGTCAAAGTCTGACCAAAAACACACATATACAGAGGACCAGCATTTTTTGATCAGGTGTAAATATTCCCAAGGGTAAGGCAGTCAACCTTTCCCACACTACTGCAGTTTTAATGAACTAGGGTGAACCAATTACCTCTTCCCTGCTGCAGTTCCACTGCCTTGTTGATTGGCACTATATACATATGACAGAGGCTATGTCTACATGGGGAGTGCTTGTTTTGAAACAACACGTTTCGAAACAAGCTGTTTCGAAA
>ML681972.1:28594644-28627430 GCA_007922195.1 Podocnemis expansa | reverse complement strand
CCCCTGCAGGCACCGGCAGCGTGCGGCGCAGCCCCGCGCCCCTCCCCACAGCCCGTGGACACCCCTCAGCACCCTGGCCAGGGTGCTGAGGGGTCAGCCCTTCCTCCCAGGGTGCTTAGCACCCTGAGAGGAGGGGCACATGTTGTCTCGGAACACTTTGTTCCGAAACAACATGTCCGAACAGGGCTGTTTCGAAACCTCTGTTTCGAAACAACTCTGTTTCGACAGGTAACGAGGTTTAAGTTATTTCGCAAAGACCAGGGCCATTTCGAAAGAAGCGGTTTGCTTCTTTCGAAATGGCCGTGCGTCGTGTGGCCATGGCACTCCTTATTTCGAAACAACCTCTGTTGTTTCGAAATAAGGAGTGTGTGTGGACATACCCAGAGTGACCAAGAAGTGCTTTACTTGAAGCTACAAAGAGCAATGAGTAACCCCTTGCCCAAAACCCTTGATGGTGACCATGTAGCAGGGATATAAAACTAAAGAAACATGCTGATTATCCGGAGAAGATGTGGCACAATCAAGATCTATGCTGTTGGGATAAACTTCATTGCACTAATTCCTTCTTAAAGATACATAAAACCACCCCTGAAGGCAGTGCTTTCCAGAAGACTTGTTACAGAATTTCTTTTCTTTGATGGTATTTATTTTTACAGGCACTTATAGTGCCTATAAATGTTGGAGTCACCCTCCTGCACTGTTCTCATTTGGTGTTGCAGTTAGATTGCAGATACAGTTTTTAAAAGCATATAAGTGACTTAGGAGCTGATGTCCCATTTTCAAAAGTGACTTAGGGGCTTAGGTCTCTGGGAAAGTCAGTGTTATTTAGACTTCTAAATCACTTAGATGCTTTGGAAAACTTTACCATATGCTGTTACTCTGTGTACAAGTCACAGTCACTGCAGAATTTAGAACAGGCTAGTGCTGCCTGCTGAAAGATAAATGAGATAAGATTTAAGAGAGGGCTGGCTGGCATAGAAAGGAAAAATACTGTCCTTTCACCTCTGCTATTCCCTCCCATCTTGATTCCAACTTGGAGTTCTACATGAAATACTGTAGGTTAAGTGGTTTTGAATCCATCTCTTGTCAAGCAGTAAAGGCCACACCACAAATCAACCACACGCTCACAGCCTCCCTTTTACATCTGCTCCCAGTCATATGAACACTAGCCTGAGCTCTCAATCCTTGCTTCTGGAGACAGGGAGAGGGGGATCGTTTCTCAGGACTAGTAGGGCAGTTACCGAACATACCATTGCAACTGTAATGTGGCCTGCATGCAATATTTTTAAATCTATGTAAGTTCTCCCCAGAAAGCTTTCACTTTGAGGCCACACTCCTATTGTTTTATATGTAGTGTTTCCTGGTTTGGTGGATCCATGATGGACTGGATGCTGATGTTCCTTAAGCTTTTATAATTATGGTAGTGAGTCCAGACAGAATTTGTGTCAAAGTTACCAGTGCCAATTGTACACTGCATAACAGAGGCAGAAACAGACCATCTACCTTATATTGTTCTCATACGGAGTAAAACTAAATCCAGGTCCATTCCATTGCTGTGATTTCAAATGGTCTGACTCTGGTCCTTGGCATCAAGGCTGTATATTAAAGAGCTGCAGTCTATTCAGATAAATATAGGAGTCCCTGCAGTTCTTAGTCATGTAGAGCCCAGTTTTCAAATGTCTACTTAAATTTCAGTATTCCATATTTGAAGGCTCAGACTCATGCACATGGTAGGCATGGCTATACCAGGTTTAATAAATACCCAAATGCAGATATCCATGTATATGGGCACCTACGTGCATTTCAGATCAGTCTACATGATTTTTTTTGAAAACTCTGATCTGCCACAGGCATAAGTAAGCACCCAAGGTTGAAAATTGATTCAAGACCAAATTCTGCCCCAATGTGCAGCCACACAGCTCACATTGCATATGTAATAGAGGGGAGAATCTGGCCTATAGGGTATGTCCACACGTCTCTTTTATTTCAAAATAACACTGGTTATTTCAAAATAAAAGAGATTAGGTACACACGATGTATTCTTATTTCGAAACGACGGGCTCTGTCATTTCGAAATAAGAGCCATCATTTCAAAATAGCTTAAACCTCCTTTAAATTGAAACAGCTGTTATTTCGAAATGGTTATTTTGCAATAACGCCGTTCGGACGTGTTATTTCAAAATAACCATTATTTCAAAATAACACTTTGCCCTTCTCCTTCCCAGGGTGCCTTCCTTTTAGCCTATATTGGGTGGGGGCATGGCCCAGGGAGGAGGCCATGTTGCCACACCTCCCATGGTGCCCCTCTCCTAAAGTGAAATAGCAAGTCCTGTGTTTGGACATGCTATTTCGCTTTGAGCTTTTCCCTTAATTCGAATTAACTTATTTTGAAGTAAGGACTTTATTTCTAAATAACTCATTTCAAAATAACTTATTTCGAAATAACGATGTATGTGTGGACATAGCCATAGTGTTTGACAGCAGACATATACATTGCACTTCCAGGATCAAAGGTGTCTTTAGTTCTATTACTTTACTTATAACTAAGACCTTGTTACATTAAAACATCTTAGATTCTGCCATGTTTGTCTTTTATTTTTATTGTGATGAGCTGCTAAACAGGGACCTACAACCTCCATCAGCCCCCCTCCATACCTCACAGTCCCTTCCTCTGGCCAGGTACTTGAAAAGTTCCTAAATATCACAAAGTGACTGGGCTCTACTTGGAAGGCAGCAGCCACAAGGCAAGCCAGCACCTGCAGATAAGCTACAAGCAGAGAGGAAGCCCAGCCCTGCCCCTGCAACTGTATGCAGGAGTTAAAGTATAATTTGGGGGGCCCCAAAACTTTCCCATTTCAGTGGGTCCCCTCCCACTCTGGTGGGCCCCCCTCCTGCATCAGTGGGCCCCCCCAGACCCCAGCTCCTGCCCCCCTGTGTCACTGCCCCACCCCCTGCCCCTAATACCCACCCAGCATGAGCCGGTCACCCCCACACTCACTGACGGTAGGCCCCAGGTCCCGGCGGCACCACATCTGGGGCCAATGCTGCAGGCCCCAGGTTGGGAATGGGAAGTGGAAGGGGACGGGTTTGGGGCAGGGCTTGAGCCCCAGTAATGCCCCTAGCCCCCGCCCCTCCACTGTCCCCCCAGAATGTGGCAGAATGTCACTTGGGGGCCTTTTATTTTTAGGGGCCCAGCGTTCAGGCCCCTAAAAAATAGAATGTAGACCTGGAATGCTGCGTTCCAGGGCCTACTATTTTTCAGTGGTGGGTCCAAGAACACAGTGTTTCAGCTCCACGTTCTATTTTTAAGGGCCCCAGAATGCTGAGCCCCTAAAAATAGTGAGCCCCAGAACGGAAGGTGGTGTATGGAACAGGCAGTGCTGGCTGGCTGTTATAGCTAGATGCAACTTTATCTGTAGCTTATGAGGCAGCAGCAGCGGTTGGGCAGGAACCCAGTGCATGGGGACCCTAATGACAGACACTAACAGAGCCTGGCCTGGAAAACTGCAAGTGTCTGTTTGCTTGAATAGACTGGAGTGGAGAAGACACTACAGGCACAAGCCCCTTGCAAGGCAGATAATGGATATAGCAAGATTACATCACTCACTGCTGAAATTCAGCCATATTTGGAGATGAACACAGCAGCTGTTTAATAGTGCACAGTCACACTTCTCAAAAGCTAGGGGAAATATTTCAACAGAAATTCTTAATAAAAATGTTTTTTTCAACAAGTTTGTAAATGGTTGAAAAGTTTTGAAAATTCAAAAAATAAATTAAAAATTTCAGCATTTGTTGACCAGCTTTAGAGTTTAGTATTTGAGCTGTTAAATGCTACTGTTCAGATTCCAAATTACATACCCCCATGCCCAAGGTGAATTTTAGCCATTCAGAAAAAATGTTTGATATTGTTTTCAGAATTTATCAAGAGCAAAGGCTTTATACACTGCAAGTATTGCCAGTAAGAGTGAAGGAGTTGTCATTTTAATATTCTGTTTACTGATTTTTTTCTATATCAAATACAGAATATAAAAATAATACTTCACACTTCTACAGTAGGTGTGCCTAACACCTCCTGTATGGCATGTGTAACTAATTATCCCTGTGTGAGACAACATAGCCTCTGCCAAAGGTTGATAGAGCATGAATGAAACTTCTCCATCTGGCTAGAAGAAAGACCATTGCTGCCTACCCTGAGTATGAAGATTTGCAGGGAAGTTGGATTGGATTTGGTAGGAAATTTATTCCTCCATTATGCCATAAGAAGACTGTACTGGCAAGAGTTATGGTTGAAAATGGCAATGAGAATCAGGGTTTCTAAGAAAGTGTCTAGAATGAGCCATGTGAACCACAAAACAAGCCACCCTGAGACCTTCATTTTGAGTTTTACCTAAAGGAAGGACCTCTGTTGTGTTTCTTTCATAAAGAGGAAGAATGGCCACAACATCAGAGCTATGCAGAAGCCTTTCCTGACCTGTTTTGTTTGTCACAATTGTTTTGGAAAATGGAATCAGAGGATATGTCTACACTATGGTCTTAAGTCGACTTAAGGAGGCTTAAAGTCAACTTAAGCAAAGTCTTGCCACATTTGAAGTTCATTAAGTCAAATTAAGGGCTTCCTTAAGTCAACTTAATAACTCTCACGCTTTAAGCTGACTTAGGCATGTTGACTTTATTAAGTCGACTCAATGCAATGTGGCCATCTAAGGCGATTTAAGAAGCCCCATGTAATAACATGTACCTGCTAAAGTCAACTTAGTAAAGTCGACTTAAGCAAATACATTTTTTATTAGGACACTTTCTTAAGTTGACTTAATCAACTTTCTCAAGTGGACTTAAGAGAAGGATGGCCTCATTAAGTTGACTTAACAAGGTGGAGCTTAAGTAGACTTTATTAAGTCAACTTAATAAAGTTGACTTAGCTTTTGTAGTGTAGACATAGCCATAGAGAAGTTATGTGACTCACCCTTTGTTACACAACCAGTGCTAAGGCTGAACGTGAGGGCCCTGCCACTCCATTTCCCTATCCCTCATGCAGTCATTTACAACAATGCAAAGTGGGTGTAAGATGTTGCCATTCTGATGTGCACTTAGATCTCCTTTTGTGCTGGTGTAAATGACCATGTGGAATCAGGCCCACAGTCTCCTGACTCTCACTCATTTCTGTAAGCAGTAAAAGAACCTTTCTTCAAAGATCTGAGGAACTATTGTATACAAATTACTTAAAATGGTCTGTGTAGCTACCTAACTGGTAGATGTCTGTAGGAGTTCTTCCATTGATTTCAGTGGGGTTTGGATCAGGCTATCTGCATGGAATGGAGATGCAAATGCTCTGTTAACATTAAGCAGCCTAATGTGTAACATTTCTGTGAGCACTCTGAATGTAATCCTTTTTATAGTAGTCCACCCTCAGTTTGTCCTTGTGGGTACAGAGAGCACATAGTATTCAGCTCCCCTAAATGATTCTCTCACATTAAAGATACCAATTTTTAATTTAGTAATGCTCTTGTTTTACAGGGCTCACCTTCTAATTATTTGGCTGCACAGTTTCATATACAGAAAGATGTGTCCTTTTTTTAAGCAAGTTGTTGTTTTTTCCAATTCATTCTTCAAACTTTGTCTTTCCCACATTGCGCTCTCCAGTCACATGCCCCACCCTCAGTAATTATATCTTGCCCCCTCCGCTCCAAGCCATAGGACCTCAATGCCTCTATAACAGCCAGCGTCAATGTGTTGCAAAGCTGCTTTTTAATTCATTCTTCATGCAAATGATATACAATTAGGCCTGGTTAATCTGCATTCCTTTTGCAAACTCCATTGTTAACAGGATTTAGAAAAAAAAAAAACCTTCAGATTAACAAATCAATGGTACATGCATGCTATCAGATCAGTTACTGGTTAAATCTTTTGGACTGCCAGACATATGGTTGAAGCAATCAGGGATTATAACTAGGCCTTGAGAAGTGTACGTTTTGATTCTTGGGACGTCTGACTTTAGAAGCTTTTCACTCTATTTTCCTACTTGTATAATATTGTTTGTGCCTTCTTAGATGGGGGAGGTGGGGGTAATCTCAACTCAAGTCTCTTCAGAGATGTAGCATGGCTTTTGCAAAAGTGGTCAGAGAGGAGATTACATGGAAACCTTTTTTTTCTTTGCTTTTCTCTCCCTCCCCCCACCCCCTGAGCTGAGCTGGATTTTCAAACAAGTGAATGGACTGAAAAATGTCAGATTGGAATGGGCAAAAATGAACACCAATGAGATACATGAAAAAATACGTTCCCTGCTCAGGAATGCATGATCATCACAGAGTCCTACTATCTTGCATCTCACCAAGCAAATTGGAGTACATTGAAACAGATTTTTAAGCTTTGTTTCTGAGTCATGTTCTATGATATGTCTTTTAAGGCAAAATTGTCTTCCCCATTCTTGACAGTGAGTAGTATAAAAGGACTCTGAGGCCCCCAGCTAAAAATTCTTTTTCCTGTAGTGGTGGGAGAGAGAGGACCACATGACATCCTTTTAAAGATTCTTCATGCTTGATGAGTAAGAAGAGGTTGCTGGAAATCTCTCTCCAGATGGCATCACTCAGAGGCTGTGCTTGGGTGATTCTTACCACTTGGGGGGAAAGTGTTAAGGTTGTAAGGCCATGGAAAAATGGATCACAGCAAAGGACTGTCTTTCCTGTACCCACATTCACTGTTGTCCTTCCTTTTTAATTTTCAGTGCCCTTTGTTTGTCAGAGGTGCCAGACTGACAAAACTGGGGTCTGAAATTCTTTATCCACAAGAGAACAACTCTTCTCTCTGTCCATTCAATGTATGTCCTTTCTCACTGGCCACTTAGCTTTTAGCCCTCTTGTCAGTAAGGGGTAGTTGTGATAACAGCTTTTTTCCACGAGGAACTGGAATGACATCACCAATGCTGTTTACTTGGACCACCAGATGATATTCACTTTCAGATCTACCAACCATGGCTAGATTTCCCCTGATAGCTGGGAGGTGAAAAGGCTCCATATCACAGTGTAAATCTCTTTGAGAAGGCCAGTCCCTTCCAAATAAATATGCATGATTTAAGTAGAGGGATATAAGAACTTTCATAGTCGAGACATGTTATCTTAAAACAGGCATGGACCTTCCATGCAACATGACAGCTGCTGATATGCCTTGACAGCTTCTCTCTTTTTGCCATTCCCCATGTGATGCTCAGCAATGAGAAGCAGGCTCATCAGGAAAAGTTTGCATAAAAAGTGACAACATGGAAATATTCTGACACTCCTTAAAAGCGTTCAGGTTGTGTCAGCCAACAGAACCAGCCGCAGGCTTCAAAAGCGCATGCATTGCTTCTTGGATCTTGTGGTTTTGGCTGTTGTATCCCTCTCGCAGAAGGAGAACTCTGTGTCTTGTGAACTGTTTGGTTTTCCCTTTCCTCTGTTCCTCCTTTAATCCACCTAGAAGATAGAAAACGGATAGGACTGACAGGGTGCTCTTGAGTCATGAAGGCCAGCACAGGAAGCCTGCCAGGAGCACCAGGACCATGCCTAACTTTCTTATAAAATTACACTGTTCTAAAAATTTTGCCTCTCCAATGAGAAGGCCCAAAGGGGGTAAGACTCAGGGTGTTTCTGACAGTATCCCTTAATTACATGAAAAGATATTAACTTAAAATATACGGCCATCTTAAGAATGTAAAAATGGACCCACTGGGTCAGTGCAGTGGTCTATCTAGCCCAGTGTCCTATATTCCAACAGTAACAAGGGCCAGATGGTTCAGAGGGAATGAACAAAATATGGAAATTATGGCGTGATCCATCCTCTGTGGTCCAATCCCACTATCTGGTACTCAGAGATTTAGGGGCATCTGGGGCATGAGGTTGCATCCCTAACCGTACTGCTTTAAAGACAGAGATGAGTTTTCTTCCCACCAAGCAAAGCTGGTTACTATTTAGTGCTGCACTGTCCTTCCAGCTGTTGAAATGACCCCTCAGCCCAGCCTATCACCTCAGACATCACAGCATTCTTTTTAGTGGCAATACCAGAATTACAGCAGCCCCTAGAGGGCCCAACCAAGATCAGGACTCCATATGTGAGATAGTCTATAAATGTTCCTGCCTGGAGAATTTACAGCCTAAATAGAAAATACAGACAAAGGGTGGGAAAGGGAACAAAGGCACAGAGAGGGCAAATGACTTACTCAAGCTTACAGTAGGACAGCATTCTAGGAATAAAACACACTTCCTGACTCCCCATGACTCTAACCACTAGCAAATGCTACCTCTCAGTGGCTCCCATGGCTTCCCCACTCCATCTCATGCAGCACTTTTCTCTGGCCATTCACTCCCTGTACTATTCATTTTTGCACAAAACACAATGTGTTGGATATTTTATTAAAAGGTAATTTCTTAAGCTATGTGTACCCTAGAAGCCCAGCCCCTGCTACGTTTGGTGTCAGCAGAGATACTCTCAGCAACTGGATCAAGCTCTTAATAGACAGAGTACCCAAGTCATAAAAAAATAAGCACAGATGTACTGGGTCAGACCAGTAGTCCAGATAGTCCAGTATCCTGTCCCACCCATTTCCCCCACATAAAACTATTTTCATGACAGCTAAAGCATGTCACGGAAGACAGCACATTTTACATACAGATCTATTAATAAACTGAGCACAAATCTTGAGGCATCAAGCCCAGCAAAGGAAACTTGCCTGGAGCCTCAGGTCTACACCTAATTTGCTGATAAAATTACATTGTTCTAAAATTATATATAAATAATATAAGCACCCAAACATTACAATATTTTGAAAATTATTGGAAATCAATAGTGTGACTAGCTGCTTTAGATCAGCCTTGTGTTCACCCTGCTGTTAGAGCATGGAAGGGTCAGCTCCTCAGCTGGTGTCTGTGCTGATATATACCAGGTGAGGATCTGGCCCCAAAGCTGTATTTCAAGACTCTCCAGACCCATCTGATGCTCAGGCTGCCATTTTGACTAAGTACAAGTGTATTACGTCATAATATGTATTTTTAGAATAATGAACATATTACGTTTAGATCACATTGCAGATGTGTAACATACACTGTCAACTACCAAACACCCTGGTGCTTAGTTCCCACCAACTTAGTGCCTTGAGAATGCCACTGACAGATAAATAAGGACTGTTTCTTGCTGTGAGTCTGTATAGCACACAGGACAATGCAGCCCCAAGCTCAAATGAGGCTTCTAGGTGCCACTGCAATGCAAAGACTGAATAATAAAAGAACTCTACTTTAAATATATGTGGATCTGAAATATTATCCCATATTTCAATTCCTGTAAGTATAATCGTAAGTCTGTGAACTGCATTGGCTGTGATTTGCACAGGAGCCAAATGTGGAACTGGAGGCAAAAGCAGCCCAGCCAGACATACCATATGTATTTCCAATAAGTAGGGACTGCAAATCCACAACATTTTGGCTTTAAATTACAAACCCTATGTATAAATACAGAGTTGTTCTACTAAAAACAGTGGAACTACTTTTAATTTGTATTGGTGTAACGGAAGCAGAATCTGATCTAATATTTCTAGTGACACTCGCAAAGTTGATTCTTCAGAAGCCTGAAGATACATCATCATCAGAGATCTGAACAGTCAGAATGTATTCATGCAAAGGTCACAGAAGGATACCTGACAAGCCCAGAGGAATCAAGGATGTGTGAGGGCTTGCATTCCCTGGGGTATGGATAATCTGGCTTTCATAAAGCCTGCTTTATTACTACTCATCCACCTCAGTTTTACACAGGTGTAGCTCCACTAGCTTTTTTAGAATTACTCCTGATCCACCAGTGTGAAAGGGAAATCCGGCCCATAATGGTTATTTAAAAAACAAAACAAAAAAAACCCTTCAGCGGTAGAGAAAGGAAAATACCATTGTTGTTCTCTCTACCTCTCATCACTTCTTGGGCCGCAACTGGAGCGCTTGCTGTCATTTTGGCTCAGAAATGTCCAATCCACACTTTTACTTATAGTCCAATCACTTTCAGTGCCATGGTTATTAGGGACTGATGGGACAGCTATGTCATCTCTCCCTTCCTCTGTAAGATCAGTTAGGAAGTACAGTGTATGAAGCTAAAAGTTTCAGACTGATGTTTGGTTTTATCAATACCAGGTCACCTGTCATATTGAGGAAGGCTTTCCAGGATCCTTTTTTAACGAAGGTGGCATTTAAAAATGGCTTTCTAATATAATTTCAGAACAAGTTAGAAAATAGTCATTTGAGGTCCAAATCTCCTTGCTGCAGATGCTATGCTCTTCTTGATCTCTTTTTGGTCCTTTATTTACTGCCAGTCCTGCAATCCTTGCAAAGATGAAACTCTCATTGACCTTAACAAGGTTTTTGCCCCAGCCACTACAGCTGGATCTGGCTCATACTGTGACCAAACAGAGCTTGCTTAGTTCAAACCCCAAATAATGAGAGGGCTGGAAATGAATCATTAGTGGAAACCAATCTTGCTGCCAGAAGTGATCTGAAATCATTCTTGCATGGGAATGTCTGCCCCAGCCCATCTCCTGCAATGTGTGCTCCATGCATGTCATCAGCTCTGTCACTTTTCTGCAGGGAATTACTAATGGGCTGGGATCTCTTCTTCTCCTCTCACTGCCCTTTCAAGCTGGTCATGGCCATCCTCATAAATCTGCCAGGATGCTGACAGCCAGACTGCAGGCTCACAGAGGCTCAGGGGCCTTTGAGTGATATTCCTTCTGTTTCTGCTCTTCACAAGACAGCCATTGATTTAGGAGGAAGAGTTTCCTTTTACTTGCTTGAATTCAACAAAACAAAAAAGGGGGAAGGGAGGAGGTCTGATAGTGCCACCATCATCTTCTGTGTTGAAACCACAGCAAGTGCAGGAGGCCTCCCTAGAGAACTATACATTCTCTACTCTCAAAGGAGAAAACAGGGACCAGAGAGAGAAATAAACCAGTGCACTCTACTATTTTCCACTGGATTTGATGGAGTGTCACACTGGCCTTCAAACACAGGCTTGCAAGGGAAGAACAATTTATTTAATTCATATGCATGCAAGTAATAAGTAGTCACAGTGGGGTAATGTAGTCTCAAGTCAAAAAAAAAGTTTTCTGTTGACCTTGATCCTCCAGAATTAATTTCAGCTCAGAATATCTGTAGCATGCTTTCAGTGTCTTCATTGCGCCATTGAGCCCTAATGGTTCAAGCATCCATTAGACATTATTTCTGTTATATGTATGTGTTTCAATGGCACTGAATTAAGCAAAAGGAAAGCAGCTTGATCTTACCTGGGGAACCATGCTTCTGTAAATTAGATTGAACAAAAGTTTCTTCTGAATGCACATTGTCTGCAAGTCATAAATTGGGAATCTGTATTTGTTCTTTTACACGGTTCATCTTGGAGATCCAATTTATTGATCCTAAAGTAAGCTGACAAGAAAGATCAGTAGGACTATAAATCCTGCTTTGTCATTCATAGTAAGGAAGAGGCAAAGTAGGTGAATAATACCTTTTACTGAACCAAATTTTGTTGGTGGAAGCTACTAGCTTTCAAGCTGCATGGAGCTCTTCTTCAGGTCTGGGAAGGCTGCAGAGAGTCTGAGCTAAATACAGGTTTGAACTGGTGTTCCCTGTAAGCTGCACGGGTGAGTGGTGGCGCAGCAGATGCTGTTCACCCACGCAGCAAGCAGTGACCCCAGCGCAGGTCCAGCAGCCACAGTCCATACCTGGTCCAGACACATTTCTCCTGGTTGCCAGGCAGCCTGGGGTGGGGCTGGGCTTTGAATGGGCAGTTTAACGTCTCTGGCCCTGAGCATGCTTTAGATATTTGTGCAGGGCTGGGACACAGCAGCAGACACTGGTGGGACTACTGTCATGTAGGAAATAGCATCAGCTGGTTGGCCTTGACAGGTAAGGGGGATGGGGTTAAGGAGAAAGCAAGTGGGATAGGGAGGAAAGAAGGGGTTGATCTGGGGCTGGGAGCAGAAGCAAGGCATCAGAGCTGGGGTCGGGCTCCAGCTCCCAGGCTGGGAGCTAAAGCAGGAGATCTGCTCATGCTGTGGAGAAGGGGGGGGGGGGTGAGGGTCGATGTGCAAGGAAACATGTATTGTTTGCCTTTCAACTGATTGCTGCCAGATAGGCATGAACAACACACAAATTCCACCCAAGATTCCAAATAAACACAGAGAGCTGTATAGAACCTTATGTTACTTTATTAACACACAGCATTTCTACAGCACTTTCCATCCCAGGATCTCTCAATGGCTTACTATAACAGGCGTTCACACGTGCTTGGGTCTGTGGTACCCAAGAAGCACACCCCACCTTGTGTTCACATTTAAGTGAATGGCCCTGACAGTACATTACAGGCAAACTATATGTCCTCCCATTTTGATATCTTTACCAAGTGCCATAAACAATAGCTTTTGGAGGTGGTGTCCCCTCCAGAACATCCATGTATTTTTAGCACAGCTCTGCTTTTAGTTGGAAGCTGTCAAAGGAAAGTTCAAAGCTTGCAGACAAGAACAAAACAAAACTAACAGATGGGGATTGTTGCAGAGAGAGAAGGCAGCCTACAGAGGCATCACGAGTGCTGGGCACCAGGGGCACGTGCCCCAAATCCCAGTGCCGGTGCCCCAGATCTGGCAGGGCCACCTCTCTCCCCGTCTCCGGCGCAATCGGGCCGGAGATCCAGGGCTCAGCCGCCACCGACTGCAGTAGCCCCGTCCCCAGCCGGGGATCTGGGGCTCAGCCGCCCACGGCGGGGAATCCGGGGCCTGGCCACCCGCAGCAGAGGCAACCCCGTCCCCGGCCGGGAATGCGGGGCCCATTTCCAGCCCCATCTCCAGCTGGGGATGTAGGGCCTAGCCGCCCGCAGTGGCGCAACGGCTTCTGGCCCTGCCCCTGTCCAGGGGGCGGGGCCTGTGGGTCAGGGCGGGGCCTGCGGACCAGGGGGAGGAGCCTGGGCCCATGCCTCTCGTCCCTCCCAGGGCCAGCAACGCCTCTGGCAGCCAGGTCTAACTTTTTCAGTAAAGTAGAAAAACTGTCATTGATTTTAATTAACATTAGCTCAAGGCATATATTGGCCTAAATCAGGGTCACTTCATTTAGCTCAATGAGTGAGATCTAGTCAGACCTGGCACATTCATTAGGAATCTCTAAAAAAATAATAGAATTGTATTGGCTATCTGTGATCATCAGCTCTTGTCAGTGTAATTTCTCACGTATTTTCTTTATGTATTTTCCCATCTTCTAAAGGTGAGCTGAAATTACAGACAACCAAAAAACCACAATCCATCCCACAATGCAGCTTCACACATTCATAGCACAAAATGTCAAAGCCTACAGCCAACAGATTAGGCAAGACAATTGCAGTGATGTCAAGAAATGTAAAGGTACTGGAAGTTTTAAGCAGGCATGTCTAAATGAATTAATTGCAACTGAGCAGATGCTGAATGAGGCTTCAGTCTAATGAATAATATTAAGACAGAGCCTTGTAACAGGTTGGATGTTTCTCATCTAGACATGTCAATGCGCATCAAGTCATATCTAACTGCTGGATTCAAGACTGACGTTGACTCTGTATATGTATTCTGGAAATGTGGCAAAGACAGGTGTCAAAAACTGAGGAGTAGATGCATCGTTTCATATTTGTTTAATAAAAATGTTTAACTGAAATACTGTGGTTTGATTAATTTACTAAAGTGTGAACAAAAGGCAACATCTCTACAATGTTCCTTCTCTAAGCTGGTGATGTAACAGAGCAAGTTCTGGATGCACTTGGGAAGCCGATGGGCAGTGGCTCAGGGGCCCAGTCCTGGGTCAGGGAATGGGTAGCGAAGTTGCTCAGGTGCATCCACAAGTTGCTCAGCTGCATCCATAAGTTGCTCAGCTGCATCATCAGCTTAGAGGGAACACTGGACGGCTTGTTAAGCAGAAGGGGTAAAACTCAGATGGAAGTGGTCACTTGAAATAAAGTGGGCAATTGGGGATTAGATTATTATATTTGAATTGAGCTATTAAGTGTAGCAGGCAATATCCTGTGTTACTAAGTGTTGAAATGAACCATAAAACTAGTGTCCCTGTTAAGTCCATGGTTTTGGTATCTACTAGAGGTATAAATTTAAGTTCCCAGGCTCATCTTTTGAAGGTGTTGGGCAGGTTTCTTTTGAGGACAAGTATTGAAAGATCTGATATGGAGTGAGGTCTTCGTGAAAAGTGTTGGGCCACTGGTGATGTGTTTCGTCTTTTATCATTTTTCTTTGTGAGTTCACGTGGGAATGCAGTCATTGCCTGGTTTCACACACACAGTTATTTTGGAGTAGTTAATACAATGGATGAGGTACACCAAATGTGATAGGCATGCTTAGGATCCATGAATCCAAGAAGAGTTGTAGAGGGTGTTTATCATTGTAGCAGCAGAGATCTGTCTGTGGGTTTTATAGTTGTTCTGGCAGGGTATGATGTTGCTTTGAATTGTTGAGGAGCTTGCCTCTGATGATGAGCTTGCATCTGGTCTGTGAGGAGTTTGCATATGGGCTATGTCTACACTTGAAGGCTCAGTTAAGTCAACTTAACAAGGTCGACTTCAAGTTAACTTAACAAAGTTGACTTAAAATTTAAGTCAACTTAACAAAGTCTACTTAAAGGCTACATCCACACTGGAGGACTCTGTTAAGTCGACTTTATTAAGTAGTGTAGACCACCCTATCTACAATGCGTAAGTTGACTTAATAAAGTTGACTTTAAGACTGAAGTACACTTTTAGGGCTGCAGTTATTAAGTCAACTTAAGCAAGTGCTTAAGTCGACTTAATAAAAGCCCAGTGTGGGCATTCTTTCCAAAAGTTGACTTAAGGGCGGTTAAGTCGACTTAAGTCTTCAGTGTAGACATACCCTTGAAGACAAGCTTGGCAAAGCTGAAGGTTGCTTGAGGACTAGAAGAGAAAGTTGGGGGGAAATTCCACATTTAGAATGTGGTTCCCATCACATATAGATTGTAATTCTCTGATGAGATCCAATGTGAAGTGGTAGATGACAACCAGGGGAGTGTGGTCCATGTGGGTTTTGTTTGTTTGTTTGTTTTCTGTATTCATGCAGGTTCTCCCAGGGTATTTGGGTAGTCCTTTCCATGATGCAATCTACTTCTGCAGTGGGGTGTCTTTATTTAGTGAAGGCAGTTTTACATGGGTATAGGTATGTACTCTGCACTTTCTGTTTGGAGCAAACTATGGGTGTTTGTCTGTAGATAACAGATTCTTTTGGTATGTCTGAGGTAATTACTGAATCTGGGGAGATAAGTGTGGCTTTCTCGTATATAGTTGTTTGCAGGATTCTTTTTTTTAAGCTAATCATGATGTCCAGGAAGTTGAAGCTGGTGTAGGAGTACTCTAGAGACAATTTAATGTATTGGTGATGGTTGTTGAAGTCATAATGGAAATCTATGAAGGAGTTTAAGTCTTCTATCCAGAAATTTTTCAAAGTGACTCATGAAGAGGTTGGGATATTGAGGAGACATCCTAGTATCTATGGCTGTTCCCAGAGTTTGGACGGAGTCCTTATTCAGTATGACAGTGTTGTGGGTGAGGATGAAATGGTTGAGTGTTGAGCTGTGTTTCGGGTGCATTTTCAGGTGTTGTGCATTATCTTATATGTGTCTGAGACAGGCAGAAATACCATCATAGTGAAGGATGTTGGTATATTGGGAGGTGACAGCCGTGCTAGCAAGAATGTTGTCCTCTATGATGTTGCTGATGCTGTGGAGTTTCTGAAGGAAATCAATAGACATTTGGAGGAAGTTGTCTCTTTGCATGGTGAGTGGTTTAAGTATGGTTTCTATGAGTCCTGTTATTCCTTAAATAAAATCACTGTGGGCAGATATAATGGGTTTGCCTTTACTCCCATGTTTGTGTATCTGGGGAAGCATGCAAGAGACCCTGAAATGGGTTCACTGGGGATGGAGGTTGTAGAGGTTTTTGGGGACAAATTTGGTAGTTTCTTTAGATTCCTGAATGAATTGTGGTGACGGGTCTTATCTGAGTTCTTTATGGCAAGTGGTGTCAGATAGTCATTTGTTGGCCTCCTTGATGTCATCAATATGATTAAAGACTATGACAGTGCCCCTTTTGTCTGTAGGTTTGATCACTATCTAGTGTGGTTGTTGTCAGGGACTGTGTCACTATCCTCTTGGTAGTAGAGAGATTGTGGTGGATGTAGTGTTTACTGAGGATTTCAGAGTCAATTTTTTTCCCCTGAAGTAGTCTGTGTAATGGTCTGGTGTGTAGTTTCATTCTTTTGGGAGGTGTCCTGTCAGATTATTTTTTATTATGACTATTGGTGGGGGTGCGGTGACTGTATGTGGCGCTGTCTTTGTTGTGAAGGAATTCTTTGAAGCAGAGCTGGTGGAAGAATTCATCTAGCTCTCCACATGTTAGTATGGTATCAGATTCTACAGGGGTGCAGAAGTTCAGTCCCTTGGAGATACAAACACTTCAGTTCTGATTAGGCATAGTTTTCACAGGTTGATGACAGCGGCTTGTCTTGTAGGGTCCATGTGATTGCTGGTGGTGCCTTGGTTTCTCCTGGAGATGGAGTTCTGTTGGTTGTGGAGTTGCTGTAGTTGGTACACTTGCTGTTTTTGTGCTGGATGGCTATTGGGTACTTTTTTGCAGTTGTTTTGGGTTTTGTGTATGAGCTCTAGATAAGTTTCTTAATCTTTTTTAATCCAGTGTGTGGAAGCGTGCAAAAATCTCTCTTGAGGTGGTCCCTCTGTCACATGTAAGGCATGAGAGATGGTCCCTCAATTTTTCTGAGATCTTTCTGCAGCAGAGTTTAACAGAGTATGAATTGTACATAGCAGTCAGAGGGTTATAGATGATAAGTTCTCCAGGGATGACACGTTTCTTGCATTTCCTCAGGAAGTAGCTGTGATTGTTTAGTCTGGCTTCGTTCTTCTTCATGTTGTGAAGTTTTCATTCATAATAAAGGACATAATGGATCAATCTCAGAAGATATGGAGATTTCATTTGGATGGAAGCTACAAGAATATCTCTTGGAACACAAAATTGAGAGGGAAATTGCTCAACAACTTTGTGATACAAATAGCTTTAAAATTGTTTATACAGCAGTGCTAGGAGCCTGATGTTAAAAAAGAGGAACTTGAAATGTTCATTTATGGTCATAGATTGGACTTAATTGATAGAGTAGGAACCTACCGGGAAGATTCACATGAATGGAATGTTAAAATCAATGGTCATCATCTATTTAGAAGTGGTGCAATACACAAAAGGGGAGAAGTGGCTCTATCTGTCAGAAATGGCTTTACCTGTTTTCAAACTACTGACAGCTCAGAAACAAATGATTTTGAATGATTACAGATCAATGTCTTAACCAATAAAGCCTATGACGGCTGTTATTGGGTGTCTGTTACAAACAACCACATCACACTTGAGAACAGGATGACCAATTCTTAAAGGGAAAGCAACTGTAACAGGTATGGCCAAACTGCAGCTCAAGAGCCACATGTGGCTCTTGAATGAAAAAGTGTGACTCTCAGAAGAACATCAGCAAATCAGTTTAGGAAAGCACTCCCAGCCTAGGAGTTTTAAATCTCCTGCCCTATGCATGCTTGGGGGAGCCAGCATCAGGGCCTGGGGGAGCCAGCGTCAGGGCCTGAGGATTTGGGAGGGTGCTGGGATGGTGGGAAGAAGTAGTGACATGGTTGGGGACAGCGGAGAGAAGCACAGCATGATCAGGGACAGCGGGGAGAAGCATGGCATGGTCAGGATTTAAAAAAAACTCACCACTAGCCCGCAGTCTTCTACATCAAGCGACAGCTAAGTTTTTACTGTATAAGTCTAGTTTTCATGGTAACCTTAAGTAATTATTAGTATCTGACATTAGTAGGATCAATATTTGCCCTCTTTTTATGATAAAATTAAAGTGTGCAATGAATTTTAAACTTAGTAATTTTGGAGTGGGTAAAAGTATATGGCTATATGCCTCAGTGCAGCTCTCAAAGGTTTAATAATCTACTTGTGTAGCTCTTGAGTTCCATAAGTTTGGCCACCCCTGAACTATAACATTTTTTTAAAAACATATAACTGTAACAGGATAACCTGTCTGTTTAAGAGCCAGAGACCTGGAGTGGGCCAGCCCCCTTCAATTAGCTCTACCTGCCACACCTGAGATGGGACTTGCAAGTTTCATTAGTAGAATAAATTGGGTATGGAGGAGCTGATTCACCTATAAAGAGTAGCAGGAGGTTACAGAGAGAGCCAGGCCCAGCATCAGCCAGCCAGCCAGAGTGATGCTAGAGTGAGATACTTTAGGAGAGAATGGCAGCTGGGAATGAGTAGGCTCCAGCAGAGGTTCCTGGGTCTTCAGGGAAAAGGGCTCCTACCAAGGAAAAGCTTGGGGGAACCCTGGCAGGAAAGATGAGGGGTTTGCACTTGACTAACATTTAAAAGGACTGTTTTAGAAATTATTTTGTTATTTAATTAATCCAGTCTCAAGAAGTCTGCTGAACTAGAGAAGAGATTATATTGGTGGTTTGAGTGAGAAAGCCCCGAAAAGAAGAGGAACATGACATAGGGCTCCAGCAAAGCAGCCTCAGGTTAAGAAGCGTGCTCACAGGGCAGCTGATCCTCTTTTAATAACAGATGGAGAAAAGATAACTTTTTAGTGGTTACTATAAATTAGAAGCTTGAATTGCTGATGATTGATAAGTGAAGCAAGAGGATACAAAAATAATTAAATGGCCAGGAAAGTTAAAGATAAAAAAAGGAGTTTAGGAGTTTTTAAAATATATTAGGAACAAAAGGAATCCTAACAATGGTATTGGTCCACTACTAGGTAGAAATGGTAGATCTGACATTAAGTCCAAATGAGTAAGACCCGGCACTAGTCCGGACTTCTGCACTTAGTTCGAACTTTAGTTTGAACTTGGTGTGGGCAAGACCTGGACCAAGGCTTAGTTCAAACTTAAAAAATTTGACTAAGACATTAGTTTGAACTAACTGCATGTTCTAGTTCAGACTAAGCATTAGTTTGAACTAGAATGCGCGTTTAGTTCAAATTAAAATGTCCATGATTAGTTCAAATTAGCCTGAGGTTAGTTTGAATTAACCTCAGACTTCTTTAGTTTTGACTAGCAAGTCCAAACTAAAATTTCAGATGTAGACATAGCCAAGGAGCTCAATCTGTTTAGCTTATCAAAGAGAAGGTTATGTGATGGTTTGAGCACAATCAATAATTACCTACATCACGAATGGAAACTGAAAATAGAGCGGAGGTCTTCAGTCAAGCAAACAAAAATTTGACAAGATCCGATGGCTGGATGTTGAAGCTAGACAAATTCAAACTCAAATAAGGAGCAAATTTTAACAGTGAGGGAAATTAACTATTCAAACATCTTACTATGAGTTATGGTAAGTTCTTTATCACTGTAAATCTTTAAATTGTATTGGATGTTTGTCTATACTCTAGTTCAACCAGAAATTCATTCAGGAAGCAGGGGCGTCACTGGCGCTGGGCACCCAGGGCACATGCCCTGAATCTCAGTGCCAGTGCCCCGGATCTGGTGGGGCCAACCCCCTCCCGGTCTCCAGCCCAATCAGGCTGGAGATCCAGGGCCCAGCCGCCGATGGCCGCAGCGGGCCCAGCCGGCCGCAGCGGGCCCGGCCAGCTGCAGCGGCCCTGTCCCCAGATGGGGATGTGGGACCCAGCCGCTCATGGCTGCTTCCAGCCCCGTCCCCAGCCAGGGATACGGGGCCTAGCCGCCCGCGGCAGCACAGCAGATTTTGGCCCTGTCCCTGGCCAGGGGTGGGGCCTGTGGGTCAGGGACAGGGCCTGGGCCCATGCCCCGGGTCCCTCCCCGGAGCAGCAACACCCCTGTCAGGAAGTCCTATGCCCTGTGTCAGGTAGATTACTATAAAGGTACCATCTAGCCTTGGAACACCTCAAATATGCTGTTTGATCAAAAGATTGATTTCTGGTGCCTCCTGCCTCTCTTCAGACCTGAAATGCAGTGAGAAGACCCTAATCCCAAGAAATACAAAGATGTAATGAAAAAATGAAAAGGAATCGCAGGAAGGATTAGGAGGAAGGGTGGTCTTGTGATGAAGGCACTGGACTAGAAATGAGAGGATCTAGGTTTGATTTTCACAGATTTAGGCAAATCACCTAAATGCTCTGTGCCTCAGTTCTCCATCTTTAAAACATCACTAATAACACTTCCTGAACAGATCCAATATTCTGACTTACATGTTCACAAAAATCTTGGCATTGCAACTGAAGAAAGGATTTTGCTTCATTGTGCAGTTTGACTAGAGATGGATGCAAACTCCAGTTTCAGAAAGAAGGCAAGACAGTTGAAGATTTTCACCAAGTTCTGCCAGTCCTGGCTTTTGGGGAAATATATGAAATTCCCTTACACTTAATAATTTACAGGGCCATAACTTGTAAAGCAAAAAGAAGATTTTTTCCTTTTAAAGGCTAACAAAGTTATTTATCACATGACCTGTCATGGGAGACAATCCCAGTTCATCAGATGCTTTAAAGATGGGGGAACTTACAGAAATGCATTTCTCCCACAAAAATTCATGCGATGAATAAATTTGTTATCCTTTAAAGATGCCACAGGTCTCCTTGTTTGTTTTGCTGAACTAGACTAACATAGCTACCCTTTATAACTTTATTTCCTGTCTGTGGAAGAGAAGTATGTGGAAATTCATAATGTGCACTAACATCCATTACATGGGAACACAGCCAGAAGGATGTCAACTTAGGCGATTCTACACAGAGCAAAAGAGTTAAACCAAATACATGATGGAAATGAAAATTAAAAGTCACTAGTGTGTTTTGAGCATGCTATGTACTGTTAGGCCAAATTCTGCACCTCTCACTCATGTTGAAAGATACTTTACTCTGTTCTACTGACACCAGTGAGTCTACTCACAGAGTAAGATATTGTTCAACATGAGCAGAGGAGACACAAACCCTTAGAATCAGAATTGTTATGGCTGGAAAGGGCTGCAGCTATTTGATGGTCCAGTGGTTAAAGTTCCATGCAAGAGCAGCATGGAAATGAAAGAGAACTGGAGAAAGGCCAGCAGCAGCACAATCCAAAACAGCAGCTTTTTATAAGGGTGAGTGCAAAACACCCAGGAAGGGCAGAATCTTGGAGTCCTTCCTTTTGATCCTATTATCAAATGACAACATGATTCCAGACGGAGTGAAAGAAAGGCTCTCCTGCAGGGGGCAAAGGGGAACCAAACCACTAATGGAAACTGTCACAGAGGAGATAGAAAGTTTAAAGAAAACATGCTCCTCTCTCCCACAGGGGTAGGGACTGCTGGGGAACCCAAGGCCAACAGACAGTGGACACAAAAGCAGAACTCTTAAGCAAGAAATAGAACAGAAGTGAAAAAAAAATAAGTGAAACCTCCTCCTCCTTCTTCAGCTATACGTTCTGGGAAGCCAAATAATGCAAATTGGCAGCTTTGGGTAGGACTGTCCCCAAAACCTCACAGGAGTCTCCCAGAGAGGGTCCTGATTTTCATGGATTAAAGAACCCTAACCTTATGTTAGGTATTCTGCCATCATCATCATCATCATCATCTCATAATGAAACTACTGGAAGTAGGGAGTGATTCCATCACCCTTCCATGGAGCTATACTGCACTCTGAGAGAATCACATTCCCTGCAGCAAGAGTGCTTGCAGAGTACGGTACTGCACTGAATGTGAGTAAGGGGAGCAGAATGACTATGGTCCATACTGCTATGTCATCACTATGGGCTAGATTCTGCCACTCTTGCTCACACTAAGTAGTATCTTACTCCATAATTATTCCAGTTGATTCCAGTGTTATTAATCAGGGAGCAAGGCGTTACTGACTGCAAGAAAGTGCTAATACTGCAGCACAAAGTGGGGAGTCAGCATCCACACAGGAAGATACAAATGTTGTGGTGTTCTGCTATGGCATCACAGCATCAGGACAGGACCACAGGGGAGAAGAAGAGGTTACCTACCTGTAACTGGTGTTGCTCCTGGACATTCCATTGTAGGTGTACGTGCACGCATGCATGGGTAGCTGGAGACTTTTTCCTACAGAGCACCCGGAGGGTTGGCTGTGTCACCCCCTGGAGCAGCACCATCGCAGCTCTCTATATGAGGCACAGCCGCCCCGCCCCCACCTCAGTTCCTTCTTAATGCCTATTCTGCAGAAGGGAGGAGGGAATGTGCAGGAGTAACATCTCGAAGAACACCAGTTACTGATAGGTAAGCTCTTCTTCTTCTTCGAGTGATTGCTCCTGGCCATTCTATTGTAGGTAATTCACTAGTCTTACCTATGGTGGTGGGTCGGAATCACAGGCACACCGCCCACAGAACTGCTCTGCCTACTGCAGTGTTGCCTTGAGCTTGCCGAGCAATCACATAATGCTGCGTGAACGTGTGCACAGATGACCACGTAGCTGCTTTACAAATGTCCACAATAGGTACCCCACTCAAGAAAGCAGCAGAGGAGGCTTGAGCTCTAGTAAAGTGGGCCTTGATAGCTGGCGGGTCAATCTTAGCCAATGCATAGTATTCGCGAATACAAGAAACTATCCAGGAGGAGAGGTGCTGAGCCGAGAGTGGCTCACCTTTCATTCTATCTGCCACTGCTACAAACAGTTGGGACGTCTTTCTAAAGGGTTTTGTCCTCTCTATGTAAAAGGCCAAAGCACGGTGAACAACCCGTGTGTGGAGCCTTCTTTCTTTGTCTGTGGCATACGGCTTTGGACAAAAGAGCGGCAAGACAATTTCCCGATTGCAGTGAAACTGCAAAACCACCTTAGGATGGAATGCTGGGTGAGGATGCAGTTGAACTTTGTCTTTGAAGAAGACCATATGGGGCAGAGAGACTGACAACACTCGAATCTCTGAAACTCTCCTGGCTGACATTATCGCCACTAGGAAGGCTACCTTCCACAAAAGAAGGAGAAGCGAGCAGAAGGCAAGTGGCTTGAACGGGGGCCCTGTGAGTCTCGAGAGGACCAGACTGAGGTCCCACTGGACAACTGGGGAACGCACCACCGGGACAAGCCTCTCTCAGCCTTTAAGGAAGTGCTTCACCAATGGGTCAGCAAAGAGGGAAGCTTCACTTGCCTTCTCATGGCACATTGAAATTGCCCCAAGGTAGACTCTGACAGAGAACAAGGACAGGCCTTGGGCTTTTAGACCCCAGAGAAAGTCGAGGATGGTTTGAATTTGAGCCCAATGGGGCACAAGATCCCTGCTAAGTGCCCAGTCCATAAACTTGCCCCACTTGCCTTTATACGACACCCTTGTCGAGAGCTTCCTACTGTTGAACAAGACCTTCTGAACCTGCACTGAACACTGCAACACCCTGCCCCTCAGCCATGGAGGTTCCATGAACAGAGGTGGAGCAACCTCAGATCTGGATGACACAGATGTCCTTTTTCCTGGGAGAGCAGATCCAGCAACTCCATTGCGTCGCTGACTGAGAGATGCAGCAGAGTCATAAACCAATGTAGCCTCAGCCATGCTGGGGCTACCAAGATGATTGAGGCCCAGTCCTGTTTGACTTTCAAGAGGACTCTCGGAATCAATGGGGTCAGGAGGAACGCATACCAGGTCATCCCTGTCCAAAATATCTCAAAAGAATCTGCAATTGACCCCGGGCACTGCCCCCTGTACAAACAAAACTCTGCACACTCATTGTTCTGATTGGAAGGAAAAAGGTCCACTTGGGGATAACCCCACAGATGGAAGAAGTGTCTCAACACCTCCCACTTGAGGGACCACTCATGAGTTGTGAATTTCCTCCTCAGAGAATTCGCCAGGAGATTGCACTGGCCGGGAAGGTATGAAGCCACCAGGTGAATCAAGTGGCGAATGCAGAAGTCCCATAGGTGGAGGGCTTCTCCACAGAGCAGGCCGGAGTGGGTCCCCCTCCGCCTGTTGATGTAATACATTGTGGCAATGTTGTCTGTAAGCACTGACACCACTCTACCTTTCAGCTTCTGGAGAAACGCCTGCCAAGCCAGGAGGACCGCTTGAAGCTCCTACACATTGATATGCAGGCTAAACTCGCTCTCCCCAAAGGCCTTGGGGTGTGAGGGGACCAAGATGGGCCCCCCAACCCAAATCCAATGTATCCATGCCCAAGAACCTCGAGGGTTGGGGTGACTGAAAGGGCACACATCCCTGACACACATTCTGTTTGTGGCACCATCAGTCTAGAGAACTTAGCACACCCATAGGGATCGTCACCATACCATCGATATTGTCTCTCACTGGCCAGTAGACCGATGTCAGCCACATCTGCAGTGGACACAACCTGAAGTGGGCGTGTCTCACCACCTTGGTGCACGCTGCCATGAACCCCAGCAGCCACCGGCACAAGCAAATTGAAGTGAGCAGGAACTTCTGGAAATCCCTCGTTAGGGACCTGATACTCTCAAACCGAGAGTGCGGGAGGGAAGCTCTTGCCCATTTCGAGTCCAACAGGGCACCTATAAACTCTGTCTTTTTAAGTCGGAATGAGAGTGGACTTTTGTACATTGACCAGTAGACCAAGGCACCAGAAGGTGCTCTGTATCATGTTCAAGTGATGGGCAACTTCGTCCTTCGACCGGCCGCAAACTAACCAGTCGTCCAGGTAGGGATACACCTGGATCATGAAATGCCTGAAGAATGCTGCAACCACCACTAGGCACTTTGTGAAAACATGTGGGGCAGCTGCCAGCCCGAAAGGCAGGATGGAGAACTGGAGATGCCTGCCACCCACTACAAATCACAGGAATCTCCTGTGTCTCAGAATTATTGAAATATAGAAATACACATCCTGAAGATCAAGGGCGGCACACCAGTCTCCCGGATCCAGAGAGGGAATTATCGCAGAAAGGGAAACCATGCGAAAGCATATCTTGCGCAGATAACGGTTCAGACCTCCGAGGTCAAGGATGGGACAAAGACCCCCTTTGCTTTTGGGATCAAGAAATAGTGGAAATAAAAGCCTTTTCCCCAAAGCTCCCACAGAACCTCCTCTATGGCTCCTTTGTCCATCAAGGCCTGCACCTCCTGCTCCAACAGGTAATCATGAGAAGGGTCCCTGGAGAGGGCCAGAGAATGAGGAGGGCAGCAACGGGGAAAAGAGGAGAACTGGAGGGAGTATCCCTGAGACACTATGGCTGTATTCACACAGCACTTTTGTTTTGAAACAACCTCGTTTTGTTTCGAAACAACCTCGACCCGCCCACAGTGTCGGGGAGCAGCCCGGGCTGCGGGATCAGCCCCACACCCCCACCCGCCCGCGGTGTTGGGGGGCAGCTCTGGCCAGGGGCTGAGCCACCCCGCAGAGGCTCACCCCCCGCTGGTGCCTGCAGCCCCCTTTCTGGGGCTGCAGAGTGAATCAGCAGCGGCTCACCCCCAGGGGGCTGCAGCCCCCTGCAGCACCTAACGAAATAGCATGTTCACACTGTGAACATGCTATTTCGTTTCCCGCTTTTTTCCCTATTTCGAACTGACTTTTTGCTAATTCGCATTGTCATTTCGAAATAAGGCGTTATTTCAAAACAAGTTGTTTCAACACAACTTGTTTCGAAATAACCGTGTGTGTGAATACAGCCTATGTGCAGCACCCATGTGTCGGAGGTGATCTGGGACCAAGCCAGATAAAAGCTGGATAGTCTGTTGGCGAACGGAGGGTGCGGATCCAGAGATACTGGTACCTCATCCTCGAGCACACCTTCAAAAACCTTTCTTGAAGCTTGAAGACTGGCACGAAGCTCCTTGGGCAAGGGGAGTGGGACTATAATTAGTTTTTCAACTGTTCCAGCCATGCCAAGCATTATGATTTTGCGAGTGGTGGGAAGACCTGGGCACTGGTACTGGCTTGAAGGGTCTCCTCTGGGGCACTGGGGTGTGTAGCCCTAGAGACTTAAGCAGGGACCTGCCAACCTTCAGAGTCTGGACTTTGGCATCCATCTGTTGCAAAAACAATTCTCGGCCTTCGAAAGGGAGATCTTGGATGGTATTCTGCGCCTTCTGGGGCAGATCTGCTGCTTGAAGCCATGAGCTGCGGCACATGGTGACTCCGGAGGCCATGGCTCTGGCCACCGCGTCCACAGCATCTAACGCCAATTGCAACAGGGCTCTGGAGACTATCTTGCCTTTCTTAATGGCAGCTGATAACTCAGGCCTTGAGCTCTGCTCACACTTTTCCAAGAACCTCTCCAACAAGGACCATGCATTAAAGGCATAGTGGCTAAGAATGGCCTGCTGGTGAGCAATGTGGAGTTGAAGTACCCCCCGTGGAATAGATCTTCGTTCCAAATGAGTCTAACTTTTTTTCATCCTTAGCCTTAGGGGATTGCCCTTGATGGCCTTGTCACCCTCTCTCATTGGTTGCCACTACGACAAGAGACCCCAGTGCCGGATGCATGTAGAAGTGCTCATAACCCTTTGAAGGCACAAAGTATTTTCACTCTACCCTCTTAGCCATAAGAGGCACAAAAGGCTAGGGTATGCCACACAGTTCTTCTGGTTCCCTGAATGCTCTTGACAAGCAGGAGGGCTGCTTGAGAGCGGCCTTCCAGTATGAGAATGTCAACCATAGGATCTGCCTCCTACAATCTCCTCCGCCTGCAGACTCAAGCCCCGGGCAACTCTGCGCAGGAGATCTTGATGCACTATACTATCATCTGGGATAGGCTCAGGTCTGGCCCCTGCAACCAGCTCATCTGGAGGGGATGATGATCATCCCCCAGATGGATCTATTGGTTCAGCTGCAGGTTCTAGTTTGCCCCAATGTTCTGAACTATCTTGATCCTTAGAAGCATGGGATCTTGCAGAGGACTCCCCTTCTGAGAGGTCCCCCTTCTCCAGGGTTGCACCAACCACTTAGGGGGGCTGGGGGCGAAAGCTTGCCACCAAGTGGGATCTGCTCATCCTGAAGCCTTGCTCCTGACGGAAAGCCCAAGGAGTCCAGAAAGCCCTGTGCAAAGGAACAGGCCATTGAGGATACTACTGCGGGGGGTATGGAGCCAACCATTTGATCCTGTGCCTACTGGCTCTGGACACCGAGGAAGCCTCATCCAAGTCCAATGGAGGACCACTTCATGGGGACCGTGGAGGTGTGGTACTGGAGGCTGCCATATGGCGGTGCCAAAGGCTTTGGTTCTCGGGCACTCTTGGTGGCACAGGAGAGAGGTGACGGCCTTTCCTTAGAGACGAACAGTATCGGGGCACCCCTGCTGCTGTGACTATGGTGGATGGTACCGGGGACTGAGACTGAGACGGCACAACTGATGGTGCCTGAGGGTCCTTCGCCTGAAAGCACAAGGGTGACCAGGATCTCGGTGCCAGACAGCACGGTGAAGCTGGATGCACCAGCGGAGGCTTCCCTCTCAACGGCCCAGACATGGGTGCCAGAGATGGAGCCAGGCCCAGGCAGATGGTGCCGTCTGTTCAAGGAGGCCACATGCTGCCTCAAATGTTTTGACATCGAAGGCAGCAGTATATCTTCCCCTAAAATTTCCTGTGTTGGGGATGGCACAGGTACCGGAGCCGATCGCTCCACCTGGGCTGGTGCTGACGGTGCTGATGGCTGCTGCACCTTAGTCTGCGGCCCTTTAAGAGTGCTCGACCTCACTGGGGAGCTCCTTGTGTCCGACCTCCTCCTCTTTTGCAGCATCGGAGAGAGGGAGCGGTGCCATCGATGATCCAAAGATCTGGAGGCAGAAGGGACTGTTGACGGTGCCGCGGACCCTGCCTCCAGTGCCAGTGCCGAAGGCTGATGCCACAGACTGCCCAACAATTCTCAGTGCCCCGGTGCCACCAGAGCACTACTGACTAATGGCGCCGCGCTGGAACTCGCTCTGGAAGCTGGTCTAAGGGCTTTCTCCATCAAAAGAAGCTTCAGTCTTTGGTCTCTATCCTTCTGAGTGCACAGCTTCAAGCTCTTAGAGATTTTACACTTATCTTTGAAGTGTAACTCTCTCAAACACCTCAAGCAGGAGCAGTGCGGGTCATCAAGCAGCATTGGCTTGCGACATGTTTCACAAGTTTTAAAACGTGGCATGTCCTGACCTGGAGGCCGGCAGCAGATCTAACACTGGAATGGGTACTCTTCTAATAATAGCAGTGAAGGACTGTGCAAAGGCAGCCAGGAAGCAGTCCAGCTACCGCCACGGCAGTGAGAGGAAACTGAGGAAGGGGCGGGTTAGTTGTGTCTCATATAGAGAGCTGTGATGGCACCACTCCAGGAGGCACCACAGCCACCCCTACAGGTGCTCTATAGGAAAAGGTCTCCAAGCTATCCGTGCATGTGCATGCATATGCCTACAATGGAATGGCCAGGAGCAATCACTTGAAGAAGAAATCTAATGACATGGCAGACCCAGGTCTGGGAGAGCCTAGAGCACATACTTTCTCCTTTTGGATACTTTTAATATATGGATCTATAGCAGCTTCTGTCTTTTCCTCACACAGAGACAGGTGGCATGATAAAAACATCTTAATGCTGTATAGTTTGGCAGTAATATCAGCAGTGCCTTCCATAATGACAGCACATGCACTCCTCTTTATGCCTTGCAACACATAAGGCTGATGCTGCAGTATGAAAAGAGAGAGTTTGGTGTGTTAGCTGGCTACAGCAATAAGGAGGAAACACTGCTGCTAAAATGTACAAGCTGTAATTACTTAATAGTTCTTTACTGTGTTTATAGCTTCCCTCTACCAAAGATGTCTTTTCCTTTTATCATCTCCCGTTGCCTTTCCTTCTGTTCTCCATCTCCTTATTTGTTCTCTCTTCTTTTCCTTCCACAGTCAATACTCTTTTCTCTCCCTTCTTTCCTTATCCCTTTGATACCTAAAATGTTCTACTGATTTTCTGTCTTTGCTGTTTGGGTGCATTGCTACTCCCAATCATTGCAGTGACTTGAAAAAATTCTTTCCACTTCCCTGAACAGGACTTTTGAACCACTGAGGTACACAAAACCACTGAGGGATCCATCTGAGGTTCTACGCAAGAAAAAAGCGCATGCTGGAACATGACATTGAGGCCAGTATTTTCAAGTATCTGCTCTTTTGGGGTGATACCTTAAAGTGTCTCAGATTAGACACCTAAAAATTAAGGTATTTAAATTTAGTGGACACTTGAAAATGTTGGCCTTGGACTATTTTTCAGTTCTGTATACATCTCCAGTAGAACTGGATGTAATCATTGAAGGTACTGGAACACAATTTTAGAGCTAAATTCTTCCTCCAGTTACACTCAAGCAACTCCACTGAGTCTTTAAGTGCCACAGGACTCCTTGGTTTCTTTGCTGGACTAGACTAACACAGCTGCCTCCTTGAATCTCCATCACAAAGCCATTAACACCCTCTGGCATCAAATAGCCATCTCAGTGGATATGCCAAGCACTGAGTGACTGCAGAGACTGCTCTATGCTCTTACCACTCAACGTGAGCTGTCTGACTCAAGTTTGAAGTATTCCAGCAGGGAGCTGTTTGGGACTTCCTTAGCTTCCTGACTTACACTCACTCCAGATAAGGAGAGGACTTCTGTCTCCAGAGCTGTCAGTTGGGAACTTTTTACAAGCACGAAGGTCAGTGTAAAAAAAAAAAAAAATCCTACCCTAAAAAGATGCTGCAATAAACTGAATTTGAACTTTGACTACCCCATACCTTACTGTCTGTGATGCAGCACACCCCTCCATTTTCCAGCAGAGAGACAGCCACTTTCTGGGAGGGAAGAAAGCACTCAGAGGTTGGAGCTGTCATTTTCACAGCTCCAGTGATGTCACTCACACCACTCCGATTTATAGAAAAATCAGACCTTCTGTATTTACAAGTCATCTCCAAAGCCCTTTGCAACAGCACTCTCAGACCTGCCTCACACCGCTTTTCATTGGAGGCTCTTGATACCTTTTGCCAAAGGGACTTAAATCATGTCAACAAGGCACCTTTTATTTTTAAGACACTTAGAAATGGAAGAAATATGGACCCAGGAAAACTGATATTTCAAGAATCCTCACTGTCAATGGAGAGATTTCCTGGTACTGTGGCCTGAACAGCATGTATCACATAAAGGCACTAGTTCTGGCACACTGGCATCAAAGAATGTAAATATCTCATTTAGAATGGAATCAAATCATAGGGTTGGAAGGGACCTCATAAGATCATTGAGTCTAACCCTCTGGGGCTTGAGCCCACGACCTTCTGCATACTAAGCACAGGTGCTAGCTTGTCTGGTGCTTTCTTCCACGGAGAGTTGTGAATAGGATTCTTTAGTTTCTAGCACACATCACGTACTTGTGGCACTGGTGTGTGGCATCTGCACTGAGTTATATGAAACAGTATTTGGTTTGTTTTATTATTTCCTAACTTCTTCAGTGACAGGTTTGCATTAAGGGCATACAGACCAGAACCCCACCTCTAGCAAATAATGAGCCCTTCCATTGACAGGTGTGACCCTGTGGGTTGCTTCAACATATTTTCTAGTAATACAAAGAAGGGAGTGGCTCACTTGATGACAAAGTGGCAGGAGCAGCACATTGCATAAAGCCCAGGGAGCAAATTGGGACTTGCTCAGCAATTTGCTAGCTGCACTTCAGAGGCAACTTACATAGTGCAGCACTGTATGTTCAGAGAAAGACACTGCATAGGTGTTAGCTAGCCCCTCCACGCACTGTCAGTTGTATAATAGAAGAGACAGGATGACAGCTGGAGATGAGCAAGCTCTTTTTATTGAACAGTATATTTGACACATTACACTTTTATTTCTCTCCTATTATTCCTGAAAACCCTTTGCATTTTACAATTGTGTCTGTTATTCCATGTCATTTAGTGAATGTTTCATGCAAACAAATTTTAGCTTTTACATGGCTGGGAACTATATTTGTTGTTTGTATTCACTGTTGTTTGTAATAAGTGCGTGCACAATTGGCTGCTATAGTTATACAGTATATTGATCCTTGATGGATGAAGATGTTAGTAATAAATGGGGAGATATGTGACCAAATCACGCTGTGGAGTTAGCACAGGGGTTGGCAACCCAAAAGATAGAAAGAGCCATTTAAAAAATTCCTTCAATAACCAAGTGTTTTGAGTGCCACAATGGGTGTTACCTTCTGGTGGAGAAAGCTGGACCAGGGCACCCTCCACAGGATCCTCTGGTGGGGGATGAGGGGAGCCCAGAACCTGGAATGGGCCCCCCAGAGGGTCCCTTATGGCAGTATGCCAACAGGGTCTCTGAGTGGTGGGGACAGAACCCAATGGGAGCAACCAAAGAGCCACACATGACTCTGAAGCTGCAGCCTGCAGACCCCTGAGTTAGAAGGAGCTAGACTGACAGCCCATACCTGTGACATCCCAGTGAGACAAAACAGGCTAATGGAACATTGTAGGCTGATGTCAAATTTAAAATTGACTTCCCTGGTCACATTCACACAGATGTGGCTTGGTCTTAACCACAGAAGGTACACCTAGATCCCTGTCTCACTTTTTAATTGCCTCTCTAGCAGAGGTCTGGCTAGAGGGCTTGCGGAGACTTCGCTGAAAAGGGTGTGATCATGGACCTCAGGACAGATCAATTTATTTACCTGCACCACTGTCAGGACTATGGCCTGGGGCTTTGAGAATGTGCGGCCCCTCCCTTTTGGTGCTATGTTATTGTTAAGCAAAGTACAATTGTATTTCTCATATCTACAAAGTGTATTTATTAAATTTACTGCTCTCAGCAGGTATTTCCCCACCCCTGAACATTCCCCCGTCATTACTGTAGAATGGTTACTGCAGAACAAATTCCTTTTAAAAACACTTTACAACTACCTAAGTCACAAAGCAGAAGTGAAAGCCTTTAAGTGTGATTTATTTTTTAATAGTGAGATCTTGATCTGTGTTTCTTTGTGATAATTATGCCTTCATTTTCTCACCTACTGTTAATTGCAGCCAACTAGGATTGAACATGAGACACACACAAACATCCCATCCCAATTCCTTCATGTAGGACTTATCAGGAAAAAACTCCACTGAATAAAATTACCTTTAAGGTACAGATTATTACAAAACCCCACAAGTGAAGAAAGCAGAAACTAGCTCTTGTTAATTCATCTTGTTTTCATTCTTCCTTCTGCCCTTTTCTTGAACTGTACATGCCTTTTTTCCTCCACTTCTGTCAGTGATGGGAAATTCCTAATCCAACATGCTGGATTCATCCCTGCATTTGCACTGAGATACACTTAAGGGCATACAGCCAAGACAGAGTATGAAAATTCATCCCCCAGCAAAGAGACTTGTGGCAAGAGGTAACTGCATTTGTCCCCTTTCTCCTGGCTTCTAATTATGGCTGAGTAGGTCAAAGCTGTCAAATGCTGCCACATTTGCTTGAGCTGCAACTACAAAAAACACCCCAGACTTGGATTCAAGGGCAGCACATCTCTTGCACATTGTCTGAGTTGACGCTTTAACAAAAACACAGACGTTATGAAGTGAGGTCAGAAAGGTATCAAGGCAGCTGCTAAACACCCTTTAAACTGTGTAACACTGTCTAGAGAAAGAGAAGTGATTGAAAGAAAGGGAGAACATTTCAAATTAAGCTGTAAAAACTGGGCTATATTCTGGTCTGACATGAATTTTTATGCTAGTGTAACTCAATTGACTTCAATGAAATTATTACTGATTTTCATTTGTGCAGGTCAGTGGTTCCCAAACTGTGGACCACTGACCCATGGGTGGGCCACAGTGTGGCTCCAGCAAGTCCACAGACAGGCTGGGAGCTG
>ML681972.1:28367269-28594544 GCA_007922195.1 Podocnemis expansa | reverse complement strand
GGGGGGGGGGGGGCATGGCCACGGTGCTGCCAGCATGGTCCAATCTGCCTGCTTGGGAGTGGGGGCCACCACAGCAATGGCACCTTCCCCAGGCGCTGCCATGGCCCCATCCCCCTGCTCAGGAGCCATGGCTGCTGCGGCTATGGCTCCCTGCCTGGGGACCCAGCTCCCTGGAAGGAGAGCAGCACGGGCCACATTCTTCATGTGCCAGACAACCAAAGGGGTCTATGAAGTTTTTTTTAACCAGGGCAAGGGGTCCCCGGCCTTCAGAAGGTTGGGAACCCCTGGTGTAGGTGAAAGCAAAGTCAGGCTCAGTGGTCCAGAGTCTCCACCATGATTAATCAACAAGCTCCATTGATTTTAACCTCAGTGTGACTCAGTGGTGTCTCAAAATAACATGCCTTTTTTCCTCCACTTCTGTCAGTGATGGGAAATTTCTATGTCTTATAAATCTGTATTTCATGCACATTTGAGAAACTAGCTCATGTGATAAGTAAGTTTGTTAGACATAAATTGTGGCAAAAGACTCCTTGGTTTAATTTGCTGTGAATCTTTTTTTTTAAGAGGGGTGTGGGGAATTGTATCAATTGGCAGTCACCTGACACCAAAGTTACAGGACAGCAACCATGCCCCCTTCTGCACCAACCAGCCAGGTGGGACCCTCTTTAAGGGTGGTGTAGTAACTCTATGATGCTCCCTTGTTAGCTTTTTTAAACTCAGTGTTGGCATGTGTCTGCAGATGAATATGTTTTTTCAACCTCCGTGTTAGTTTGATGCTGGGAGCTGCTTCCATTTTGAAGCAAGCTGCCATCATTTTGATGTGAGCTGTCTTCATTGTGACTGTATTCCCTTACACAGCCATGCTCCACGATGTGAAATAAATATCAACTTCTGACGTGGCAATGATGCAGTATTTCACAAGCACAATATTTGATTTTTTTTTAAACTGAGAGAAAAAATTCATTTCTGTTTTATTTGGTGCCTCTTAAAACCTGACATCCTAGGCAAATGCCTAGTTCACCTATAAGGGCAGGCCAGCCTTGACATACCTCATGTAGCACTCATAGGTTAGAGGTTCTGTTGCCTGCACTGTGCAGGAGATCAGACTAGATGATCATAATGGTCCCTTCTGACTGCAGTCTATGAACCCACTGATCCTCTTGGTTATCAGATGGCTCTTCCAGAACTCCTGCCAGGGGTGAGAGAAGTGTGCCTGTAGATAGCATCCTATTTGGGCCTTTGACTACAGGTCATAGGCTGTGTTCACACAGCACTCTTATTTTGAAACAACATAGGTTGTTTCGAAATAAGAAATACCCTGTTCACACAACGCACAGTTGTTTCGAAACAACGGCATCCGTTGTTTTGAAACAATGGCATTGTTTCGAAACAACTTAAACCCCATTTGGGGACGAAACAACGTTGTTTCGAAACGGTTGTTTCGAAACAATGCCATACGAACATGTTGTTTCGAAACAACAGTGACTTGTTTCGAAATAACTGTTGCCTGAAACTGCTATTTCGCTTTGAGCTTTTTTCCTTAATTCGAATTAACAAACTGTTAATTCAAATTGTTATTTTGAAATAAGGCATTATTTCGATACAAGTTATTTCAACACAACTTGTATCGAAATAATGCCTGTGTGTGAACACAGCCATAATTATTTCCTTTGATAGTGGAACTTGGTAAATGTGAAATTAGTGTGTTAAGCACCTACACTAAGGTGAAAAACTACTGGAAGAGCAGCTTTCAGGAGATGTTGAACTTGAATACCAGTTGAGCTTATGAGGTCTCCAGAGTCCTCCTCCAGCACTTTGTAAACAAGCCACCCTAGTTACAATCCCATCGTCCTTTGCAGAAATCCCACTGCCTTTAATAATGGGAGGACCATATGTACCAGGGGCCTATGATCAGGTCTTAGCCCCAGTCCATATTCAGGGGGTTTTTGGTGGCAGTCAACTGCCATTTACACAAGGAGCATAAAATTCCTTGAGTAAGCAACATTGACTTTCTGAGCCACCATTACACATTAGGGGAAAGCCAGTCGTAAATTGCATGCGGTCAGCTTTCTCCTGCGCTCCCTGACACTCAGGACTTCCGGGAGCAGTGTGGCAAGTTCACACTCACCATAATCTGTTCCTAGAAGTCCAAACCGATAGCAGTGAATTTGCCACCGTCAGTATAGACATACCCTCAGAAAATATGAACTTTTGGAGGTGGGGGCCAGGAGGTGTTTATGAAATTATTGGCTTAGCATTGCTGAAGTAGTGAGGTACTTGACACAAAGTGCACCCCAAATCTTTCCCTAGATATTTGCTATGATGTGTCACCAATGTTGTGCCTAAGATTTAATGTCACACTGTAGGATGTAGCTGCATTCCACTGCCTCCGCAAAGCCCAGTAGAAAGGCAGCTAGAAGCCAAGTGTTGTGCTAAGTATAGAGCACTATTTCTCCTGGCGTTCATCTTTTGGTGTTAAAAATGTCTTGCAGTCTCCCATGTGATTAAATTATATTTTTTTCACATGCACACACTTACATATGCTTTTCAGTGGCCCACAGCAACCCTGGAATTTCTGCCCACAAATTAGATGCTATCACCAGTCAGTAAGCTGCGCTGTGGACCCATTAACTGCGTATTGATCCTATGTCATGCATGGGAATTTGCTACAGAATTGTTTTGTTAGCAAGAATAAGGAATTTTAAACAAGTTTCATTGTCTACAGAAACAGGAGATCTTTTAGCAAGGAAAACTTATTTTGCAAAGAACAATTCAAACTGAACACTGGAGCTGTATGTACCTTTTGTAATGGAACCACTTGAAGCACAGACCAGACTCAATAGGTTTGCAAAACAGTCACAGTAAATCCCCACTTCCACTTCCCTACAGGTGCTTGGTAAGGGTTCTGAATCCACACCATCTTACGGCAGGTGAATTCAGCTGAGTTGTACCATCAATACTAATAACAATGTGGAAAATCTGAGCCCAAATCCCTCCCTTCCCCTGCCAAGTTATTTGCATCTTCCATCTGATCCTAGTATATGAGAAACAAAGTTCCTGAATGTAATTGATTATGGTCTGTTTTGCTAAATTAAATGCTACACAGCAGCCTCTTCCAATGGGTAGTTAATATGGGATGTCACATAGCTTTTAACTACATCAGTGACTCAAATGCAAAATGAATCACTTAGAAATATCAAGTGGATTTGGGACACACCCAGGGTCTCTAAACTAAACTGAGGGACAGAATCTGCTGGACATGGTATGGGTATACAGTGGGAACCTTTTGCTTTGCCTCATATCTAGGACCTCATGGAAAGGCCAGACAAAACTGAAGGTGAGCTCTGGGTCTACTATGTCCCTGCTTCCCCATTTGGGGATGGGATAGAGATGGAGGCCTGGCTCAAAGACCTCTATACCAGCAGACTGACACACCAGAATGGTGTTCCAGGGCCCACAAATTTTAGAAGCCAGCATTCCAGGGGCCCTAAAAATAGAATAATGGGACAGAACACAGTGTTCCGGTGCATTCCCCTTACCAGTAGCCACAGCACCTACCTGGCTGGAAGACATAGTCTTCCAGCCAGCAAGGAGCTGACTCAGCTGAGCCAAGCTGGGCATTTTCAAATCTCCCACCCTGAGCATGCTTAGAGCATGCTCAGGATGGAAGCAGCAGCCTGTGGCCAGCCAGGTGCCAGTAGCTCCGGTGGCCAGGTAAGAGGGAAGGGGGAGTCCTGGGGCAGGGTCTCAGGGATGGGCAGCTGGCAGGAAAAGGCCATGAGGGTTGGTGGGGAAGGCCTGTGGTGTCTGGGAGCCAGCGGCCAAGGTAGGGAAGGAGTTGGATCAAGGCTGTGAGACCAGGGAAGCTGGTGGCAGGACGGGCCGGTTAGGATGAGAACTGGGGGACCAGGGGAAGCTTTCAGCCAGGCAGGGGGTTAAGGAGGGGGTCAGATCGAGGCCAGGAGACCAGGGAAGCCAGCAGCTGGGCTAGGGAAGGGGTTAGGAGGAGGGGCTGGGGAAGGATGGAGTGAGTTAGGGGGTCTGGGGAGAGGTGGAGGGGGGCATGAGGACAAAGAGAGTGGGTAGGAGCTTGTGGGGGCTGGGTAGTGGTGGAGGGGACTATGAAGGGCTGGAGTGGAGACTGGGTGGGGGGGCTGGAGAGGGATGAAGGAAGTTGGGGGCTGAAGTGGGGACTAGGGATGGAGAGGGTTGGGGAGGTATGGAGGGTTTTGGGGGGCTGAAGGAGGGTGGAGTGAAGATGGGGTGGGGGTTAGGAGGGCTGGAGTAGGGACTTGAAGGCAGGGAGTTTAGGGCATGGTGACGGGGGGCTGAGGAGGACATGGGGAAAGAGGAATCTAATGTGGGCACTAGTGGACAAGGTTAGGGGTGATATTGTGGATTTGAGGCTGTGCTTCATGTGTGAAGAAAGAGACAGTGGGGCTCAAAAGTGCCTAGCTGGGCTGGGACTCACACTTGCATGAAGGGGGCCCAGACAATAAAGGAAGAGGGCCCAGAGATTAGGAGGGTTCCGGGGACTGTCAAATTATACTTTAACCACTGCTGACATAGTATTTAATTGCTTCCATTCCTGGTTCCCTGGCTGAAACCAGAAAGTGCAAAGACTCTTGAAAAAAGTCTGAACTTTTTCAAATGTCATCAAAAGTTTTCTTCAAGTACAGTCCAAGGTTTCAGAGGATTTTTTGGTTGGTTTTCATTTTACCTGAACCAGCTGGGGAATCTGTAGTTAGACAAGCCCAATAACGGGCCAATTGTTTGGGTTTGTTTCTACCTAGTGCCAGGAAATCCTAGGAGATGGGGGTGGGGGGGGTCTTTTGGTGTTTTCCACTTACCCTTGCATGGCTCTTTCTGTTTTTCTGTCTGAATTAGGTGAGAGTAGCAGAAAAAATACCTTGAGAAATCCCATGAGATTTCCCAAGACAGTCAAATCTGTAGCTAAACACTCTAGTGCCATTCCCTACAGGGGTCTGCAGGGGAGGCTAATGTAGCATGACTGGTCTGGGAGATGTGGTTGGCCTGCAAAGTTCCCAGATCCCTAGACTCAGTGTATTTTCTAAAATAAACTAAAAAAGAGTAGCACCTTCCTTGATAAGAAAGGGCATCACCTTTGTTCAGATACTGCAGGTGAATTTCAGCTGTTTGAGGTTCGGCAGTTGCAGTTGTAACAGGGCTTTCAAAACAAGATCTGATCAGACATTCACCTCACTGGATCTTTGAAGTGGCTCAGCTGTTTGCATTTGTTTACTTTCTAGTCAAACTATGTTCACACAGGGCCACTTCTCGAGGTGCAGAGCTTTTTACATTAGATACAACTTTTGAAACCACTTCTGTGTTAAGAGACTAAAGTCCCATTTTTCTAAAGGGATTTTGGCGCTTTGGAAGAAGAAGAGAGACTATTTCAGTTCCCTGAGAAGGATAAAGGCTAAGAGCCAAAGTCCTCAGGTCTAGTCTCAGTTTTCACTTAGACCTTCTGCAGTTTTGCTTAATTGAGAAAGGACTTCAGGATGTGCTCCCTTATGCTGCTCCATCTTTATTTCTTCCAGAGTTAAAAACAAAACCACAGTCTGCGGATTCCTTCATTGTTTCCTGACTGGCTTCTATTCTGCCTATCAAATGATACAGCCAACAGGGATGAAGTGTATTTTAAAAATCCTCCTCAGCTGTTTATGCTCACAGATTCCGTTCTGTGCAAATAAAGGGGTTTTTTTTGGCTTGGTTTTTAATTTGTTGTGTTTCTTTCTCCCTTTGGAAGGAATAAGGCACAAAAATAAGTTGTCTGTGTGTAGCTGAGAGCAGAATGCAGGCAGTCTTTTTTTTTTAAGTCCAATTGGGGGGCCCCATTGGTTAAAGGCTACGGCACAGTCACTCTGAAGTGAGGGTTTAATGAAGTAGCCTGTGAGAGAATGGAGGGGATGGTCCTCGCTGCACAGATGGCTCTTTGTCACCGCTGACACCTGCCATCTGCTTGTTTGTCTAAATGATGTTGGAGGGGGCATCGCGAGCTCCCAATCTGCTACACTGCCTCCACCAGCTTCCAGTGACCCCCTGACCCCTGTGTCAGACAGGTCCGGAGAGTTTGTTCTTTCAGCTCAGTGGGTTCTTCCTTCTCCATGTTTACAGCCTCTTCCCAGCCGCTGACATTCACAGAAGCACAGTTCTGCCAGTAACAGAGGCAGCTGCCTTTGGCCTGCACTAGCGTGGCTTCCCTGTGCACCAGGGTCCAGTTTATAGATCACTGATCTATAAATCTCATTTTCTTCATACATATGAAAAGAGGGGGACAGAGAGAGATTAACTTTTATAGAGATGAAAAGGGTACAAAAGTTTACATTGCTAGGCAGCAAATTAAACCTTTAAGGAATATTATTTACAAATCTTCCCTCCCAATTTTACAGCCTTTCCCAATAAAAATAAAAAGCCAAATTATCTATGGTGCAATTCCACTGATATCAATAAAGTTAGACAATGGATCATTTTGTCATCAGATATTTAATGCTGATTTTGAATTTTATCTGGTGTTAATGTGGGTGACTTTTTAATGATACATCAGCTGCAATATTTGGAGAATTAAGGAAGAGATTTTTAAAGGCACAAATAGAAGTTCAGGACCTAACTCTCCGTGAGACAGGTGCCTAATTTCTTTTAGTCCCTTTAAAATCCCCCCCCCTTAAATACAACATAATAAAATTTGTAATACAAACAAGGAGTTCTGTGGCACTTTTAAAACTAACAAATTTATTTCTCTCATGAGCTTTTGTGGAAGAAAATCCCACAGTGGGATTTAAAAGTGGAACAAGACTCCTTGTTTGTTTTGCTGAACTAGACTAACACGTTACCTCTTTGGAACTTGTCAATATTTGTAATGATGTTTTTCAAAATATCTTTGTAATGGACTGTGTTTAATATCTAATAACCCGTTGGATTTGTGTGCATCTGTGAATGATATTCTACCTTGCAGATAATTTTTGGAACAATAAACATACCCTATATATTTAATGCAGTTCTGTAATATATATGTATAAGAAAATCATCATGGTTTAGAATCATATAAACAAATCTTTCTTGGCTGGCAATAAACACAGTTGTGGGGGGAAACTACTGTAGTAAATTCCAAAATCTGTTCTAAAGATATTAAGTTCCAAATTTCAAGAGGTTTCAGATCATAAATGAGATTTAAAGTCCTGAAAGATATAAAGTTAATAAAATACTCCTGCTCAGTTTGGTGCTGATGGAAAGTGTCAGCTGGGCAGCTCTAAAAACGGAAGCCCTCTCTCTATACTCCTAAAAGGAGTGGCAGCCGAGGCTTCCCCACTCCTGGCACAAAAGCTATGGGTCAAAGAATATTTCACTCTCCAAACGGGTTCAGATTTTGGACTCTGGACCAACAACTTTGTTAGTTCGTACTAGCTGTGGTGAAGTTTTTGGGAGGCAGATACCTCTCCACTAGGAACTGAACTGAGATGAAATTTTTTATTTAAAAAATTAAGTCAAATCCCTGATACTATTGAATTTAGCATTAATAAACACCTGGATATTAAAAAATCCATGTTGTGATGCCCTCTCTCTTAGAAACAAGTTAACTGATTTGATTATTTTCAAGAAGGTGGGAATGGAGGGGTTGCGGATAATCACCCCAGTCCTTTAGCCTTATTTTAGCAAAACTTTGACGTTCAGTTTGGATTTTAACAGAGTAAAGTGCAGACTTGGACTCAAAATAATTTAATGGTATCTGGGGTGCTATAATCCACTATGAGACAGCAGTAACTGAGGAAAACCTGAGGTACAGATCCTTAGCACTGGAGGCTTACCATGGAACCCTAGTGCTATGCAGGACAGGAGCTGATAAAATATTGAACTGTTTTCTACTTTTTTTTTTCTGCAGGGGTACTACATAACCATGTCTTTGGCCTTTTGACCCTTTCTTTCCCCCCTGTTTTATAGCTTCCCAACCTGAGTGCTCCCAAAGCCCAGTCACTATATCTCCTGATGAGGGCAGCATCATGTTTCCTTCAGAAGCCTCTGGTGCCACAACCAAAATGTACCAAAGACAGTCACTACTGAACAAAGTGAGAACCTCCCAGTTCTTCCCCTAAAGATTCTGATTATGCTTTCTCCACAGTGTCTGTAATAATCCTGGAAGGCAGTGGACTGTGGAAGAGTAAACGAGGGTGGAAAATCCTCAGCAGCCTGGAAAATTTTTCATTGGTAATCATAGACACACAGAATAAAATCCTGGGCTTAGTGAAGTCAATGGGAGTTTGGCCATTGACTTCAGTGGGGGTAGGATGTTACCCACACATACTATTGTGGAAGGGAAACATTACCTGACAGGATAGCATTAAGTCAGTGCCCAAAGAAATTCCTTCTCCACATATGTATTTCATTCAAAGCCTGCCAATTGTCTGGGCTGTTGCTAATCTATGCAGCCATTGGCTGATCTGTTAAACTCTGTGCAATGCATGTGTACTCGTCTAATGTAGAAAAGCAATCTGATCATTTATACAGCTAACATACCAGGTGCAGCTAGCTAGAGAGACCTTGTGCTTTATTAAGAAAAGGTGTGATGTAAAAGAAAAGCAACCAAGAAGTCCCATATCATTTATTTTTTTCCTCTGGAAACTAGCATTTTTGTGTTGTTATGTAGCAGACATCTTCCTGCATAAACCAAAGCTGCAGGGAAGCAAAGGGACTTAAAACTGTGTGGCAATGCACAATCTGTCAAACAAATGCCATCCTCCCACCAGAGGAATAAGCTGCACTTCATAAGTGATAGTGAATTCCAGCTAACTCTGCCTCACTGGGGCAAAATATTCCTGACCTAAATTCTTCTCTAATAGGACGTGAGTTAGTTGTCTTACTGCATGCTGTTTTGTTATGATTTCTTGGCCAAAGAATGGCTTTAAATCTCTTCACTGCAAATGAGGAACCCACAGGAAGATAAATACCAACCCCCCCACCCCCACCCCCCCATCTTGAAGCCAGCAGCATTCCAGGGTAGTTTCCCCATATAAGTGCTGAGAGGCTTGAAAAATGTAATGCCAATCCGTTGGTAATGGAGCTAGCATTTGAAAACCAGTTATGTCACCTAGCCAGCATCCATTTTGGTCAGCATGAGAAATCAGTTGTAGGACTGGTGTCAGTCAAACACTAACTAAACAAGATCCAAAGGGGCAGTTGTAAAGGTCTAGCTCAGTAAAACAAACAAGGAATCCTGTGGCACATAAAAGACTAAGAAATTTATTTATTGCATGAGCTTTCATGGGAGAAAATCCCTCTTCATCAGACACTTTGAAGATGGTGGAATTTACAGAATTGGAGGAAAGTAAGCTCCCCCATCTTCAAAGTGTCTGATGAAGCAGATTTTCTCCCACAGAAGGTTGTGCAAGAAATATATTTGTTAGTCTTTAAGTGCCACAGGACTCCTTGTTTGTTTTACTAACTAAACATGCACTCTCCTCCCCAAATCACTGTTAAGCTCAATGATGTGAAACAAATAAATATTTTGGAATTGGAGAGACACACACACACATACACACATTCTCTCCTACTGGTAAGGCAAGTGATCACAAGTCACATGATTTTTCTATGTCAGCCAAAGTAATAGTCCACCCTGAGAGATCCTGGATCCAATCTACTAAGGCTGCATGCCTGTGTAGTCATTTACACATGTGCAAGGCAGCTGTGAATTGCTACCAGTGATGGTGTGTTCTAACCACTTTGTTGTGCTGCAGTTGACTCATCAAAGAGCGGGCAATGATGAATCAGGCCCCTTTTGGCCAAAGCCCTGGCCTGGAACTTGAAAGATCCTCATCCAGTTCTGAGCTATGTCCACCGAGGCCTGGGCCGCCCTCAGCGCTCAATAATTATGAACTCAGTGCTTTCCAAAACACATGAGATTGACTTGTAAAGCTGTGATTTTTAAAAATAATGCCCTGCATTTTGAATCTCTAGTGTTGACATCATGGGAGTCACATGTTCAAGCTTTACTCCACAACCCTAAGGGCTAGAAATTTTGTTTCAAAAATGAAAGCTGGGGTGCTCGTAGAATCTCTTTTCTCCAGGCCTTTAATTAAAACATCAGATATCATGAAGCTGGAGACAACACTAAGAGAAAAAGAAACAGTGAGCTTGATCTTTGGTTAACAACATGAAGTGAGATATTCAAGCGTTCAGCATACAATCTCTCCCATGTAAGCACCTAAATGAAAGAGCAAGGCTTTCACAAGTGCTTAGCACCAATGCCTCCCATTGCTCTCTACTGTTGTCAGTGGGTGTGGTAGATAGGTAGCTGAGTGCCCAAATCTGGCTCTTGAATCTCTTAGTTCCTTAGTTTCCTAAAACCAGTAATGCAGCAGTGTCTTAGAGAGTCTGAGTGGGAGGAGGACTATGCTGTAAGTATATAACTAAAGAACTCCCACTTACTTTTCAAAGTATAATTGCAGTCTGGTGTATCAATAGCAGGTCATTAGTCATATCATAGCCTAGAGCAATTGCTTTCAAACTTTTTTCTTGTGACCCAGTTGAAAAAAAATAATTTATGCCCATGACCCAACAATCACATCTTTCCAGTCCTTGGTGGTGGCAACAGCAGGAACCAAGACTGAGCTAGTACCTGAAGGTCTGCAACCCAGTACTCAGTCCTGATCCATTGTTTGAAATCCACTGGCTTAAAGCACCAATCATGCTCATGTGATTTGCTAGGTCTGTATTCCTGGGCTTATATGAAGCACCACTAGTTCTAGCTAGGCAGAGGGTTACTCACTAGCAAGCTACATTGCACAATCAAAACTAAAGTCTACCTAAGATGTGTGAAACAGTCTTCGCTACAGTGACTGTTGATTCATCTGAATTCCGGACCATAATAGACTCTCTTCTTCTTATTGTCCTAAAGAGCAGAACAACTTATGTGTCCATCTGGGTCTGTCCGTCACAACTTCCTGCACATGCTCACCAGGATATGTTTAAATTTAACACAAACCAGAATATATAAACTTTTTTCAGTGTTGCTGCACCAATAAGAAGTGAATTACAGAAGTTTATTGTGATAGCATGAGATGTTTCATGACTGGGAATTTTTGTCCACATGAACTCACAAAACCATGTGGTTTCCCCATGACGTGATCTGATGGGGATTTTTGTAGTTCTTTTGAATGATACCCTTTATGATCTCGATTTGCAAATGTTTATAATAAAAACTGTAAAGGAAACTGAAGGTGCCAGCATAAGGAATGAGCTTTGATCATGATGTCAGAGCAGTAAGGCTCTTCAGCAGTTTAAAATCAATTAATTTCTTTAGACATTCCTCTAGTTCCACTGCGCCATCCGAGGATGCATTGACACTGAATGAAAAAACATTGGCTATTTTAACTGTTACTGCTGCTATTCCTATTAGTCTCAAAAGTAGGAGTCCAAGTCTTATTTTCAACAAAGATTTAGGTACTTGGAAGTCTAAGTCTCATTAAAATCAATGGGATTTAGGCTCCTAAGTAATGAGTATTTTTGAAAATTTTACACAGTGGGTTTCAATATTGTAATAATCTCCTTTGACTGATGTCTCTTAAAGGAAAAATACTAACCCTTGGTTTCATTACAGCATGATTCTTTTAATAAAGAATTATAGAAATGTAAGGCTGGAATGGACTGTGAGAGATCTTCTAGTCCTCTCTCCCACACGAAGGCAGGACCAAGTAAATCTAGATCATCCTTGACAGATGTTTGTCTAACCTGTCCTTACAAACCACAAGAAATGGCGTTTTCCCAGTCTCCCCGTTTCAGTCATTATAAAATAGGATAAAAAAAGTAAGAACTGGTCAGTTTTCACAGTGCCCATCATAATTTTGGTAATATTTTGTTCAAGTCTCTTTATTCTTCTTCTAAGCATTCTCAGCTCTTGCAATTAATATTTGTCAATTTTTCAAAACCCACAACATTTTGATTTCCTGGATGATGTCCAGTTTTTTATGAAGGTGTTTCTCTCATTTTCCATATATCAAGCTTTGAGTTTTATTTTTCACTTCACTTATTGCTTTTTTCCTTTTTCCTTTTTGATTCTGTTTGAGACCACTTTAGGATTTTCCTTTAAAATTTCATTTGAGACCATTTTATCAACTAGACAAACAAAACCATCTTCAAAAGTTTTATTAAAATTATGTGTTAAAAGGTCTACCAGCACTAATCATTTGCACATCGGGTGAGCCGTGTCTGGGTTAGATATGATCCAGAGGTAAAACTGGTATTCTGGAATTTAAGGAGAGCTGTGTTCAATTTCTTGCTATGCCACAGACGTCCTAGGTGACCTCAGACAAGTCAGTTAATTTCTTTGGGCCAGTTATTCAAAGGTATATTCATCCCTAAAGATGCAGATAGTATGTGCCTTGAAATCACCAGGAGTGAAATGTCTAACTTGATCATCTACTTTTGGAAATGGGCTCATCTACACTGGGGGCAGGACTATAATCCAATTTAGATTGTCATATTACAGAAGTGATCACACAGCAAATTCTTTGCTGGTATCTCCTGTCTCCACTACTCAATTACTTCCTGAAAGGTCTTGCACTATGGGTAGTAGGCACAAGGGTTTGTGGGGAGGCAGTCATCCTCCAGTCAATCCCCCTCCTCTTGTCTCTGAAATAAAAAAAAGAAGGCAAGACTTTCTTTGCTGTTTCTCTGCCACAGGCACAACAGAGAGGCACAGTGCTTCATACAGAGAGAGGAATTAATTGAAAACTTTCCGAGGTTGCAGGCAGGGGAGGAGTTATGTTGTTATCATGCAGCAGACTGGTGAAACTGGAAAGTCAAGATTAGAGCTACTTTCTGCCTATATGGACCTAAATTCAAGATGTAGATTTCAACCTCAATGCTATGCCACTTGCAGGGGTGCTATTAGCAGGTCAAATTACAGCACCATTTAAGTCAAATTGACTGCTCTGACATTAGAGACTGACACTACAAAAGGCTGAGGTAAACAACATTATATTGAACTTCTCCGTCAGTGTAGACCAGGGTTCAATCTCCAGGCTGCTATGTGCCTTTGAAAATCTGGCCTACTGTGCCTTATTTCTTCATCTGTAAGACTGCAGAATGTTAAACATTTTACAAGATTGTGAAATGCTCAGATATTATGGCAATAAAGGACATACAAGTACCTGAAAGTCAATGTCAGTCTCAGTTATGTGCTATTTCTATGCAATTGTAAGTTTTATATTACAGAGAATCTTAACCATAATTTAAATTTACTGTTAATTTATTAAACTGTAGGAGTTTTAGAGATTTTTTTTATTACTTAACTACTTTCTTTTCAAATTAAGACAAAATAAGCAATAGTTACAATAATATTTTTTAACCAAGCTAATCTCAGTGCCTACATTATGAAAATTGTAAGTATACAACATATTTGTGTAGTCTACTCATCACAGGATAAATTGTAGATTGTAATTCTCTAACATTCTTATAATATGTTTCTGCACTAAAAATTCAACTTCAAGAAACTCATTGCTGGGTTGTGTTTGTATCATGACTGAGTGCCTCTCCCTGAATTCCCAAAGCAAAACCAGACCATCGTGAAAGAGACAAACTGGGCTATGTACTCCGCAACTTCTAAAACACCATGGGCTCTAAAATGCTGTGGATGTGGGAGTAAAATGTCGTTATCTGGGTAGATTATCTCCTGGAGATCAATGTGTGCAGAGGTTCCCTTTGCAAGGGTCTCCCAGTTCCACACTGATCTCTGAGGCACAATAAGGTTCTGAGTTATTGGGCCAGCCCTTCAGCTGGTATAAACTGATGCAGTTCCACTGGCTTCAGCTGAATTACACCAATTTATATCTGTTAAGAGTCTGGCCCATTATTTTTATTATCTGTTTTGTAGGCATTTTTGCAGCACATCACTAGAGCAGTGGTTTTAGAAGAATAGAATCACAGAAACTGGAAGGGACCATGAGAAGTCATTAAATCACTCATGGCAGTACCAAGTACCCCCTTAAACTATCCCTGGCAGCTGTTTGTCCAACCTGCTCTTAAACACTTCCAATAATGGAGATTCCACAATCTGCCTAGGCATCTCATTCCAGTGGTTAATCACCCTGACAGTTAGGAATTTTTTCCTAATATGCAACCTAAACCTTCCTAGCTGTAATTTAAGTCCATTGCTTCTTGTCCTGTCATCAGCAGTTAAAGAGAACAATTTTTCTCCATCCTCCTGATGACAACCTCTTAAATACTTGAAAACTGCTATCATGCCCCTTTTCAGTCTCCCCTATTCTAGACTAAACAAAATCAGCTCTTTCAGTCTTCCCTCATAAGTGAAGTGTTCCACACCTCTAATCTTTTGTGCTGTTCTTCTCTGGAGGATTTGTCCACATCTTTCCTGAAACTAGGCACCCAACCACTTTATCGTGACACAAAAGTGTGTTGTGGCATGGCAGCTGAGTGCGTCCACTGCAAAAGAGCCTGTCACTGAAACCCCTCCTCTGCCGATTAAAGAAACTATTCATAGCAAGGAGGATTTCAGCAGCAGGCTGCAGCCCCTTTAAAAGCTGCCGCAAAAATCTCTAGTGGAAGCAACCTTCTGTAGCAGCAAGGGCACTCCTTTGAAAGCTGGTGCCAAAACTGGCCACAGTGGCTGGTTCTTGTGGAGGTGCAGGCTGCTTCTGAAACCTCCTGGCACTGGAATTGCCACTGCAGGAAGGGGTTGGTTTTTTTCAACCATGGGGGTAGGTTAGTTTCAGCCACCACTGAAAGTGTTGCTGCTGGGAGAAGTCCCAACAGTGTTGGCTATGGGGAGACGGGGAGCTTTTCTGTGCTGTACATAGCTGGGAGGGCTCCCAGTTGTGCCATGGCACTAAAGAGGTTGAGAACCCCTGCACTGGAGTTAGTTGTTATTATTACTGATTATTAATTTGTATTACCATAATATTTGGAAGACTAAGTCAAGGACCAGGACCCTCTTAGAACCATGTGCAGCTGTACAAACACAGAACAAAAAGATGGTGCCTGCCCCCAACAGGTTTGCAATCTAAATATGTAAGACAAGAGACAACAGATTGCTACAGGGAGATGAAAGTGAAAAGGAAGCAGAGAGATGATCTTGGTCAGCCTGATAAGTAGTAGTCTCAACACACCAACAGCTTAATTGTTCTCAAATTGTTTGTAGGCATTACATCAAAAATGAGGTTTAAGGAAGGATATGAAGGAGAACAATGAAGTGGCTTTGCAGAAGTTTATGAGGAGCACCTCCTAAGTGTCCAAGGCAATGTGGAGGAAAGAATAAAGATGTCTGCTTGAAAATTTAACAAGTGATCAATGGAGGATGGCCTCATGGGCTGACTGATGGTGGATGATAACATCCTGACAATGAATAAGATGGTAGGTAGAGTTGGGATAGGTTATGAAAATTGGAATTGAACACAGGTAGCTTATGTTTGATGTGACAGAGAAGGGGGACCCAATGGAGGGATGAAAAGAGAGGGTGAACATGGTCGAAGTGACAGGCTAGGGAAATGATCTTTGCAGCAGTGTTCCAAATGAACAAGAGTGGGGCAAAATTGCATTCTTCAAAAACAGAGAAAAGGCTAATTTGAAACACAGGATAATGAGAAACTGGACAAGAGATTCAGCTATGTGGATGGATAGGAAGGTGTTATGAAGAAATAATGTGTAAGATATAGCCAAAGCCTGAATGTGAGGGTGTAATGAGAAGTCACGGTTGAAGATGATGCCCAGGTTTTTGTTGGAGGTCCAGTGCAACTTGAATTGCTTGAATATGGCTTTGGGGTCTAAGAGAGCTTAAGTTGCTTGCTTGACTATTTTGGCCTCAACAGCCTGACATTTCCTGTTTGGCAGAGACAAACAGGAACACTGAGTAACCTTGCTGATGTCTCTGTTTCTGCATACTATGACACATAATAAAATAAAATATGCTTGCAACTGCACATAAATACCAATAATGGAATAACAAGTTATCCTTAAATGTCTGGGGTACATTTTTCCACTGCCAAGAGGCATATTTTTATCACCCCTCCTATTACGAAATGTTGGTTTAATAATTCCAAATATTATAATAAATATAAAATATAATTAATAATAAAAGGCCAATACAAATAATAATATATGATAATAAATAAAACATATAAAAAGTAATCACTTGAACAAAAAAAAAGTGTTCCATCACTGCCTAATTCTGCAGAAGGTACTGCTGCACAGACCAAAAAATCCACTTGCACCCTAGAGGGGCCTCTAAAAGAAGCCATTCCTGTGTACAGCCTTCTAAATAACTGCTTAGCTCTCCAAATTTAGTAAATATAATATATAGTAGTTACTTCTAAGCTTTGTGTTTAGCTAGTATATCATGAAAAACCCTTATACATTAAACTTTATTAAATCAAAGATACCGTGTCTCGCTAGTATCCACATTAATCACTAAGCGTGCAGTTCCAACAGTTACTGGCTGCAGTGACAGGCAAATGGTGGTATTTGTCCACAGTGACCACACCTCAAATAGTTTAAGTTACAAATGCCCTAAAACAAGATTTCCCAACCTTGGGGCCATATTGTGAGCCCCTTGTTCACACTTAATAACTTATTCCACGAGTAGATCCATTTCCTTCAGTAGGACTGTTCTTGTCAGATACTATTCCCATTTAAGCAGGTGGGAAAGCCTCATAATACCTGAAGCTCCCACAGTTTGACAGGACAGAGAAGAAAATTAGGTTGACTGGCCTTAGAGCAGGGTTTCTAACCTGTAGCTCCAGAGCCCCATATGGCTTTTTGGCTGCCCCCTTGTGCCTTGGGGCCACAACCACCCACCCATCAGGGGACCATGTGGGCAGCCTACACCTCAGTTCTGCATCCCCACCACCACCACCACTGGGGGATCCTGTGGGGGCTCACTCCTGGTTCTGGACTCCCCTACATCCCCCTGCCAGGCAACCCTGCAGCCGGCGACCTGACGTAGCTCCCAGTCCCCTCACCAGGAGGCTACACCCACTGAGGCTCTCAAAACACTTGGTTATTGACGGAGTTTTTTAAAATGGCTCCTTTTATCTTTTGGGTTTCCAACCCCTGCCTGAGAGATAAAAGTCAGTGATAGACAAAGTGCAGCTTATCATCCTCTGTAAGCAAGACCAGCCTGCTGCCCAGTGTAGCAGGAAGGCATGGTCCTCCTCGGAGATAGGCCAGAGGGTTCTGCGTGTCAGTAGAGGGGTGGAGCCAGAGCCAGCCTATCAATCAGGTCAGAAGCAGAGGGGCGGGACAGGAACAAGAAGTATAAAAAGGGCAGCAGTCAGCTCAGCTGAGCACCAGCCGCCAAAGGGGAAGGACGCACCTTGGCTTGCTCCCGACCCCGGGCCGCCCTGCGGGGAAGCGGGGCTCTGGCCACCAGACCTGGGCCCACATGTCTGGCGGGGCCCATCCACAGCTGGGAACTGGGAGCTGTCGCTTGGGTTCGGGTCCACCCCAGGTCCACAGGGAGAGTGGCCGCCAGCAAGGCAGGTGGGTGCTCCTGAGCTGTTCCCTAGGGGACTCCCCAAAGTGCCACTGCCCTCCTGTGACTTGGAGGAGCTGCCCCTGGCTGCTAGGAGCCCCAAGCCTCCACCCACCTCCTGCAACCTGGAGGAGTTGCCACTTGCGGAGGAGCTTGACAGACTCCCCGACCTGCTGCCACCCAACGAGATGGAAGGCTTCTATAATCTACCCCTGGGGGATTACCCCGAAGACCCAACAGATGCGGTACAGTGGGAACGCAAGGCTAGGAGTAGCCCAGGGGAGTGCGGGTCTCAGTCCTCGATGGGAAGTCACATCTCAGGGGCAGGGTGTTGCAGTTTGGACCCCGCTGGCCCCTGCACCGAGGTCTCAGGCCCCATAGAGTCCACCTCGGGGTTGGCGTGTTGCAGTTCGGACCCCGTTGACCCCTGTACCAAGGCCTCCAGCCCCACAGGGCCTACCTCAGAGTTGGCATGTTGCGGCTCAGACCCCACTGACCGCTGCACTGAGGCCTCACGCCCGATGGAGCCCACCTCGGGGTTAGCGTGTTGCGGCACAGACCCCACTGACCCCCATCCAGAGGCTTCAGCCCCTGTTGGGAACCTTGGCTGGGACACAGTGGATCTGTGCAACCCAATGCTCTTGTTGACCCCAATCCCTGCCATATGCCACCTCTTGGGTCGTAACCCCGAGAGGCAGCCTTATACTTTCCCCTCACCCTAGTGACAGGAACTAACCAGGTGAAACTTTTGCCCCACCAAGAGGTTTAAGACTTGGCGGTCCTGCCCCATGAGGGGCCGGGGACCTGAACGAGCCAACCCTCCCCCTCAGGAGGGTGGGCAGCTTACTCACACCCAGACATATTTTTAGTGGGAAGAATTCCAGAGATGAGGACCTGTGACTGAGAACACCCTGCCTCTATCTCTGTCAAGTCTTGACTTTGGGAAAGTTAGCTTACATGGTCTGGACAGTGCAGCTCCTGCAGTGGATCAGAGAGAAAGAAGGATGGTCTCTGAGGTAGTGAGGTTAGTCAGAGGGCAAACAGCACCTTCACCTATGCCCGATAGCTGGCTGGCAGCCTACAAAGTAGAGATCACTGATGTAATTTACTATCTCCAACCCACCTTGCCCAGAAAGGAGGCAGCTTTATCTGCAGGTTCTGCACTGCCTTCATAGTAAATACCAGCTAGGACTCAAATCTCAATAGGCCTAGAGGGAACAAAGGCATAGCTGCCTGGACAAAGCTCCATCCCTGAGAAAGAGTGGTTCAGTCCTCAAGCCATCCAAAGGTGAAGAGAGGTGTTGCTTGGTCCTTGCTGTCTGCTGTGAGTGGCTCTGCTAAGGAAATAGCAGAAAGACTAAGTCCAGTTCTCAGCAGAAGCCTATCCGCATAATGTGGTGTTCCCAGCTGAAGCCAAGAGCCTCCATATTAATTAGCCACCCTTTTCTTTCACTGAGCTCAAAGCATTTCACCATGGCAGGCAAACATAATTTCCCACTTTTTACAGTGATGCTACATGATAAACAATGGAAACTGAGGCACAGAGAAGTGACATGTGCCTTGACTCTCACTCTCAGGCTTTATCTTCTAGCCCACCCACACTACCTCACTGTAAAACCTTAATACGAAGAATCACTCAGCAACTGCCTGGCACATGAAAAATGTCCCATCTACCCATGATTTGCTTCATCTTTATCATGCCTTCTCATCATGGTCTGTTATAAATCTTTTCAGCATCTCTCTCCTCACCCAGGTTGGAGTCACCATCCTGGGCAGTTAATTGGCTACGATTTCAGCCATGTGGTGAAGCACACACATATGTCCTATAACATGAACCATCTGCAAGTGCTTTAATTAACAGAGCTCAAGCTTCTCTTTGCTTGCATTGAACAGAACTTCCCCCACCCTGCTCAGCAAGCCTGCTTTACACAACTCTTATGGCTTCTCTACCACCCTGGAGTTCTGAACCGCAACTGTAACATGTCGACCTCCCCTGCTCTTCCCAGCAGCGCTGGCGCAGCCCTCTGTAGTGAGCAAAGAAGCAGCTGAAGAGGGCTTCTTCCATATGTTTATAGAAATATGAATCTACAGGATAAGTTTCATTTACAATAGACAACAGAGGGCTTGTTTTCACACAGAGCAGATTTTATTGCCTTTTGTGTCGCAACATCTGAAATGATGTCGTAGCATCTTTCTCCCTATACAGAGATATATATACACACAAGCACTCACCTATCTACAATGCAGCAAGACTGCAAATCTTAGAGTAGTTTTCTAACTGTGTGCATGGCTCCCCTTCCATTGCTTTAAGGCCAAAGGCAACATGGTCCCTGTCTACCCCAAGCATTTTCACTGAGAACCATGTTGCTTTAAACCAGAAATTGGCTGCAGGGGAGCACTTTAGTGATGCTACACGAAATACAATGCTAGTGCAGTATCATAAAACTGGCATATCACAGGAGTATGCCAGACCCTTTATTCTCATGAGTTCCCTAGGGTATGATTCTACTCTTACACTAGTTTGGTATTTTGAATAGAGTTACTCTTTCAGTGACATCACTTGAATTACCTCCTGATATAGGAAGGGAATCAGGCCCCTAATGTGGGGAAAAAAATAGGGAGCTAGAAGAAAGTGAATTGTCTCTGACTTGTTTCAGGTAAGGCAGGAGTTGTGGTTATTGGCACAACATGGCACATGGAGCAATGGGTTCAAGTGCTGTCTGCACCAGCTATCTCTTATGGGTGTAAAACTCATGTTCAGCAAAACTGTACACTGCTCTAGGCCTGGTCTAGATGAGGGAAATTTGCACTGCTGTCTCAACATGGGCATAATAACACAAATGAAAACATCTCATGCACTGGTACAAAACACGGCTCTTACCAGTGTGACTTACTTTGTTCTCAGGTGCTTAGGATAAATTACAAATGATCACAGCACCACTGAATTGCATTGACTTTTGACTACAGCAGCAGCTGAGATCTAACCTTTTGTCCAGATTCTGCTCCCAGTTACATTGATGTCAATCTGGAGTAGATAAAATAACCCTGAATTTACCTAGGTGTAAATTAGAGCAGAATATGACCTTTCATGGCCAGGCAGATGACTGGGGGGCCTACCCCTTTGGAACTCACTTCCCTTAAAGGCCCAAGACAAGTGGCTGACAGGACATGATACAAGATGCAGTTATTTTCTTAAACTTTTTATGAGCAGTTTTGTTTTGTTTCTCCTTTTATGTTTTAAAATCGGCTTCTAAATTGACTACTTTACCAGCTCATTGACCTTACTATTATGATGTTTAATTTTACTTCCTTACAACAGGTATATAATTAATTATTTGATGCTAAAGTACATGCAGTCCTTCCCACCACTAGCACAGAGTATGTGCCATAAAAGCTCTAGCTGCAATGCAGTAGCAGAACACAACCATTGCCCTATAGTTATAGGAAAACTGATAGAATATACTGCAAAGCTTCATACAAAGGCACATTTACTCCATTTTAAAGAATGAATCCTGCAGGCTTTGTGTGTACAAATATCCCACTGATGTCAATGGGAGTTACATGCATGGAAGAACTAAAGGATAGGGTCTGAGATTGTATAAATCCATTTTTGTATGGGTTCTAGGATTCATTTTATTTTACAAGTGGATTATTTTTTAAACTCATACACCAGAATATGCTTATCTTGACTGTAATGCCTTGTAATCTACTGAGATATTCAGAAGCAGGTCTTTAAATTGTAACCAGTCTTTATTCCAGACATGCAGCTTCAAAGCGTGAATTGTATTTGTAATTGCAAGGTGCTACCTCTGCAAACCATGGTGAGCTTGCAGATAAGCCAGCTTGTGAGTGAAAAGTACCCTTGCACAACTGCTTTCCTGCCCGCCCCCATCACAACCAATATATGCACTTCTTACTTCATTTCATATACAGAATATGTATTGTTTTATCACATTATGACCATAGGAAGTGCTCCAGCATTTTGATTCTTTGGGCCAACATATCCTACCTCTATGGAGTGTCAGATGGGTTAAAGTATTATGCCATTTCTTATGGATATAATATAATTAAATCCTGTATGAACTAAACAAGAACATATGTGAGGAATTTATTTTCCTGAAGCGTTACTCTGCACTGATATACTGAGGACCTCATTCTGCTGTCCCAATGGCTTTATCCAGGAGTAACTTATTTGACTTCTGATTTGTGTCAGTGTGAGATCAGGATCAAGCCCTTAACAAACATGAGCATAAGACCTGATGCCCTGTCATGAGGCCAAGCTCTATATTGTGTCAGACTTTAGCACGATGTCATTATGCAGGTGGAGACAACTGAAAAGCTGGGCTCAGTGGCACAGTGGATTAATACATGGTTCAACCACTTAAGACTTTAGGCCTGACAAAAGACCTAGCACAAATGCCAATGCAGGGACAGAGTTAACTCTATTCAGGGGTTGCTGTTGTGGCTCCCAGCTCAGGAAAAGGCAGCCCTAACGGCTGCCCAAACTTGCAACAGGGGCACCTAAGGCCATTCCCTTCCCACTCAATGAACACACGCCCATCCTAAAATGCCTCCCTTCCTGGGAACTTCTATTGCGAAGGAGATAACTGAAGGAACTCTGTGTTGCCTGCAGGGACTGGGGTATTCCTGGGGGGAGGAAGGGAGCCAATAGATTCTTTGGGGAATTATGATATTCCTCATCAAAAGATCAAAACTACCTCACTCTTCAGGAAGCTTGGATCTGATGACTGGATTTGCATGCACCCCTGTTCTGTATCTCTTTGGTTTGATGACTGCTGTGGTGCCAGCTCCTGTGACTTTTATCATGAGTCTATCAATAATTGGTGTTTTAAAGCCCTAGCTCCTGGAGTCATGTGATTAGATGAGCATCGCTGCTCTAATTGAACAGAAGAGTATGTTTCTAGCCCTCAGGATTGCAGAGGAAAGCAGGAATATATTATCCAAATGCACCCTAAAGGACCAGAAGCCAGACAGCAAATAAAAATATCCCCCAAAGTACTACATTAAAAAAAAAACTTATGAATTGTAAGCCAACTTCATGATTTGGGGCAAGGCACTGATATGTGATTTTTGAATGTTCAGGACTGGCAATTCTGGAACTAGTTTAGAAATCTAAAAACAGGCTCCCCTGGTGTCCAGTACAATAGAAAAAAACAACAAGGAGTTGTGTGGCACTTTAAGACTAACAGATTTATTTTTTGCATGAGCTTTCGTGGGAGAAGAACCCACAGGCCCTTGCAAAGCCACTGATGTTTGCAAATTAACTTTGAAGCAAAGAAACCTAACTGAGGGAGCAATAATAATAACAATCCCAAAATGTACTTCACACATTAGCATAATTCTAATGATTCATGATAATCCTTTGTCATCTCACAAGAAATGTTGCATAATATTGACATTGGTAGAAATCGTGAAATCTTAACAATACTGAGCCCTCAACCCAGCAAAGTGAGACTAAACCTCTGCGGCAATGGAGGGAGAGACTTTACTTGCCCGTGAAGGGGTCACTTGGGGGGTGAGCATAGGTTAGCAAAGCACAAAGGAGTGGGCTTTTCCTGCACTTGCTGTTTTAGTCTGTGCCTGACTGTCATTAGAGATGTAGCTGGGACATCAAGACTTCAAAGAGAAACAGCTGAACTCGAATTAATATGCAAGCTAAATTCTGTGAAAGCAGGACTTAATCCAGACTATGGGCTCTTTTCCCATTACAAAAGGTCATTTGACTTCAGGCTTCCCATGGTTTGAACCTGAAAACTGCTCTGATTTGCTGTTACTGTATGACCTGATCCTATGTTTTACACCCCCTTGCATTTAGTTTCATTCCCTTCTGTAAGTTCACCAGTCTTCGAAGCATCTGAGAAAGTGGGATCTTCTCCCATGAAAGCTCATGCAAAAAATAAATCTGTTGGTCTTAAAGTGCCACACAACTCCTTGTTGTTTTTTTCCTGAAATACCAGCATTTCTGCTTCCAGCACTGACTGAAACCAGGAGCTACTGACATGCATACAATGAAAGGAGGGGAAAACGTGTAAACTAAAAAAAGGCTGACACTTAAAAGTTAAGTCAGTGTGTGGTTTTCAGTGAAGATTCAGTCCTTTTTGCCAATCCCCAGGCCCAATGCTGCAATGCCACCTGTGAGAGGCAAGCTCTCTCAGACTTCAGTCATTACACAGCACAAACACCTGGAGCTTTCCCAGATGAGCTGTGGTGCCAAGCAAAGGCATCCAGCTGGTAAAACCTGCTGTAAAAAGATTCCCTTTGAAATTTACTGTAGCATTAAAAGAGAGTTTAGTTTAGCATGCCTTGGGAAACTGCTTAAGCCACGTCGTTTATGCTTTTCACACAGTAGGAAGAACAGCAGCTCCCTGGCAGTTAAGCAGGAATGAACTCTTGAAAGCGGAAGAGTCAATAACTTGCCAGCTTGCATCACTGGTTTTACACTCACGCATAGCCACACTCCTGCCCCACTCCCACATGCATGTAGGCACCTGCCTCTTTGGCACAGCGCCATTGCTTATGCTGGATCTAGGTGCAGCTACAGAAAACATCCCCTGATATAACAAAACAAACAAGGACTCCTGTGGCACTTAAAGACTAACAAATTTATATATTGCATGGGAGAAACTCCCACTTTGTCTTTCATAGGAGAAACGCTCACTTTGTCTTTACATGCCACGTGATTTCTTGTTTGTTTTACTGAACTAGACTAACAAAGCCACCCTTTTGGAACCTGATATAACAAGTGGCTTTAGCCCCTAAAAAAGGCTAAGCCTGTTGCAAAAGGAGATGATGGTTCACTTCCCCATCAATTCCACACGGCCCCTCCGTATGCAGCAGGTCACTCCAGCTGATTCTTTTAAACTAAACTCTCCTGTTGGATGCATTTGCAGAGCCCCCACTGAAGTCAGTGGCAGCCCCATGGAAATTTTGCCCTAACTGATGTTTAATGTATAAACATTCAACACAGAGAACAAGTCCCTCGGTCCCTGGTCTGGTAAACACAAGATAGAGTCTGAAAATTGGTATTGAGTCATCCTGCAGCTGAGTTTCTGTGTACTGTGTTCTCTCCCAAATGAGATTTCAAGGGCAACGCAGAAGCCTTGAGTTGAAGCAAAGGATTTTTTAAAATCAATGCTTTCTTTTGCTCAGTGTTCCTTACTGTTCTCCAAATGGCATGCCCAGAAGCTGTGCCTTATTGTCAAAGATGCCTCAGACACCCCTGCTGAGAACCAGAGCAGGCTGGCAGCATGATTCACCAAGTTAGCCAGGATGTTGGGAGAGGTTCATTGGATTGAGACTATGATCTTGGTAATCCCTCACATCTACTTTCTATTTTATTTTGATGGTGTCGAGAGGGATGGTTGGTGATATCTGACTGTAGCATTGGCTCTAGGGTTTTTATAGATTTGTCCAAACCGAGCTAGCATACAAGATAATTGGTGAGGCAAAGAGTTGAGTAGAATTCCAGCAAGGATTAAACACTGATATGCATAATAAAAATATCCTCAGTTCCGCTAGCTGGGATAAAAGCTTATGTGGTTCCTGTGCTAATTATAGATGCAGCCCAAAGATCTGCTGGGCTACACATCCTCTGAAAATGCTCCTTGGGGACACCAGTTCAGCAAACCCGTAAGCACAGGTTTACTTTTGGGCATTTCCTTAAGTCAAATTCAATGGCATCTGTTTGAAGTTAAACACTTGCTTATGTGCGCTGTTGAATTAGGGGCTTGAAACAATGCTGGGAGCAAACAATTAATGTGTTCTAGTTTAAGCACAATTCCAACTGATCACAGGACTTGCTTATACTTGCAGAATCATTCTGCTGTGGGGGAGGGCACTGGAGAGTCTTCACTCGCCAGCATGCAGGAATATACCTGCTACTTCACTTGTGGCTGGGCTACAGCTGATTCCTCTGGTCACACTGCCCAGCTCCATGGGCTGATGAAGTGAGCAGTAGGCACATGAACCCAGTTTTTCCCTTCTCCCTTTGAGATAGCATGCATAATTGATGGAATAGGGAGGGAGCAGTTTGTCAGGCCAGTAGGCGTCCTGTGCAAAGTGTGCGCAGAATGACATTTTGTAGCCTTCCCCTGCTATGTGCAGGCAGAACCAGGCCCTTTAATGCTCAAAGGGCATCCCTTTATGAGGAGTTCCTCACTCCAAGGATATAAAGTGTGGCGAAGGGTAAACGGGACCCAGGGGCTCTTACCTTTCATTTCAATCAGCAATTCTGCTCAGAAAGCAAATGTTCCTGACAGTTCTAGAGTGGAACAATTAACAGTAAATGGACAATAAACCCACCAGGCAGGACACTGTGTATTTTATTTGTACTGGGAAGGACGGAGCATCATTTTGGGCAACGTAAAATAATAAAGAATAACCCTTGTTACATTCTGATGTATTGTTATTGCAGTACACGGAATGTAGTATGTAGCAGAAGACACAAGAAATAGCAGCAGAGCCATAATATTTGTTGATGTATAGAATGACAAAATCAGCAAGAACATTGCATGTGTAAGATAGTCTTACCCCTCTTATAAGCTCTCTGAAGTCAGTGAAGATACTGTGGAGAAAACTTTGCCCTAATTATTCCAGACTTTTTATGCTATAGATAATGTGACCTAGGGAATTATGCCTACATCTGAAAGCCAGGAAACTGGTCTTCTCGTGCTATCAGCTTTCAGCAAGTCACTTAACTGCTCAGTTTCTTCATCTATAAACATAGAATTAAAGTACTTACTTCCCAATGGCCAGATTCTCAGCTATCATAAACTGATGTAGGTCCACTGAAGTCCAGTTAAGCTAAGTAGATTTACACAAGCTGAAGATTGCTGCCTGTGGGGCTTTGTTAGTTAATCTTTGCAAGTGCTAGGAAGCATTGTTACCCTGGAGAAATCTGAAAAGTACTGTACAAATCGCCCACATGTATTCACATATTTGTCCTCTAACTTTCTCAACTGAATGTCCTTCAGGTTCTATGCCTTGTCCTTCCTTGGGAAAACATCTTCCTCATAATAAACATAGTTAAGGTTTAGCCCTTCCCTCCACACTCCTGTTTCAGCTTTCACCCTCCCTTCCTATTCCTCAGACAAAGAAGTGGGGGGGGGAAAAGCTGCCGGAAACATTAAGACCCATTTAAAATCATTATTTACTTTTCCAAGCAAGAGGAATGTGATCAAATTAAGAGGACAGGAACAGTAAAGGAAGGCAGGACTGGAGCCTCAAAGGAAATCATTTTCTTACTCTTTGGGTGTGTTCACACAGCAGTCTTATTTCGAAACAACAGAGGTTGTTTTGAAATAAGAAACGCCATGTTCATACAATGTACTGTTGTTTCGAAACAACGGGTTCCATTGTTTCAAAACATCTTAAACCCCTTTTGGTGATGAAACAACGTTGTTTCGAAATGATTGTTTCAAAACAATCCCGTCAGAACATGTTATTTCGAAACGACGGTGACTCGTTTCAAAATAACTGTTGTCCGAATATGCTATTTTGCTTTGAGCTTTTTTCCTTAATTCAAATTAACATTTTCTTAATTCAAATTAACTTATTTCGAAATAACGCCTTATTTCAATACAAGTTGTTTTGAAACAACTTGTATCGAAATAACCCCCTGTGTGTGAACATAGCCTTTCATTCTCCTGGATCTCTCCAAAAAGCACTGCATGAACTTTCAAGCTAAGCAGATAGTTTCCCTCCCTATTTTATGTTCTATTCTGGTTTATTCTGTACAGGAATTAAAATATATTGATCAACAGATACAGTCAATATAAACAATTTGTGAGAGAGAGAGAGAGAGAGAGAGAGAGTCAGCAATAGGAATTTCATTTCATTTTATACATTTAATTTCTATATATAATTAATTAAGCCAGTCAAATATTTGAAAACTGTTAAGTCGTGCAAAGGAGCTACATCTGTTTAACAAAGCAACCCTGACACCACCAGTTATCAGTCTCTTACACAACTCTTTTGGTTTTTTTTACACTGCTATGCAGATGACCCAGCAGCACCCAGTGGCTAATTATAGTTATCACCAGATGAAACTGTGAGTAGTTCAAAAAACCTTCCTTTATCAATCCCAAAGGGGACAGGGACACATTTGCAATAGAAATGATGGCCCTGGAGTGATGAGAGGGGTTGGTAAAATTCAACTGAGCATGCTCATAGAAAACACTTGCGGCCAGTACATCGTTCTCATGCACACACCAGCTGTCTCCATTTGGAAAGAACAGTCCCCAGTTTTTAAAAGTAAAATATTTACATGTGTTCCAATCTGTCCATCCAAAAAGCTCTCCTCTGCCTATGTACTTCAAGGGAGCTAAAATGTGTGGCCCTGATGCTTCCTCCAAATGTCTCCATGAATAGCTGTCAAATGTTGGCACGCATTACTGTATATGCTCTTAGAAGCAGACATGTCGGCACTTCAGTTGATTGACTTTAAAGTCAAACACACATGGTTCCCTATTAGGGTTTTGCTGGAGGCCCATGTCTTGCACAGATAAGAATCCAACAGTTTAGATGTGCTGCCTAAAGCTTCTTGGGAAAACTATCGAGCACTGGCAAAGAAATAAAAATGTAACTCTCATGCAAACAGACTCCCTAGCCCTTCTGGTGTCTGTCATGGCCAATATCATCACTAGGAATATATTAGGATGCAACACACCTCACTTTTCACTCATTACTACTGATGTGATTCCAGTGACTTCAGTTGGATTATGCTCATGCATTGGAGGGGGGAATCAGACCCTACCATGTTTCCTTTCTGGCTAGAAATGAATTAAAGACACAACTTCTACCAAGATCCAAAGGGGTAGTAGTGTTTGTTTAGTTCAGTAAAACAAACAAACAAGGAGTCCTGTGGCACTTACAGACTAACAAATTTATTTTTTGCATGAGCTTTCATGGGCGAAAATCCCACTTCATCTTCAAAGCATCTGACAAAGTGGGATTTTCGCCCACGAAAGCTCATGAAAAAATTAAATTGTTAGTCTTTAAGTGCTACAGGACTCCTTGTTTGTTTGTTTTAAGTTCTACCAAAAATTTCAGAACTTTAAAAAGTTTTCTTTGAAATTCAGTTCTGGAAATGAACAAAGGTCTAAGGAGCAAGAGCATTTTTCCCAAACCAGTTTGCCCATCCCTCCTTTAGAATACAAGCACCTATGCTTTACTTAGAATTTCCTGGCAATGCCTCATGATGCTTATAACCTGCTCTATCAATTTGCTTTTGGTCTGTTCTCAGGCCATTTGTGGCTGACTCCCATTTCTCCACGGCTTGCACAAATTGTCATTGTTTTTTGCTGTTTTCCTATTTCCAGACTTCCATGAATCCATTCAGGGAGCAGACAGGATGCCACGATGACCAATCACACACCACAAATAATGAACTGCTAAGCCTGAAGTGGTTAAGAGACTAATTTATAACTAGAACATATGTTCAGATGTTTTCACATCAGCTACTTAGATGAGGACTTGCAAATAATAAAAATGTGAGCAGAAATCAGGGCAGGCAGATGAACGTCACAAACATAACAAATAAACAAAAATGTCACTAGCTATTTGCAGTGAACAATTTGACCAGCCCCACTGTCATCTGCAATGAGGAAGGTGCTTCTGGCTGCTGCAGTTATATGTTCTCAAATTCACCTCTCACAGCTATTGAAAAGGAAAGGCGGAGAAAAGAGAATTAGACTGTTGAATGGGCATATATGATAGTGCATTGTATCGATAGGGAGAGGCTGAATTACAGACTCCACACTGAATTTGGCAGGCATGGACTGCTCTACTCACATCGCAAAACCTGCCTGTTTTATCATCTGACTGCCCACAAGCTACTGACAAAAGCTATTTGTTCCCTAGTGCCTCCATAGAGGGATACAAATAATCCTTTCCTCCTTCCAGATGGAAGATAAACTCAGAGCAGTAAAATAAGCAAGGAGTCCTGTGGCACTTAAAGACTGACAAATTTCTTTATCACAGGAGCTTTCGTGGGAGCAAATCCCACTTCGTCAGATGCATGGCTACCCCTTTGGATCAGAGCAATAAGGACCTAAGGGACAGCAGAGGAGCTGACAAGGAAAAAATGTGATATCCCCCTTTGTTCTGTGTGGGCTGACTGAAGAAGGCTCTTGTACTCTGAGTTCAGGCTGCCTGTGAGGAAAATCTTTTAATGAAATTTGGACACCTAAGAGGCCTGGAAAAGGGCAGGGCATATTTCTTATTTATAAATATTGGCCTGAACCAAAGCCTCCTATCCAACAGCTGGACATTTTGGATCACAGACTTTTGATCCAGGATGAAATCTTCTTTTATCATAATCTGGTGGAGATGAAGCACAACCCCACTAGTATTTGAACTGCTCCCTTTCTGGGCTTACTCCGTTGTCCAGGTAGTGTTACTAAGACTAACTTGTCCCAATATTTTGCAATTTTAGGATGTTCGGCATTCTGGTCTCCTTGTGGCATGAACAGGCTGGAAAATAGCCAGATCTGGCCAGCTTAGCATCCCCCCAGAATGGGAGAGATCTTTGTTAGTAGAAACTGGAAAACCAGCTGCTAAACTAGTGAGCCTTTCTCATCCAGCTGAAGATGCATGTCAGGGATGAGAAAGGGGTGTGGCTGCTCTCTGGCAATAGCTTCAACTGGTGGACAGCTCCTTGGGGACTGTGGGCCAGGTGGCATAATTTAGCAGCCTCATGGTGGCTCTAACTGATACCGCACCAGGGTGGGGGGTGGAGCCATTGGATGTACAATGAGAACAAAAGACCCATAACCAACTTCTTTACAACACTCCTCCTCTCTTGTGTCAAACAGCTCTTCATGAAAAAGAGAATCTGGGCCTTCATTACTACATTTTTATAAAAGATAAACAGAATTGTTGAGAGTACCAACTACTTTCATACTAAACTGTTGCAAGGAGTGTGAAAAATACAGATGCTAAGAGAACAGAGCAAAACTGAGCCCCCGAAATAACTTGTGTATTAGTTTTTTGACATCAAAGCTGACACATTTCAGTTAAACTAACAAATCACCCCAGCGGTGTGGAACAATATAATGCTAGTCAGTATGGGACATCTCAGCTGACATGAAGGGTATGTCCACACATCCCTTTTATTTTGAAATAACACTGGTTATTCCAAAATAAAAGAGATGAGGTCCACACGACGTATTCTTATTTCGAAATGACGGGCTCCATTATTTTGAAATAGGAGCCATCATTTCGAAATAGCTTAAACCTTCTTTAAATCGAAATAACCACTATTTCAAAATGGTTATTTTGAAATAACGCCGTTTGGACATGTTATTTCAAAATAACCATTATTTCAAAATAACACTTTTGCCCTTCTCCTTCCAAGGGTGCCTTCCTTTTAGCCTATATTGGGTGGGGGCATGGCCCAGGGAGGGGGCCATGTTGCCACACCTCCCATGGTGCCCCTCTCCTAAAGCAAAATAGCAAGTCCTGTGTTTGGACATGCTATTTCGCTTTGAGCTTTTCCCTTAATTTGAATTAACTTATTTCAAAATAAGTACTTTATGTCGAAATAACTCATTTCGAAATAACTCATTTTGAAATAACAATGTACGTATGGACATAGCCGAATTGTCATAGTTCTGCTGAAGCCAATGGAGCCCTGATAAATGACACCAGCAAAGGGTGCCCCCAATGAGCAATCCAAATTCTCCGGAGGGCAGAGAATGCCAGAGGAAAATTATGATTAGGTATTTTTTGCCCCACTCCTGCAACACTAAGCAGACACAAAATTCACACCGAAATGCTGGTGGCAATGTCATGGAACAGGGCGTGATCGCCACAGCTTTATAATTTTATATGCGATACTGTGATTTTGAGAGGAAAAGCAATTAACTGGTATAATCTTCCCTTCCCCGCATGTGTTAGAAGCTCCCATTAGCCTGGGTAAGGCTCTCTGTGTCCATTAAAAGAAAAATGGTGCCTATAAAAAGCATATTATGTAACTACTGAATTTAATGGTAAGCTACATGAGAAGTGAAATGAGACAAACTTGCTTCATAAATCTGAAAAAAAAAATTCCATTTTATTTCAGTCACTCCCCCAGGAAGAACACTCTCTCTCTTCTTCTGTCTCTCTCTCCAGTGGTGTCCCAGATGCAAGCAGACAGCATAATAATTTTTCACGATAAGGCTGTCAATCATAACATCACCACGTGCATACATAAAAAAAACAGTATTTCTTTCAGCAACTGCTCATAGCAATCCTAATTATTAGATGCTTTATATACCCTCAAGATACAACCATTCATCAAATTAATTTGTCCTTTTGTATACCTTATTTTTATTGCCCTTTTAAAAAAAGACCTAATTTTTCTTCAGTGCTAAAATGACTAAAGTAACTCTTGCCAGGTCTTTTATAAGATGGTCTAAGGACTCTAAGCTTTAATTTTTTGACGATTATCATAGTTCCCCATAACACTTAGGCCCTGACTATAACTTGCAATTTAACATATGGGATTTCTCTGAGGTTGTAGGTTGTATGTCAAACACGCATCTATCTAAATATAGTCTATACAATATGTATTGTGTATATAACTCTCTATATAAAAACATCTACAGCACAGAGAGAGCACTATATCTGCTGAATTGTGTATATATGTAAAGTCCTTGGTCAGGAATTAATCATTTTCTTTCACAGACCAAGTGATCTAAATGTATCTTCCTGATCTTCAGAAAGGAAGCCCTGGGTGGAGACTTAATCACATGTCATTGTCTGTTATGCATTCATAAAGAAGATGAACAATTATGGCACTTGAAGTTAACCTATCATCAACTGAGAGGAAAAGACTATTTTTCTAGAGCATCTGAATTCAGTCTTTTATGACTAAATGACAACTTAAATCTTAAAACTCTAATCATTACCATTTGCTTCCTAAAATACCCTTCCCTCTTTATCCATATTTAGAACAGAAAACACCATGCTCTTGAAATGTTTCTGGTCCTCTAAAAGGGTGAAGGTATTTTTTCCCCTTATATCCCAAGTATACAGAGTGAATGCAAAACAGCTCCACTCCTCATTTAACTCCTTCAGGGTTGGCTGCCTACATGTGATACATTCATTTTCATCCAGTTTATTCATTTCTATTTTATTTCATATTGTTTTTTTGACCAGTGCCACCACTCATGGCCGGATTTTGAGCTGGCAATCCAAGCAACCATGTGAGGTGCTGGGCTGGTGCGCTCCAGGCCCAGGTGCTTTTGTCGTTGTTAGTGACAAAAAGGGAACCAGAATGCTGGAAGTCAAATATTTCAGGTATTACACTAACCACCTACGATATGCTGGTCTTTTGTAAAATCTCATGGAGCCTTCCAGACTTTCTGAGAACTAAATTGTCCTCAAACCTCCTAGGCTGTCAGCCACATCCTCAGGGGTATTTAAAGGATGAGAATCACCAGTCAGTGAAACAAGAACAAACTGAAGTGAATTGAGAACCCAGTTTTGATAGTGTGAACCTTGTTTTATTATCAGGGTATGCCCAGAAATTGAACTTTGACCCCTTTTGGAGGGGCACGTTCTCAGCTCTTTGGAGAAGGCCCTTTGGAGAAGCCATCTCTTGCCCTTCCTCTCCACCTTTCCTCCACCCTAGCAGAAACTCCTTCTCCTACTCCCACAGCTCCAGGGCCAGGAGGCGCTTGCTCTCCCACTCCTCACCACTTCAGCTCTGTGGCCAGGAGAGTTCTGGGCCCCATGATGATTATCTGGGGGGAGGGCATGCCCCTCCTTCCTCCTCCTTCTGCATGCCCCTATTTATTGTGAGAATGTGCTCGGGGCAGGACTTAGGAGCAGGGATAAATCATGTGCACAGATCATGCATCAAAGTCGTGAAATGGGCTACAAATGCATTAAAAATAATAAAGGGAGGGGGGCCATTGCAGATACTTCTTGAATGGAGCACCATTTGGTCTAAGGCTGGCACTGCCACCAATCATCTTACACAACCTGGGTTCAAAAATGGGAAGATCTTGTCCCTGTTGGGGAAGTCCCCCATCTCAGGAGACTAATGAAATAGGGCTTAACAAGAATGAGAAAGCATGAAATAAGAAAAGGTAGGAAATTACTTCATTTTTTATTCCTATTTGTTCTGTCTGCTTTGACAGGGTACATGAAACCCCTCTTTAAGGTCTGCACTGCTGGTCGTACTTTGCTCTCAAAATCACTGCCCCTTCCTAATAGCATTAGCTTCTTCGGGTAAGTCTACACACACACTTAAGTTCGACCTAATAAACATAAACTCGAATTTAAAAATAGGCATGGCTACATAGGGTTTTCCCAATTCAAACTAAGACTTTCCTTAGGTCAAACTGAAGAGAGGACACTTCGAAGTTATAAAACCTCATGTAACTTAAAGTGATGGCCAATTCGAACGCTCTAGTTAGAACTGATGCTGTGTAGCTGCCTTAATTCTAACTAACCAAGTTGACCTTCCTCACAGGGTGCCTGGCACTCTGGAAGGAAGACCAGCCCTCCATCACATGGGGCAAACAGCCCCAAAGGTGTCCCCCCATCACCCAGGTGCAGGGAGTAGGGCCTTGCTGGGGGCTCCAGCCGCTTCCCAGTGCAGGTACAGGACCCACACCCCCCTGGCCCAGCAATTGCCCTGCTTGCCAGGTACTGGGACAGGATCCCGGCAGGGGGTTCCCAGGGAAGGGATTGTGTGCAGGCTGCAGCTGCACTCCCCTGGCTGGGAGAAGGGATCCCCCCAGGCTACAGCTGTGCTCACCCTGCACAGGGATAAGAGATCCCTGCTAGGCTGCAGCTGCTCTCCCCCTGCAGGGAGAAGGGATCCCCGCACAGGGCTGCAGCTGCGCTCCTTGCCCAGGGAGCACGGCTCCAGCCCACATGGGGATCCCTTCTCCCCGCCCAGGGATCCCTTCTCCCCGCCTGCGGAGCAGGGCTCCAGCTGCATGCAGGGATCCCTTCCCCGTGCAGGCACGCTGGGCTCCAGCTGGGCGCAGGGGTCCCATCTCCACACCTGGTGAGTGTGGCTTGAGCCATGTGGGGATTCCTCCACCCCCCCCCCCAATGCTGCTGGAGCCAGGCAAAGGGAATCCTTTCTCCGCCTGCCTGTCCGATGCTGTTGGTGGGGGGAGCCCTGGCTCTACAGAGCTGAGGGAGGGGAAAACAGCCCATGCCAGGCTCTAGCCTTCTGACCCTGGCATGGGGATGCTTTTCCCTATGCGAGAATCAGAGGACTAGAGCCTGGCAGGGCACTGGGTGGGGGCATGGCCCTTCTAGGGGGCCATGTTGCCACACCTCCCATGGTGCCCCTCTTCCAATTTGAACTAGCAAGTCCTGTCCATGGACATGCTAGTTTTAATTGGTTTTCCTAGTGTGGCCATGTTAGTTCGAATTGACTGAATTCAACCTAATCATTATTAGTTTGACTTGATTATTTCAAATTAAGTTAATTTGAACTCAAGTTCTAAGTGTAGACATAGCCTTCCTGTCTACATTGGACTTCAGCCACTCAATTTGAGCCAAAGTCTAGAAAGAGGGCAACTTTGTAGAGATGACATATCATCTTGTTTTAATAAAAGATGAGATATAGATAGTGCACTGGCTAGCAGTGCTGCTTAATGTGTGGAAGATCCTGGGTTCAAGCCCCAATGGGTTGGACTCAATGAGGTCCTTTCCAACCCTATGATTCAATTCAGTTTGATAGAGATGGGTATCTTCTATAGCAGAGTGACACAGCAGCCTCTGTAAGTCACCTTTCTCATCTCATTGTCTTTTCATTCATGCTGAAAAGGACAGATGACAAAGCAGACTCTTAGAGAATTCTGCACAAGACATCCCTCAAGCAAATAAGCAATTGCTCAGAACAAGCCTTTGTAATCTGAGAGGAATGAACAGAACAGTAACAATGTCCATTCTGCTCAGGACCTTAGTCAAGACACCAAAGACTCACAGTCAATAGATTACATAGCTTTCCAAACACACGCACATCTTTCAGAAGGTAGCCTTGCATCTGATGAAGTGGAATTACACCCGCGAAAGCTTATGAAAAAAATAAATTAGCTGGCCTTTTAAAATGCTAAAGAATTCCTTCATTATTTTTTGCAAAACAAACAAGGAGTCCTGTGGCACTCTTAAAGACTAACAGATTTATTTATTGCACGAGCTTTCAAGGGAAGCATCTAACAAAATGGGATTTTTCTCCCACGAAAGCTCATGCAATAAATAAATCTGTTAGTCTTTAAAAGTGCCACAGGACTCCTTGTTTGTTTTGCTGAACTAGACTAACACAGCTACCCCTTTGGATGTTGGCTTCATTGTTCTGGTTATGCACATCTAAAGACATGCAATCTTCAATTTTGTTACTTGTGCTTATTGGAGGAGAGCCTAGAGGACCCAACTGAGAAATGACCCCAATATGTTATAAACATAATGAGTGCTCCAAAGAGTATACAATCTACATAGAGAACACAGCCAGCTACACAGAGTCCCAGTGAGATGAAGTGGTTTGCCTGAGCAGATATATTCATATCAGGGTGTTGGCAATAGACACAAGGGACTGGATCAGGAGTCTGTAACCTGTGGCTCCAGAGCTACATGTGACTATTTGGCTGCCTTATTGCAGCTCCAGGCTCTGCTCTGCCACCAAGGGACCCTGCAGAGGGCCCTCTCTTGGTTCCAGGCTCCCCCTCAACCTTCCACCTGGGGACCCTGCAGCAAGTGCCAGCTCCCTCTACCAGGAACTACACTCATTGCGGCTCTCAAAACACTTGGTTATTGAAGGAGTTCTTAAAAATGACTCTTATCTTTTGAGTTGCTGACACCTGGGCTAGATTCACAATGGGTACTAAACTAACTGCCCTTTTAGGCACCTAATGCCAATATTTAGGCAATACTGTCATCCACAAAACCACAGCTCACCTGCTGCAACCTTACCCTGTATGCACCCAAGCTCCATAAGTGCTCACATTTCAACTAGTAAAGTCCCCAGGCCCCTACATGTCTGTTGGAGGGCATGGGCAAACCCCACCCAAGTCTTGATGTTGAGGACAAGCTACTCGGCACCCAGCTCACACTTATGCCATCACTGGATTCATAAACTAGACATTTCCCTGCCAATCTCACCAGTGGGACTTGATCTGGGGGTTCACCTAACTCCAAGAGAGGGTTTGTAACTATGAATCCCAAGAGGAAGGCAACTAAGCTCCACTGAAGGGCTAAATTTAGGCCACATCCCACTCCTTAGGATTTCTTATTAGCTAGTTCAGCAGGTTGGCTTCTGCAAATCCCTTTTTAGGCACCTAATTCTACCCATGTATTGCACAGGAAGCCTGCCTGGCCTTCTGGTTTGGGGTTGTGAATTCCACTAGGTAACACAGCACAGTATATTAGACACTGCAACACATAAGAGACTATCTACAGTGCAATTAACACCCCACCCCACCCAGCCCATACTAGCTGATTCAGACTCATGGGACTCAGGGAAAGGGGCTGTTTAGCTGTGGTGTGGATATTCAGGGTTGGCCTCGAGCCAGGGCTCTAGAGCAGTGGTTCCCAGCTGGTGTGCGGCAGGAACATCCAAAGTGCACCATGAGCATGCACGAGACCTGGAGTTAAAGTTCCCTCCCTGCTCATCCCAGCCACCTGGGCTGTGAAGGGCTGGGAATAGGCAGCAGTTCAAGTAAGGGGGAAGGCACTAGAACACAGTTCTGGGGCCCCTATTTTTAGGCAGGCAGCATTCTGGCCCCCTAAAAATAGAGGAAGGCACTAGAATGGGGAGTTCCAGGGGTCCCCTAAAATAGCAGGAGCAGCCCAAATGCACCATTCAGTTGGATCCACCTTAAACTGGGCTCTACCTTAAGCCCAGCCAGCAGAAAGCTAGGGGAGGCTGGGAGTCCTGCAGGGTGGAGCAGCTTGTGTCAGCCAGCCTGCAAACAGCCCAGGTAAGGGCTTGTGGGGGTGGGGGCTGGGGGTTGTGTGGGGCAGGTGTGTGTGTGTAGCAGAGGTGGGTGGGAGTGGATGAGTCGCAGGGGGGGTGTAGCTGGGGTTGTCAAGTGGCTGGTTGGGTGTGGGGGTGTAGCTGGGGGGGTGGGGTGGCTGTGGGGGGGTGTAGCTGGGGGCTGGAGGCCTAGTTCCAGTCCCTGCAGTGATGGGAGGGTCCATCACAGGTGGCAGGAGGCTGGGAGAGGGAAGGATGGGACCCATTGGGGTAGGAGGGAGCACCAGTGAGGTAAGGATTTGCCCTGGGTGGCAGGGAGTCACTGTGGAGAAGGGAGAAGTGGGTGCTGCGCCATGCTCCCCTGCCCTACCTTCCCGCTCCCCTGCCCCCCCCACAAAGCCACTTGTGTTCTCCCTTCCTTTTTCCTCTCTTGCCCCCCTTGTGCGGTTCCCCACATGGCTCCCCTTGTCCTCTTTTGCCACCCCTGCCCAACTTTGCTCCCCAGACTCACTCTTGCCACTGCACATAACTCCTGACCTCCTGTGTTTTGCCACCCCTGTTCTGCTACCCCTACTACCTCACATAGCTGTATTTCCAAAACACTGTGTTATGGTTCATGAATATTCATGAGTAATTTGTTAATTTGAATATTCATGAGTTTTTTAATGGCAGTGTGCCTCAAAAAATTTGAAGGTACCAAGGTGTGCCACGGCAGAAAAAAGGTTGGGAACCACTGCTCTAGAGGTATGTCTACACTGGAGCCTTTGGTTGTCTTAACCTTCCTTAAATCAACCTAAGGAAAGGTCTGTCCACACTGGGAACTTATTAAGTTGACTTAATAGCACCACCTTTTAAGGTCAATCAATTCTTAAATTGACCTTATTAAGTTGACTTAAGGGCTATGCCCTGACTACACTGGCTTAAGCTGACTTAATAAGGTCAAGTTAAGCGTTACGTCAACCTAGCAGCTGCCAATGTGGACATGGGCAATCTATGGGAGTTTGGACTGTGGGATCTCTAAGTAGACTTAAAAAGGTTGACTTTAAGTTGAGTTAAAGTTGACCTTGTTAAGCTGACTTAACAGAGCCTCCAGTGCAGACATACCCTAGGATCCTGAGAACTAGAAGGGTCCCAAACCTCAAGCTGCAGCCCGTCTACACTGCAATTAAACAGCCTGTTAGCCTGAGATCTGTGAACCCAAGACAGCTGGCAGGAAGTAGCCACAGATGTCTAATTGCCATGTAGACATACTCCTTCTTCCCCTTGTGAATCTAGCACGAGGTGCAAAATATAAGTCCTCCTCTGGATTTTTGACACCCTGAGTTTCAGGGCTCTTTGAATGTGTCATATTCTAAGCAGAGGGGCCGCCTGCAAAATTCCAGTCCAGATTTCAAACTCACCTGAAGTTCAGAGATCTTCTCATTTAGATTTCTGTGTAGATCAGACCGTTTCTTATACATATGCCTGTGGGTGTGCACAGTAGGTAGAAGCTACCGTGCGGTCAAACTGTCACGTAAAATGGACTCAGCAGAATGTCAGCACAGAAAAAACAGCTCCCCTGAAGCATGTGACAGAATTCCTGACTGGTGTGAAAGACCACATCAAGATACTTTAAAATTAATGAAGATTCTCCAGTAACTAAACATCTCCTGAATGGAAAGGGATGGGGTTTGTGCTGCATCTCCCTCTTTGCTTTACCTCTAGCCCTGGGGCTTGGAGATCTAAGGACAGGATGTGATGTGGAACAACACAGTGTCAAGCAGACTGACAAGGCTGCCGGCTGAACCCAGGCCTGGGACACTCACAATCAGACTCCATAGGCTTTAGGACACTTAAACAGCAACTATGTTCAGAACCCAACCTTCCCACTCACTTATGACATCATCACACCAGCGAAACCAATGTCTGTATTTTTGGAAATGTTACCTGCTGTGACACCTGCTGTGACCCTCAGCCTTGTGCCTGCTTCCTGAAACACAACTAAGGCATGAAGAAGGGATGTGTGTACCAGCCAAGAATTGTCACACCCACACCACCGCCCTCATGGAGATCTCTCACATTGATTCCAAAAAGGTAGCCATGTTAGTCTAGTTCAGCAAAACAAGCAAGTAGTCCTGTGGTACTTTTAAAGACGAACAAATTTATGTGTCACATCTGATGAAGTGGGATTTTCTCCCACAAAAGCTCATGCGATAAATAAATCTGTTGGTCTTTAAAAGCGCCACAGGACTTCTTGCTTTTTTTGCTCCCACATCAGGGGAGCTGTCAGGTAATCAGTTCAATCAGCTTTCCAGGTGCTGTGCTGCCACAGTAGGATGAAGGATCCAGCACAGAGGCCTGGACCTGGCACATCGCTGGTGGCTCATGAAACATTATGGGAGCATTAGGTAAAAGCAACTGCTGAGACAGCACATTTTAAAACACAGCGTATGAATGAACAGATCCCATATGCAAGAACGGTGCCTCCTCTGATGTGTGCACTGTTCGTGCAATGGAGAGGCCTTGCTGGGCATCCCTGGGAAGGATCTGTTCACTATTTTGTAAAGCGTAAGGAGATGTACTGCTGAGCTTAGGAACCTCTCTCTGTCTGTGCACGCCAGCTGATAGTCAGGTCCCTCTATGTGTAAGAAATCCTGCTGTTCAAAAACAGGGAAATCAAAACGAACTGCTCTGTCTTCTTGCCCACCCCAGGTTGTTTGCTTAACAAGGTTATGGTTCCCTTTCTGTTCTGGTGAAGACAAAGCAGCTCTGACTAAACTGTCCCAGCAGACTAAGGTGAAAACTTCTGACCCAGCTTGCCTCTGAAGAGTTAACACTCAGTTTCAGATTGGATGCAGAGCTCAGAAGGATATGGGTGGGACACCATGGCAGTGAGGAAACCCTTATTCACAGTTTATTCAAAGAGGAAATGGGCACAGATTCCAAGGGAATTGTTTTGTGTTCCTGAGTAATTGGGGGAGCACCACAGACAGTCCAGCCCTTTCCCCTCCTTACAAACCTCCTCTGCTGCAGCAGCAATTAAATCAGGAAAGAGAAGCGATGACTGAACAATTTCGAGGTCCCATCATGTGTAAATCTTCATATTTATTGAAATCAAAACTAAAATGTAGCTGGGACATCTGCTTTCTGGGAAAGGGAGGTTCAGTAACTAGACACTTGACAGAAGTTGTCTGGGGCAGGAAGTGAAGTGCTGGCCAAATCTACTTATTTTTGGCAATTTGAAGCACCAACCATTTAGGGCAGGGGGCAAGGAGATTTTTAAAAAGCACTGATATAACTTTACCTCTTTTTATTTCATAACAATCTGTAGAGGAAAATGTTGCTTACCCCATTTTGTACACAGGTAAAGATAAACTGAAGCACACATCTTACAAGCCACATCTGAGTGACCTATGCATTGACCCAAACTGCCTCCAAGAAGCAAAGATCAGAAGAACAATGAATCAACCCAAAGAAAACACCAGTATCTTTTCACAATGCTATTTTAGCGGAGGGATGAGATGTAAGGGAGCAGAACAGGATGCCATTTCTAGTGCTTTCTCCCTGGCCTTGGTAACCAGAGCATTTTTCAAGAAATCTTCAGTCTTTCTAGAACAAATCCAGCTCCATTACTGAAGCAGTAGTGGGAGTCTTTCAGCTGACAGGGCATAGACCTTTTAAGGCCCCATTATCTGCATGAGCACTGCAACAGTCAACACTCCCACCAGCACAAGTGCAGTGGCATGATGTTTCCTCAAGAATGCTAGAAAAGATAGCAGATGGAGAGGGTGGAAGGGTAGCAAACCATCCAAAGGAGGCAGGGCTGTGCTGCTTACGGAGCTGGTGGGCTTCCTGAGGCAGAGTGCCCAGGGGTGGAGGAAGGAGGGGAGTGTGCTTTTAAAGAGACTTGCCAAGTTCCAAAGGGGCAGCCATGTTAATCTAGTTCAACAAAAGAAGCAAGGAGTCCTGTGGCACTTAAAGACTAATGAATTTATTTATTGCATGAGCTTTCCTGGGAGAAAATCCCATTTTGTCAGACACTTTGAAAGCTCATGCGATAAATAAATTTGTTAGTCTTTAAGTGCCACAGGACTCCTTGTTTCTTTTAAAGAGACTGTAGCTCTCAAGATGCCAAATACATAATCTGGCCCTATGTGATGATTACATATTCTTAAGGGATATGTATGACTCATTTTCAGGGATTAAATGTAACCTGCAAATCTGCAGAGCAGGGCAAGGAAGAGGGCAGGAGCTTCCAAGGAAAGATTTTGCTGAAAACAAAACTTACAAAAGCCTTTCAACTGCAGAGCACTGAAAATAGATTTCAGCTCCAATGTGTGTGGGGTGGGGGAGAGAGATGAGAAGAGCTGGGAGGTAGGGGGGGATCAAACAATTGACAACAGGCTGGAGGAAAAAAGGAGGGCACAGAGGTTGCCAAAGAGTTTTTAAATCCATTTCCTACAGGACCAGGAGAGCCAATTTGTTGCATCTTAGTCTGAACAGGGAGCTCTGCTCTGCAAGAGACACTTCAGCTTCACTCCAGACACAGCCCTTTGCTACTCACTGCTGCATCCTTCAAAACAGGAAGCATTGCCAGAGCATTAATTTATCTCTTAATTGCTGTCCTTTTGTTGCAGGGAAAAATGTTTAGTCATACATTTAATCCTCCCCACCCCCACTCCGACCCCCTGTGATTGCAAACACAATGAGGAGTTTTGAGATTGATTTTATTTCACCTTCCAAGAGATCCGTTAACTCATTCCCTGGTTTCGTTAAAGATCCTTGCTCTGCAGTACCTGCCTTGCCTCTGGCCCAGAGAAGGAGTGGAATTCTTTGGGATTCCTCCTTGTCATTATTCTCCTTCACTTTTGGTTATTGTTTGCAGTGTCTCAAGTTCTCCTGCCCACCCCCAGTTTACTTTAAACAGATATCTTATTTGTTCATAACATGCTGCATGTTTGCCCTGGCAGAGGAATCTTGTATTGTATTTTGTTTTGCCTTTTTTTTTTCCAAAAATGTGTTTTAAATTTCTTTAAAGAGCCTGAGAACCAATAGCAGATGTGATGAAGTTATGATTAACTGGATAATTAAATTTAATTCTTTTACTGCATTTTAGTTTTGAATTTCTTTACAGTGCATTGTGCGTGTATGTGACAGCAGGGTGTGTATGAACTGAGGAAAAGATGCTGATGAAGCAAAATTCCTGTTTGAGGAGATACAATAAAGAATGTCAGACAATGCAAGGAGCAAGTCTACAAAATGTTAGCTGGTCTCCCAGCCGGCAGTATAGGAGGGAAGAGGGTGTAGCTAACGGCAGCTGAAACCAACTGACTGTATGGGTATGGTGTGTTATCTCCTGTGGTGGGATTCTCTTTTTCAGTACAGTAGGGGATGGAGGCTTCTGGGGCTTTTGGACAGGGCACTGGGCAAGGGCCAGGAGATTTGGTTCTGCTCCTGGCTTTGCAGTGTGACCACAGGAAAGTCAGTCACTTCACCTTTCTGTACCTATATTTTGCCTGCCACCCTTTGTCAGCCTTGTTGATTTGAGACCAAAATGTGGTGGCCCCTTTTTTCGCTCGCTACCCCTTGATAGAGTTACTGTGTTTGCCTCACCTGCAAACCTCATGGTGTGGGGCTGTGGGGGCAGAGGACATCCCCAGCATCACTCCTCAGTAACCTGACTGCCATGTAGTGGATAGGCACTGCCATCCCAGGCAAGCCTGCCATTTCTGGATCTGATCATTGTTCCATAGGCATGGAGACCCACCAGTCTCTGGACACTGGCAGGGCTTGGTTCCCATTGAGTGACAGGGTCAGGATCATGCCTTTCAGTTTTACCCTGAGCTAAATGGTGTCTGAACTAAATGTCTTCTTATATTTTATGGCAGCTGTTATCATTTTTATGTGCAGAAGCTCCCACATCTTCATCAGAAGTTTTACGTGCAGACCAGTGATGTGATATGGCCCATTGAAAAAGATGTTGCATCAATATAGGGTGTCTTCCATCTAAAGATTTCAAAGGATTTTGCAAGTGCTGATGAATTGCACTTCCCAATGCTTTCAAAACCGGTACAGACCAGTCTACACTCGAAAGGTGTAAATTCTAACATGCCCGAGCTAGCATATCATTCATTAACTGGACTATGTATGTGACTTGGTTGATACATACTACAAGTTCGCTCATGTGCATTAATGTAGAGATGTTTGAATCAGAACAACATTAACACACACTGTGGATCTTCTAGTCAGTGCCTGCAGAGGCTTCACAGGCCAGTTAGAGCACAACACACTAGTGTGCATAAGAATTTATACCCCTGCTAGTGTAGACTAAGGTGCCATGTAAATAAACCGTTAGTGAACAAAATATTAAGAGCAGCACTATATTTAGGGATGATTTTCAAAAACAGGCCTCATTTTTTTAGCAGCGCAAACACCTTCAGGTGTGATTTTATGCTTGTATTTATGTGTGTTTAGGAACTTGGTTTATGCATTTAACTGGGGTTTTACGTAGCTAGGAGACCACAACTGTAAGCTCAAATAAATGTGGGTACACAGTTGTTTATTTTCACCATTTTCCACACACAAAAATAGAGTTACTGTTAAAGCTAGTTGAGAATCTCGTTCCTGGTAGCTGTTTGACCCACCACCACAGACATAATAAGGCTTAGAACTGGTTGGACACTCAGCAACAAAGTTAGATCCAGGAGTGATCTTCGTGCAGATAGTCCCCTGCATCTGCTTGAAGCCCATTTAGTTCTGTACTAGTCTAGGAGGCTGCCTACAGACTACTCAGGATTGGGACCTTGGCTCTCAGTTATTCCAGTATAAACAAGGACAGAATTTGGCAGCCTATTTTGAAGGCATTTTGGTAGATAAGTGAGCTGAATTGCCTTCAGTGAACTCTACAAAACTATTAGGAGAGTTGCTTATCTTTTGCACACCGTAATTTCTAGCTATTTAAACACACAAACATCTTTGTATGGTAAATGTGGAGATTTGGCTTTAAATCTTCACTACAAATCCATACTCCTAAATCATTAATCCAGCCTGTCCCCCTATTCCATTCCCCTAGAATTAGAATAAATGATATTGCTAATTAAAGTGTACTGCAGAGATTGGAGTGTAACTATTCTAAACTAAAATGCCATCTGTAATGACACAGTCACTCATCATTGCCCAAGGCAAGGTTTTCAAGTCAAACTTAGAAAGAGCCAAACTTCCTACTTTTTTTCTTTTCCTTCTTTCTTTAGCTGCATATGAAGGGAGAGAATTGAACTATTTCAGGGGTCTGCAGCTCTGGAGCTACCTGCAGTTCTTTGGCTGCCCCTTGCAGCTCCTGGCTCCAGACCCCCTGCCACTGGGGGACTCTGGGGGCAGCCCCAACCACCACCACCACCAGACTCTGGGGGTAAGGGGGGCTGTTCCTGGTTCCACCCCCCCCCCCCAGCAGGCACCCTGGTGCAGCACCCCCCCCCCAGAGGCTACACCCATTACAGGTCTCAAAACACATGGTTATTGAAGGAGTTTTTTAAAATGGCTCTTCTTATCTTTCAGGTGCTGACCTCTGAACTATTTAGTCTTGAAGACTGCTGGGGACAGGAGCCCACAGAGATTCTGGTTCATGCTTGACTAAAAAATTATGTTAAAAATACAACATCCCCAGCAGAACTTGCTAAAGAAAATTAAACCAATAAGAAAGTCTTTAAAAAGAGATTAAGAAGAAAAAGACATCAAATCTAAAACTAAAAGAAGTTTAGCACCACATTCTTCTGATTATTTCTTTTTCCTTTTCAGCAGTATTCAGTTTTTCTTCTTATGTACCAAGCTGAGGACCACTGTTTTGCCAAATTTTGCAGTTTTATCATAAATATTGAAATATTTGGAGTGTTTCTTATGCTGCTGCTGCTAGAAACATGGGATTAGTGGAGATTAGCTACATACATGTTTTTTAAAAGCAAGTTGGTAGGCCTCATGATTGTGGAGAAAAGCTTGGAAACATGTACTGAGGGAAACCTATAGGTTTGAGACCCAAAGTAAGAAAAAGAATATTTTTTAAAAAAAATCTCAAGACTTTTATGCCCATCTCTTGATTTTGGAGACCTGACTCATGATTTGTTTAATGCTTGAGACTGGCAATAGTGGAATCATTAGATTTGGCTAGAATTAAGTTACTTAACTTTCTGATCTGTGTGCAACATACCTCTGAGCTGAATATAAGATTCAACTAGAAGCCAATGAAACCAAGATCAGGTGTACTGCGTGCTACAAAACACCCAGATGGATCACTTCTAAAACAACAGTGCTCTTGAAAGAGTAACACTGCTTTACACTTTAACATTGCTTTAACAGTCATATCTGGGAGCTCCAAGTTTGGCAACATTAACTGGATACATACAGATGTATCCTCTAAAGGCCTGTGGGGCAAAAGCCTCAACAGGTGCAAATCAGTACATCTCCATTGAAGTCAATGGATCTATGCCAGCTCAGCTCAGCTCACAATCAGTATTGGCCAATCCCCCAAACTACTGCTTTGGGCAAGAATGCTTTCAGGAACTGATATACTTGACCATGATTGTGGTTAACCCAGTGTAGGGATATAATGAGTATATAAAATTAGTCATACCCTGAAGTCTGCAGCCAAAAAAAAATGGCACTGAATCTCATGAGGTTCAACAAGGATAAGTGTAAAATCCTGCACTTGGGATGAAAAAACCCCATGTACTGTTACAGGCTGGGGAGTGATCAGCTAAATAGCAGCACTGGAGAAAAGGACCTGGGGGTCATGGTGGATGGGAAGCTGGACATGAGTCAGCAGTGTGCTCTTGCTGCCAAAAAGGCCAATGGCATACTGGGCTGTATCAGAAGAAGTGTTACCAGCAGATCGAGGGATGTGATCATTCCCCTCTATTCTGCACTAGTGAGGCCACATCTGGAATACTGTGTCCAGTTTTGGGCTCCCCACTACAAAAAGGACATGGACAAATTAGAGAGAGTCCAGAGGAGGGCAACCAAAATGATCAAAGGGCTGGAGCACAAGCCCTATGAAGAAAGACTGAAGGAACTAGGCTTATTTAGCCTGCAGAAGAGAAGACTGAGGGGGGGATTTGATAGCAACCTTCAACTACTTGAAGGGTTGCTCCAAGGAGGAGGGAGCTCGACTGTTCTCGGTAGTAACAGAGGGCAGAACGAGAAGCAATGGTTTCAAGTTACAGCTGGGGCGGTCCAGGCTGGATATTAGGAAAAACTTCCTTACTAGGCGAGTGGTGAAGCATTGGAATAAGTTGCCTAGGGAGGTGGTGGAATCTCCATCTCTGGAGGTGTTCAAGTCCCAGCTGGACAAAACACTGACTGGGATGATCTAATGGGAGTGGTCCTGCTTTTTTTGGCAGGGGGTTGGACTAGATGACCTCGTGGGGTCCCTTCCAACCCTATGATTCTATGATTTGCCAAATTGGTTTTCTTCATCTCTGGACAATCTTATATGTTAATCAAGGCCACACGGTACCATTAGAACAAGCATTCATTCCTCAAATATTTACAAATGGACAAAGTAAAAAGCTTTCATAATTGACCTAGGGAAGGAGGGAAAAAAACCAGCTGCCTAACCAAGGTGGCTTTCTAATAATGGAGCAGGTTCGTACTCAATACACTTGAGGATATTTTATGATGGTTTCTTAAGATGGAAGGGTGGCTAATGATCCCAACATAGAAGGTTTTAAAATCATGATATTTTAGGTACAGAAAAGCTATTTTAGATCACTTACAGAGCTTTTATGGCTTCCCCTGAGCCCTATACAGTTAGACTTGTGGTAAATGTGGATATGTCTGCCCTGCAATTAAACACCCGCAAGTGGCCCATGTCAGCTGACTCGGGCTTGGTAGGCAACTGGACTGTAAAATTGCAGTGTGGACATTTGGGCTCATCTCCATGAGCGAGAGGGTGGGGGAAGAGGGAAGGAAGGATCCATGAGGCCAGGCTCCAGCCCGAATCCAAAAGTTAACAATGCAAGTTTTTGCACCTCCATAACCGAAGCCCGGCAAGCCCAAGTCAGCTGATATGGGCCAACAGCAGGTGTTTAATTGCAGTGTGGACAGCTCCTAAAGCACTTGGCTTTGCAGACAGAAGGGTATGAAAAATAGTCCCATAATGTTTTTTTTTATGTCTCCAAAACAATCCTAAATTAGTTTTTTCTGTAAAATCTGTAGCATATGTAGAATACATGATAATGCAGTGTAAGGGTTTTATTGGCATGAATTTGGTATGGATGCATTACTAAAAAGTTACAAAGGGTTCAGACCTTAAATCTGCCCCTGTTGCAGGACTGAAAACTGCCCCTGTAACAACCCAGACTGGAGAAATTCCATGTGTGAGGTTGATTTACAAAAACATAATGGTAGCTGTCTGAAGATGAGCAGAGTTTTGGACTGTGAAAAGCATTCCCATTCAAAATAGTTTAGCAAGTAGAGTGCAGCTGAGATCATCAAATGTGTATTGTAGATGCAATCATCGCAAGACTATTGCTTTCACAAATATGATGTGTATGTATGAGATATCCCACACAAATGCAGAGGGATCACATTTTGCTGTCATTACAAGCATTCAGCAGTCAGGTTGAAATCATTAGCATTATGCCTATGTAACTGGGGGGGAAAAAGAGACCTAGTATGTACCTATTTCAGAATATAAACTCCTGGGTATAATGACCAAGTCTTCTTTGGTAGAGCTTTGACAACACTGTTGGCACTCAATAAGTAATAAGTAATAACATATTCTATATGCTTATAATGTGCACAGATAATTAGATATGATTGTTGCATGTATATATCAAACATTAAATTTCTTCTCTGGATACTTTTTCGTACTCTCCCAATGGTTAAACTGAATTTTCTCAAATATTTTTCTTTCTCTTCCGCTCTGTGCTGAGGATGTTTCAGTGAACTGAGTCAAAAAGGAAGGTGGCATCAGAAAAGATAGCAACATCAGGAGCCTTCATTAAAATGAAATCGCCATTTACTATCATTGCCAGTTCAATAAAATGAAATTTCCATTTCTTATTATGGCCAGTTAAATACTCCTGTTTTCCATCATCACATGATAGCAGTATGAGGTTCCCTTTGAGCTCTGGGCCCAAACAGTCATGGGAAGTATCACCCTGAGATTAGGACAGTTTTAAATAACAAGCTAGATCTCAGTGATCTAAGATGGCTGGTTTTCCTTCCTTCTCCTCCCCCTTCCCCTGAAAACCATCATAGTCTCATCCCACAAAAGCTTCGCAGCTGTGAGCTGTCCTCAAGCTTACTTGAATTTTCAGGGACAGTCACTCCACTTCTTAAACAGTTTTTCAGGTTCCCAGGGCTTTCTTTTAAAAAACTGCTTTTTATTACTTGAAGAAAAATAAAAATCATTCCCAACCCCCCGACCTGTGACGTTAAGAAAAAGGTTAAAACCTACTTCTGCCTCTGTCCTCTATTTCAATCCATTAAAGGAAAATGAGGCGGGGGAGGTCTGTGGCTATTTGACCTTTCAGGAAATTGAAGTATCTTTTCTGCCGACTCTTTCCTTGGCCCCAGAGGGTGACTGATGAGTTCAGGCTTAATATGAGGGAGCAAAGAAAAGTTACGATTTTTTTTTTATGGGGGAGACGGAGGAGGGAGACAGAAAACAGAACAGCCATATCTTGGAGCTCCAGGTTTGCCAGCATTAATTGGATATATACAGATGTATCCTCTGAAGGCCAATGGGGCAAAAGCCTCAGCTGGTGCAAATCAGTACATCTTCATTGAAGTCAATGGATCTATGCCAGCTCAGCTCAGCTCACAATCTGACTCTAAAGAGGAATTCCTGGTCTTTACAGTGGGAGAATATTACCTTCAAAAGGCAGGATCCAGACCAGGAAACCAAGGAAGACAATAAAGATGTGGAAATATTCTTTTGAAGATCAGAGTTTTCACTCAGGCTGAATAGTATCATGTTCAGCATTTGACTTTGACTACATGGTTTTGAGCAAGGGAGTTACATAAATTGTACCAAGCAGGAACAGTCCCAGGAGGCACTTTGACAGGGCTCGCTTACAGCTAGCTCTTTCCCTGCAAAACAAACGAGGAGTCTAGTGGCACTTTCAAGGACTAACAAATTTATTTATCACATGAGTTTTTGTGGGAGAGAATCCTACTTTGTCAGACCCCTGAAGATCCTTGTTCCCACTGGATAGTAACGGCCTATACCAACAGTAAATTACGCCTCACCCTGTGCTAGCTCTAGAGTGATCAGAGAGCAAGCAAGAAAAATTGAGAGAGGGTGGGGGGTAATAGGCATCGCTATAAGGCAAAGTACCGAACGTCAGGACTGTCCCTTTGAAATTGGGGGATCACCCTCACTAGCTCAATCATTCTTAGCAAGTGAGAACGTAGTTGAGTCAAAGCTCTGCCTGTTTCCTACCCCTCTTTCTCCTCTCCCACTGTCTCTGAGAAGAGACTAAGCAACGATTTGCAGATCTGATTCTCAGATCTATGCAATCCACGCAGTGAGCAAAGGGAGATCTTTCTCCTTCTTTCTTCCTTTCATGAGTATATGGTCTGAGTCCTGATTCTGCCATCCAGGAGTAGTGCTGTTGATCTCAAATGGCCACTCCTGGAAGAAGACACTATTTAGTGTAAGAAACGGGTTTTCCATCTGGCACACAATAGCAAAAGGTATGGGCCTTTTCCTAATGCTTCAGGAGTAGTCCCATTTTCTTCTATGGGACTATTTCCACAGTCAGCTCCTGCACTTCAGGAGAAAACAGGATCAGAATCTGACCTAGGGGAACACCAGTTCTGTGTTGGTCAGAAATGTGTAATGATGCCACCTAATCGAGTGAAACAAGCATTGTCAATGAGACCAGAGAGATACAAGGGAAGGCTCTGTTCAGAGAGTGACAATACTTGAAGCATTATTTATATTTATTATTACTATTGTTAAATACTGGCAAGATCTCTGTCCCCAAAGAACTTACAGTCTGAATAATAGCTGATTTGCCAGCTTCTCTCCTATAATATGCAAACCATTTCTCTTTCATGTTGCTGTTCGTCTTCTCCAGTGAACTTTCCTTTTGTCTAGACTAATACTGTGACTCTAACTATGGGCTGTGACTTCTTCCTACTGGCTGAATGAGCCTGATAAATCGATCCTGATGGTCTAGTGTGAACCATCATTGCTTTAAAGACTTAGTTTCTGAGATGATGGGAGTGGCTGGTAACAGCTTATCCCCCACTTCTCCTTTGTCAGCTGAATACAAGCCTTCCTCTCTAGTCACAGCACAGTCAGGAAGGTGGCTACTTGAAGCAGATGGGTAAACGACTACAGTTATAGAACCAAATAGGACTATGTTCAGCTCCATTTGACTGTCTTGTTTAAATGGAAGAATCTTAATGGCCCAGTTGGCTTGGAATTCCTAACAGCTCTTCCTCAGCCCTCTGCTAGGTAAAGACTGAATCGAAAAGCAAGTGCAATTAGCAACTGCCATGGCAGTTCTGTGGATTTATTACTGAGGAGTGTTGAGCTGATGCACAAGTCTTTGTGCTAGAGCCACAACATTTTTAATCTCCTCAATTCACTGTAATTTCCACTGGCCTGGATCCCAGGGACATAACTCCACTCCGGAACTCAGGCTTCCTGAGTTGCAGCCTATTGTAATGCTACCATGTTCCCTGTACCATGAATAAAGACCTCTTTTATGAACAAACATTACAGAAATCCAAAGAAGTAACCTTTTAAGTCAGCTGACTGCATGTGGGGCATGCATGATTGTTTGCAAAGCAGTGATGCCAGCAGTGTGTCAGTGAGTTGCCTTGGGCAAATATTTTGGGCAGATCATGTGTGTTGTGAAAGACTTGGCTAGCAATGAAAATGTAAGTATTTGACATTGTGCACATTCCAAAGCAAATTGCACTTCCATCTACACTTGCCCACTGTGCTTCCCTGCATTCACATTATTAGATATGCACAAACCCATACCCCGTAGGCTCTTTCACTATTATTATATGTGCAAATGATATCTTTCTGGATGGTTTTTTTCCTTCAAGTCAATTCAAATTTTTCTTCCAAAATCCAAACCAGAAATCCAGCAAGCATTGCTCTCTACACTACTTAATAGGGTTGGGACGGAAGTGGGTTTTCCCATTCTGTGAGAATTTTCAAGATCTCAAAACAAAATCCTTCCCAAATCAAAATGGAAAGTCAAACTTTTTGAAAACTGTCATGAACCAACAAAGTAAAAATAAATCACTTTAGGTAAATTTAATTTTTTAAAATGATTTTGAAATGTGTTTTCAGTTTTGACCATTTTATCCTTTCTTTAATATTTTAAGTCAAAACTTAATAAAATTTCCAAATGAAAAGTCACATGAACTTGAATAATCAAAGCTTTTCCATTTGAAAATACTCAAACGGAATGTTTTCACAATTTCACGATGTTTTCCCAGCAATTTCTCTACTCAGGAGATGTGTCAAAACCAAACCAGTTTTAAAACACAAATAGTTTCAGTTTCAACAAACAGACATTTCTGGCAGAAAAGCAATATGCCTGAAAATTCCTGACCAGCTCTAGTACACAATAACCTGTCAAAAACAGCAGCTCATTAGAAAAATAAGCTGCACTTCCCTGTGACATCGCTAGGTGGCATATGGCTATGAACAATAAAGAGGATCTAATTGGAAGGAATGAATACAATAGAATCAATACCAAAGACAATTTACCTATTGCCAGGAAAACATTTCACTCCACCAATGCATTTGATTGGAGAACCACATAAAGCATTAGGACTCTTTAAAATTCCTTCTGCCCTTCAGAGTGAATTGAATAACAATGAGTTCCTGTAAAAAGGGCCCTCCTCTTTTTATGGGAGAGCAGGATTTCAAAAGAGCAAAGACTGTTCATTGCACACCTTGACCTGCAAGACCTGCTGAAAAATATGTTTCTCTCTCTAGCTTCCACCACCCCACCCCCAGATGGGAGCTCAGTACTCTCCTTTTTTCCATGGCAACCCACTCCTCTATTTAGTACCCACTTCAGATCTTCCAAAGAAGGCACTGTGTTATCCAGCAGGGCAACAGTATCAGTGCAGGTAGAAAAATGTCAGTCAAAAATATATTTTGAGGAAAACCAGAAAAACATAGTTTGCAAAACATGTTTTCAACTTGTTTTGGCTAGTTCTGAACAAAATGGGGTGTGATACCCTCCACTGAAGCAAATGGTAAAACTCCCATTGACTTCCTTGAGGCCAGAGGTTAGGCCAATACTGAGCGCTTATCATGGAAATGCCATACTATAAATATGGTGTAAGAGGTTAGTTAGTAATAGCGAGAGATACACCTATTGACTCCAAGCTTTATTATTGTGCCATGTAAAAGTCATTCAGACCTAGCACCAAGTACATTAATAACCAACCCAGATTCCTAGAGCCCTCTGTCATCTCAGGCTATGTCTACATCTGCTTCTTAATTTCAGACTTCCTAGTCCAAACTAAAGAAGTCTGAGTTTAGTCCAAACAAACCTCAGGCTAGTTTGGACTAACCGCGGCTTTTTAGTTCAAACTAGCTGTGTGTCCTAGTTTGAACTAAATTTTTAGTTCAAACTAGAACACGCAACTAGTTCAAACTAATGTCTTAGTTCGACCTTCTTTAGTCTGAACTAGCCATTATTTTGGGTCTTGCCCATGCTTAGTTCGAACTAAAGTTCAAACTAAGCCAGCTAGTCCAAACTAACCAAGGGTACTAACTAGTTCAGACTAAGCTTTACCTAGGCTGAACTAAGAAATTTCTTAGCTCAGACTAGGCAAAGCCTAGTGTGGCCAAGGGCTAAATTAGTCCAGACCAGGGATCTCAAACAAACAGCCCCTAAAGCTATTTCCTGTGGCCCGCAGTGGCACTATTGCTACCGATATTTGCAATATTGTTGTATGAAAAGGTTTCACTGGTGCGGCCCTTGGGCTAATGTACTCGTCCTCATGAAGCCCAGTACTAGTCCTCATGCAGGCCTCATGGTGATTTGAGTTTGAGACCTCTGGTCCAGACAAATGTTCCCGCTAACTACTCGTAGACTGTGTGCACAAACAATTTCTTTGTGTGCACAAAGACATTTCTTTGTGAGCACCAATATTAGCACTATTGAATTTTTTTGTGCTCACTTTATTTTGTTGTGTGCGCAGGTTTCATGACTTGTGTGCGCACGCACACGCACACAGCTAGAGGGAACAGTGGTCCAGACTAAGCTTACTTAGTCTGAACTAATTTGCTAGTCTAGACGTAGCCTCAGAGTCACCCCCTATAGTTTGTTCCCCTCCCTGAACTCCTTTGCTGTCAGCAATTGTCTCACACCGCATATTTAAAGCTCCTTTCTCTAGACATGACAAGGCACTATGAGTTGCACACAAACCATGAGTATCCCAGAATCATGTTATCTGATGTGCAGAGCAGTTCTCCATTCATCTCCCGCTCTCAATCATATGAGTAGATATGAATGTCCAAAGAGCCAGAAGTCCACAAGCAACTTGAATAGTGCTTATGAGAATTTATCGGAACCTCTTTGGTTTGGAAATTTTTCTGGCCAGGATTTCTCAAGAGCACACCACACTTTCAGTCTGGTTGAAAATACCACAAGAATAACCTTTCTCATTGTATTTCAGGGTTTTTTTCCTGGTTCCTGTCCAATCCTAAATCAGGAAGTGCAGAAGTGTGAGAAAATTTTATAAAAAGAAAAATAAAAGAGTTTAATGATGGCTTTTACTTCTCAAAAAAGTTTTTGTTCTGTTCAGGCCTGAGGCAAAGATTTGAGCCTGTTCCTATTTATGCCAACAGGTTTATCCATTGTTAGTTACCGCTGGGTGGGAGGGTCATGCAGTTGCTAAAGCACAGCCATGCAAGTCTAGTAAACTCTTCCTGTTGACCCCTGCTCTGCCACTATGCATGTGACTTTAGTTAACTCTCTTATTCACTCAGTGCTTCCATTTCCCCAGTATGTAAATAAATATACTATTTACCCTCCTTTGGAAAAATTTTTGAGATTCTTAGATGAAAGATGCCATGCAACTAAAAAGCAAAGTGTTATCATAGCAGAAAGTATTTTGACACTTAGAAGTGTGTGTATAAGTATTTCTTTAGTCAATGGAATACATTTTCAGTGACTTAAGATACAATGTGATGTGATGACTCCACAATATTAATGGGAATAAAAAGTTGTAAACACTTTAATCAGCATAAAGAAGCGATAGAACTCACAACAGCCACAGGGCGGAGACCGGTTGTATAAGAGTGCCATTTTTGTGTCCTCACATTTCTAAACACAGCCACAGGTTTAACTACAGAAATTAAATCACAAATGTTTTGAGAAATACAATAATTCAGCTTGCCAAATTGGGTGCCCCTGTGAACATTCAAAGGAGGGGAACAGAAGTGCGTGAGTGTCCCTGGGTGCACACTGTGTCCTGCAGAACCAATAACAATTGGGATAATAGGGAAGAAGACAAAAGCCTAGATTGAGTTTGCAAGGCTGGCAGCTAGAAAAAATAGTTTTTTACTTATGAACCAAGCACATGTGAGATGGAAAATATTGAGAGACAACAAGCTTGGAGCCCTATGTGGCTATTTTTAGAGTAGCTTAAAAAAAGAAATGTAACTTGTTATAAACAAGGAATCTGGTGGCACTCTTTAGCTATGTCTACACTTGCAAAGTTAATTCGAAATAGTTATTTCAAATTAACCATGTTGACTTTAAATTGAAGTTATTAATTCAAATTAGAGAGTCTTCAGTAGACTCCTAATTTGAATTAAAGTAGGCTTTATTAATTCGACTTAGAGAGTCTACACTAGACTCTCTAATTCAAATTATTGAGAGGTAGGAAAGTCAATAGGGTAATTATATCAAATTAAGCCTACTCCACAGCTAACACTGACTTAATTCAAAATTATAACTTTGAAGTAACCATCACGTCAAAGTTAAAGGAGGTTTTATTGTATCGAACTAGCCTTTCCTTATTTCAAAGTAAGGAAAGGCTTAATTTGATATATTAAATGTCAGTGTGCCTGGGGAGTAAGTTATTTCGAATTAAGCCTCCTTAATTCAAAATAACTTGCAATGTTAGATGCGACTAACAAATTTACTTATCGCATAAGCTTTTGTGGAAGGAAATCTCACTTCATCAGATCTTCAAAGCACCTGCCGAAGTGGAATTTTTTTCCCATGAAAGCTTATACAATAAATGAATGTGTTAGTCTTTAAAAGTGCCATCAGATTTCTTGTTTTGCTGGACTAGACTAACACAGTTACCCTTTTGGAATTTAGTAACTTTTTATAGTAATTTTATGCCATTAAATACCTCATTGCACAAAGTTCTTACCACTGGAGGTTTGCTCCTTGACATGCATGGGTAAAGACTGCAGTAAAACATGCGTCCATGTCCAGCAAAAGTTTGCTTCTTAGGATTCACAAACTGTGTGGAAAGAATTTGGGAGAGGGATTAAATTAAAATTAATTAATTAGTTAAATATAATAAAGATGTCAATTTTTTGTGCACTTCAATGTGAAGACCCATTCATTCAGAAGGCCAGCATGGGTGAGTACAATTCTTATTCTAGCTGGTGAAATAAATGATCAGTCACTTGAAAGAGAACTTGCTTAATTTTTCATTGTTTACATAGCAGTAGACTGACAGGTTGAACACGCTTCCAAATCCGTTCTGTAGAAAACCAGGTTGAACAAACTACTAAGGACTGACAGCCACGAGAGAGGCTTCTTCCTTTAGTTGTTTACTATTTGCATTTCAGTACAGCTCAGAGTAATAATTCCTGAGGAGTTTTCTGTTTAAACTGCAATTTATTCAGTTCTCTTCATCTTCCCCCCAGGCCCGGATTCAGCAATGCATTTAACTACGTGCTTAACTTTAAACAAGTACTTGAGTTCCAAGGACTTCAAAGGAATTTATTCACATGCTCAAAAGTTAAGCTTTGCTGAATAGGGTGAACTTTACTGAATAGCAATGGACTGCTGAATAGGAGGCCATAGTCAGTACTGTCTACACACTTCCCAGTTAGTAGCCTCTTAACCTCCCAAAAATCCACTTGAATTTCAGGATTTGGCCCAACATTTGAAAAACAGCAAGGGTTCTGCATATGAAGTTGTGACTCATTCTGGTTCACTTTCTCTTTCCCTCTTATGTTTCATTTTACCCACTTCTGCTTCCCTTGTTCCATCCAGTTCTGGACACTGAAGTGAAGCACCGTGAGAGAGCCCAGCCGGCAGCCGTAATTACTGAAAACCTCACTATAAAGGACTGCTTTGGGGAAATTCAGGCGAATGTCTCAGGCTTCCAAAGTTCCAGTATTACACCTAATTTTTGGGTGCCTTTCTGATCTGAACTTCAGCACTTTCTGAATGCCCCATTTAGAATCAGCTGGCTAGCTTGACTGTCACTCTATTTGCAGCACTGACTCGTTTTTTAAACTCATTTGGGGCCAGCTAGCAGAATTTTTACATTGGTGAGTTAACGTCAAAGGCTATATCTACATCTAAAAATTTAATTCAAACTTGCAAGTCTGAGCTAAATAAGTCCAAGGTTAGTCCGAACTAACCTCAGTCTAGTTCAAACTAACTGCAACTTTTTAGGTCAAACTAGCCACACATTCTAGTTTGAACTAACTTTTTAGAATGTGCAACTAGTTTTAACTAATGGCTTAGTTTAAACTTTTTAAGTTCGAACTAGTCATTATTTCCCTTATTGCGTGTGCTTAGTCTGGACTAATTTGGCAATGTAGACGTAGCCAAAGGGACTATTCCCACATGAGTAGCTGCTCACCAATAGGACTCTGCAATCTGGCCCATGTTTACTGGGAGTTTCATCAGGACTTGTTAAATTGCAGTAGAAGTATGTAGGATTAAAAAAAAATGTGGGATCAGTCAAATACTGTTTATTTTATGCAGACCATTTCTCTATAAGAGAGACAAAGGATATTCATAACAGTGGGGTCCTTAACTGTCTCAGAACACTTTTAGATAGCAGTTTTAAAAGCTTTTTCTCTCAACTTCTTACTAATGCTCTGTGGAGCAATAGGAAACTTAACAGGCCATAAGGAATGCACAAGGCCAGTCCTTGGCCCATCCTGTACCCTAAAAATATAACCTGATTCCTGCAGTGGTTATTTTAGTGCCAGACAAGGAACTACTTCCTTAAGATGAAAAGACTCAAACACTGGTACCCTCATAAACAGGATCTTAGTATATGGAGAATAAGCAGACAATTTAGGCTGCAAGAGGCTCATGCAGACACAGACAAAAACAGACATAAACATGCAAGATAGTGAGATAAACAACATGGTTCTTAAGAGAAAAATACCCAACTGGGGTTTTATTTTTCAGGAAAAAAATGGTGAGGATTTCTTAGGGGCTTCTGCTAGGCTTTTACTTTCTACTGTCACTAGCGTTACCAGTCTGAACATGTCCTACCAACCTTTCTAACCCTGCAGAGTAAAGCTATGTCTACCTGCAATTAAAAATCCGCTTCTGGCCTGTGTGACTGACTGATGTGCAGGGCTTAGGCTAAGGGGCAGTTTAATTGCAATGTAGACATCTGAGCCTGAGCCCTAGGTTCCTGCAAGGTGGGAGGGTACCAGACCTCAGGATACAGTTTGAGCTGGAACATCTACACTGCAATTAAACTCTTTAGCCTGAGCTTTGCAAACCTCGGCCTGCTGGCACAAACCAGCCACAGGGTTTTAGTTGCAGTGTAGATACACTCTAACCCAGTGGGTCTCACCCAGGGCCACGTGTACTCCTGGGATCATCTGGAGGTCTTCCAGAGGGCACATCAGCTCATCCAGATACTTGCCTAGTTTTACAACAGGCTACATAAAAAGCACTGGCGAAGTCAGTACAAACTAAAATGTCATACAGACAATTATTTGTATATACTGCTCAATGTGCTGTATACTTAAATGTAAGTACAATATTCACATTTCATCTAATTTTATAATGATGTAAAAATGGGAAAATCAGCCATTTTACAGTAACAGCAGGCTATTGTAACCCATGTGTCTAAAAAGGTGCAATCTCTTTTAGGGATCCCTTACGGCTGGGTTACGTTGCTGGGCAGACTTTGCAGCCCAGAAACCAGAACTTTCTGATAAGAGGGTGTGGGAACACATTGAGCATGCTCCACAAGTTTTATTGTTATGCTGGAGTTACTTGCCCAGGGAGAAGCCTGAGAGCTGCAGCCCAGAGAGGAGCGGTGATGGAGAGCTGCAGAGTCCATGTGCCCAGTGACTGAGCGAGAGGACCTGAGCCCGGGGTGGACTGCAGGATGTTTTCTCCCTGCTCTGGACTGTTTTACAGGGGGATTTTCTGTTGTGGAGCTGAAAGCTGGATGGCCAGTGACCTGATTGCATGGTGCTGGTTGAGGAGAGGAAAGGAAGGACTGCATGGATTCCAGCTGAAGATTCCTGCAGCCAGAGAAGATGAGGATTGGTTCTCTTTTGCATTCAAGCCTCAAGGACTTAAAAGACTGCAATTGAGATAAGGATGATTGCACCTGAACATTGGGACTCCTGGGTTTCTTACTGTTTTGTTTAGATTTATTATGGTGTCTTAGAATAAGATTTGTTTAGTTGGTTAATAAAGTTAATTGTTATGTTTATGCTGAGTGGTAGTCTAATGTGGGATGGGAACTGTGAGCAGTCTTTGCTGTGAGTCCTGAACAGACTGGATCCTGGCTCTCCAGCTGTTTTCTGTAGAAGTTTCTTTGTTAGGCACTGGAGTGGGGCAAGTGAAAGCATTTGAGCCCACCCTAGCAGGTTACATACACTATGGCACTTTTTTTTTTCTGATTTTGTAAGTGTAACCTTCAAGGGTGGGCTAGCATTCATTCAATAGCTCCTCTCCAGTGCCTAACAGATAAACCCCTGGAGAAAGCAGCTGGAGAGTGAGGATTCAGTTCTAAAGGGACTCACAGTGAAGAGTGCTCACAGTTACTAACCCACATTAAAATACTACTCAGAATAAACTAACAATGAACTTTATTAACTACTAACTTGCAAACCTTAACCTAAAAAATCAAAATGAATTTAAACAGAACAGTCACCACTGAAAGATACCCAAGAGTCCCAAAGTTCGGATGGAGTCACCATTATCTCAATTGCAGTCTTCTGTTCAAGTCCCTGAGGCTTGAGTGGAAGAAGTTACAAATCCTCTTCTTCTCTGGCTGCAGGAATCTTCAGGAGAATGCCATGCAGTTCTTCCTTTCTCCTCTGTAACCAGCACCATGCAGTCAGGTTACTGGTTAACCATCTCTCACTCCCATTAAAGAAAACTCCCCTGCAAAACACTCCACTGCAGGGAGAAAATATCTTGCAGTCCACTCCTGGTTCAGCTCCTCTCACACAAGCACTGAGTACATGGACTTTTCACCTCTGTAGTTGTTCCTCTCAGGCATCTCACTCCATCAACACTAGAAAAACTAGTGGAGCATGCTCAAAATGCTACCACACCCTATTACGAGAAAGTTCTGGTTTCTGGGGTGCTAAATTTGCCCAGCAACAGTAACCCATCCTGAACAGGTCTCTAAGACACAGTCTATTTTAGGGTATGGGTTGCATAAGCAAGACGTTTTTAAGTGAAGTGGAACCTGGGGCTGGGTACCCAGGATTAATCAGACTCCTGACGGGATACAGTACTCTGGAAAAGTTGAGATCTGCTGCTCCAAGAGTGCAAATAAACGTGGCAGAGATACGTGGCTCCTGACTTCAGCACCTGATGGTTTGCTTGCTTTGTACCTTCAGCGCCGGTCCACCTTATGTAAGGAGGATGAAAAACAGAGAGAAGGAGTGTTAGTCACAACAAACAATGTGTGTTTAAAGAAGTGCAGTGATGCATGATGAAATGGCTGGTTAAAATGTGTATTTATTAGGAACCTAGATATTTCTTGAACATTGAATTTGCTGCTGCCTAGAGTCAGCACTTCTCACTCTTTATTATCTCCAGTGACAACTAAAAATATTTTTAGTCGTACAAGTCCAGGTCCTCATAGGCATTTAGGTACTGAACTCACACAACAAATGTTGTAAGACTGGCTCCCAGCTCCCTACCAATTTTCAGTTTGGATTTTGAACAACAGAGCTTGTATGCAACAGGGACCCAAGCAAATTTGAAATGCCCCTACCCAATATATAGAAAAAGGACAGGACCCTGGGAAGGAGAAGGCCAAAGTGTTAAAATCAAAATAACATCCACACAGCATTATTTTGAAATAACAGTCTTGATTTAACCATCATTTCAATAAAATATTAGGTTTTAGTATATCAAAATGACTTTCCTTATTGTGGGATAAGGGAGCTTATTATCTCAAGATAAGGAAACGTAGCATGGACCTGCAATCTTTTAAATCAAAATAATCTGCATTTTTTGATTTAAAGATTTTGTGGGGACATACCCTGAGAATCTTAAATTACACATAAAGATGAATGGAAATACATGACTGCACTCTCTGGACATGAGGTCTGAGATGAAATGAGTGCTTTTCAAGATAACAGACAGGCCAGTGAGAGTTCCCACATAAACACTCTCTTTCAACCATTTAAGGCACCCTATCACACCAGGCACACTAGAAGGAAATCCCAGTTAATAAGAGAATTTAGAAGAGCAGAAGCCTGTAGTTTTTATTCATAACTAAGAGCAAAAGTAATGGCAAATAGCAAAACCATATTACCAACAGAACATGGGGCCCAATTCATCCATGGTTTACCACTGAAGTCACTGTAGATGTTCCAAGAATGAATTTGGCACTAGATTTATATCAGAGAGGGAATTGTTACTGGTGGGTATAGTCATTAGTTTGGAATCAGGTTGTATAATGGTTTTCTCATTAGTCACAGACAAACCTCAAAAGCTTTGGAGATTTGGATCAGTTTGGATACGCACCCAAAACCTAGGAACTATGCACACCACTTCCGCTTGCAAAAGTGCACTGAAAATCTCCCAGGAATACCCATTCTTGTGTTTACTTAGGTATTTTAGCATTTCTACTTTTAGGACAGAGAAACACAGTCATGAAAATAACAAAAGAAAACAAACAAAAGAAGTTTTCAGTGTTTTTTCAAGCCTGACGAAAGGGTTAGTTCAAATTTATTTTAAGCTTTGGCTGACAGTTTGGGTTAAGCAGGAGTGAAGGGTGGTTTCTTGTTTTATCCACACCATTTTTATTATGCTTCATTTTCATATGCCTTTTGTCTTTCGAAGGCTTTCATTCCTCTCTATGCTGTTCTCCAGTGTTTGAATCTTAACAACTGCTTTGATTTGCTGTTACAGTGTGACCTGTTCTCATGACTTATACTTCCTTGCATTTATTTCCTCCCATTCTGTAAGTTCCCCCATCTTCAAAGCAGCTGAGAAAGTGGGATTTTCTCCTACAAAAGCTCATGCAATAAATAAATTTTAGTCTTTAAATGCCATAGGACTCCTTGCTTGTTTTATTCCACACTAACATATTTGTCATTTAAGAATTTCATTGCACCACAGTGCTTCCAAGTTAAAATTGCCATTCATGCTATGACCCAAAGACAGTGTGTATGTCTACACTGCAAAGTTTTTTCAAAGTAAGGAGGCTTATTGCAAAAAAACTTTATGCGTCTGCATGCAGGCATTTTGGTATTTTGAAAAATGCACTTTGTTATTTCAAAATAATGAAGCACTATTTCAAAATACTAAAGCCTGGATTTATTTCAAAATATTGATTCTTTCAATATAACTATTTCGAAAAAAGCCATTCCAAGCTGCAGAATTGGCTTTTTTCAAAATAATAGCCCTATACTTTACATTTCCTTTCCCTATTTCAAAATAAAAAGTCTAGCAAAGACTTTCTATTTCAAAATAAGAACTCCTGTCTTATTTTGAAATAGAGAGTCTTCCCCAGACTCCTATTTTGAAATAATTATTTTGAAGTAAAATCAAAATAATTCTCAAAATAACTATTTCAAAATATCTGTGGCAGTGTAGACATAGCCAGTGAGAGCTAGCTCCGTCATTTATAGATAACCATTTTTTGAAGTATTTTTCCCCCCATAGATCCAAACTAGCATGTATGAGAAGCTGGAAAGCTACTGGCTGTGGTCTAGCTATTGCAGTCCTTGGCTGTGTTTTTTTCTATAAATACAAAGTGAAAATTTAATTTTTATGCTATAGAACTTATTTTGAAAGAAAGAAAGAACCAAAACTTACTGTAACGATCTGCATCAAAATTAAAACATGGAAGAACAGCTGCCTCTATAGCAAGTAGAAAGGATTAGCTGCATTGTTATCCTATGTCCCTGGCACAAAGGCAAGTACAAATGTTCCCGTCCTCCTTCCCATGAACAGCACCAGCACGGGGCTCCTTTGCACCACCCCTGCAGAAGCCCCTGGCATGGCAGGCGTTCCATGGAGAGCCAGAAGCATACAGAGATGTGAGGAGCCGTCCTGTGCTTTCCTAATGCCTCAAAGGCACAAGAGGGCTATGGTAGTGGGGGCTGGGGCACAACTAGCCTGCACCGGAGGTTGACCTGGAAGCTGGAGGCATTAGCCATTAATGTCCCTGCATCACCCCTCATTTTGGTTCATGGAAGAAGCTACATGTGAGACTGCATTTAAAGAAGCCTGCAGTGCACATAAAACAAAATGGCATGTCTCTAAATTACATAATTACATACAATATTAATACAGGAAACAACTGGGATCTAGTGCCATGCTCATATCCCAGGAAAAGCTTAGTTTCCTTTACCGAGAGATGACCCATGCCTGCAGACAGCGGGGGGCCAGAGTGAGGGCAATACTTTCCTCAGATGTTGCTGAACATGCTCAGTACAAGCAACAAATCAGGGGGAGGGGCACATGATCCCACATGCTCCCTCCAACACATTGCCTCTACCTCTACCATTCTCCTGAAGTTGGCACCTCAGCATATTGACTAGAAAAATGCCTGCCATGTTCTTAAACATTTTGTTTGATCTCAGTCGAGCTTGGCATTGCAAGTGGTATTGTGTGTAACCTGCTGGTAGACCATATGCATCCTCACTCTGTCATCAATGACAACAGAGGCCCTGTGGATAAAATGCAACTATGCAATTAAGAGCTATCGCCTAATGCATCACACAAAGGGCCCAAATTAATGTTGTATAGGCAACCTTAATTCTGTTATTTTCTGAATGGTTGATTTTGCAACCTTATTACTGTTCTTAATGTAATGTTTTGTGTGTCTTATATATAGTGTGGCACTTTAGAGGAAGCTTCTAACTAGGTCGCTAAAAATACATTCCTGCATACACAATGCTATTTTGTAAGAACAAGACACAGTCAGCTCCCATTCCACAGATAGTCCTACAAGCCTGCTGCTGTTTTGTGTATGTTTAAGCTGGACAGTTTGTCCTTGACCTTCCCCGCCAGCAAACACTCCATTCTCTGGCTCTTATGTTCTCTCACACTGTGTCTCCCTGAATCTTAGAAAATAAGTAACAAAGAAAAATAATCAAAATCTAGAAAATGCATTTCTGATTCTTCCAGCAGCCTCTGGCAGCCACACTCCCAACAGCCTGGTACTGCCAGCCTTTCCCTATGATGCCATCCAAATCACACATCTTGCTTTCCCCTTCTGCTCCCCCATCCACTTGTCACACACACCTTGGGTGAAACAAACTAAAGGCGGGGGCCTATGCAACTTTCCTCTCCTGCAGTCTGAGTGGAGCTCTCAGAACTAGTGGATAATCCTCCATTTTCCTCTTGGCAGAGACAGGAAGTCTGCAAACTGTCCATGGTGCCACAGTGTCTCACAGCACAAAATTCTGCCCAGCAGGATTTGTGGCTTTGTTTATCCTGCCCAGAAGAGTTGCAAGAAACTGTAGAGTTCAAACGTTAATCGATTTGTATTTTCTTCTTTGTGGGTTGTTAGGGCAGAGCTTGATGGGAGGATTTTCAAGTAAATTTAGTGTTTGTGAATGATGCGACTTTAATACCTCTGGAAGCTGAAGGACTCTGTTTGGCTACAGAACAGATATAGCATGGGCAGGGCAGTGTGTAAGCATCTTCACTGACCTCCTTTTGACTTGGAAAGGCCACTTCTAAAGTAAAGAAAGTTCATTCTCCACCTTCTTTCAGTCCTTTGCCTCTCTGGTGAGAGTGATGACAAAGCGATCAGTTGGTGCAGTTATTATGGTGGCTACAATGAGAACCAGATGAGAGATCAATTAATTATACATACATTACCAAACAACTGTCAGATGGTAATGACTTTTGGCTAGTCCCAAACTAGGCCAGATATAAAGCAGTGCTTCAAGTAACTCCATACTCCATTACCAGGCCACTGAACAGTGAACCCTCTGATTGGATGGTTTTAGTGATGTAACTTACCTCCAGTGTGTAGTGTCCCCTCCCCATGACATGAGAAGGCAAATATGTGTAATTCATGTGAATTCCTGATAGGATAACATATCTGGATGTCAAGCTGGCCATCTTGTGAGGACAGGATTTCTGGGACTTCCTGGTTATGGGCAGGATAGTACGACCACCAAAATAGCTTTTATATTATTATTATTATTATTATTATTATTATTATTATTATTATTATTTGTATTACTATATTACCAAGAAATCCAAGTCATAGACCAAGACCCTTTTGTGCAAGGCGCTGTACAAATTTGGCAGTATTTTATTTCAGTTTCTAATCCTGGCCAGGGATTGTAGCGGCATGTCTACTTTAATCATTGAGTATCAGAGAGGGAAATAGTAGTTACTAAAATTTTCTGCAACTCCAGAAAGATTCAGCTATAGTTCTGCAAGTAGGTTTGGATTGTTCCTTATTTTATCTGAACTGCTTTGCCATCCTTAATGTGCACTATTACTATAGCATACCTTCACCAAGCTTCTTCTCATTTCTTTCACGTAATTTCAGTGTCCTTATCAGATTAGCAAGATCAAACTTGCTTGAGAGTTGCATTGCAACGCAATTACTCTTTCCATGAACACTGGTAATATTAACCCCTCAAACACCAGCCACTTGATTCTTCACTTCATTATTTTGCTTCCATTTTAAGAGATTCATGGCTAGGTCTCTGCTTTGAAATACACTTATAAAATTATTCATTCTTTCCAACTTCTTGTTTTTGAAACATAACATTTAGTCATGATAAATGGAAGAATCTGTACAATCCATCAGGAACCGCAATGTCTCCTGCTAGGTGTTTTTAGGATCTTAAAACACTCAGGGTATATCCACACACACTGTTTAAATTGAAATAACACTGGTTATTTCAATTTAAAAAATGGTAGGTCCACACTACGTTCCCTTATTTCAAAACAAGGAGCTCCCTCACTTCGATATAAGGAAAGGTATATTGATATAATAAAACCTAGTATTATATCGATATGATGGTTAAATCAAAAATGTTATTTCAAAATAACACAGTGCGGGCATGTTATTTCAATTTAACTGTTAAATCAGTTTAACACTTTTTGCCCTTCTCCTTCCCAGGTGCTTTCATTTTTCTATATATTGGGTGGGGGCATGGCCCAGTGCGGGGGCCATGTTGGCACACCTCCTATGGTGCCCCTCTCCTGAATCGAAATAGCAAGTCCTGTGTCTGGACATGCTATTTCGATTTGGGTTTTTTTGGTGTGGACCTGTTAAATCGATTTAACTTAAATCGGTTTAATGATTTTTATATTGATTTTATTAAATTGATTTAAGTTAAATCAATTTAACTGTGTAAGTGTGGACACAGCCTCATTGTCTATATAATCCTTACAGTGTTTGTTGCACAGTATAACCAGGTATGATTTGAATCCTTAACAACCTAACCAACAAACCCATAGGCCACTGCTCAACCTGAATATCTGGGTTGGGTGATAGGGGAGGAACTCTTCCCATCTTCAGAACAGCTGAGGGCCATTGTGTGAAAGTTGCTTTGGCTTGCTGGCTGCCATACCTTTCTGTGCCCCTCATGAGCACCTGCCACTGCATGGGGAACAAGAATATCCAATACAACAATGGATGCTCTAGCATCAGTACACTTCTTCATTATCCCACCCCATTGTCCTTTTAAGCAAAGTGGAAAAGATCTCTAAAAGTATCTGTATTATGCAAGGTGCACATGTCCCTTCAGGGCCATGCCTGGCCACTGAAACCACTCTAGTCAACCCTCCACAGCTGTTTCAGCAGGCAGAGAATTTGTCCAGATATGACATTTTAAAGGCAATTGTCCCAGGCCAATGGCTTTGAGACTGTTGGCCAGAGGCCACTAGGAGTTCACAAAGCCTTTTCTAGTGATTCAGAAGATTTTGAGAATAAGCACAGAACATCACGTGGGAGGTGGAGGCCTGGGAGACTGAAAGATGAATTGTTCAACTACAGAATTTTTTTCAAATAAATGTTTTGTAAAAGCAGTGTCTGAGGCCCAGTGGCCAGATCATCATGTGGTGTAGATCTACAAAGCTCCATTGAAACTTCACTGATTTACACCAGCTGAAGATTTGGCCCTCAGATTTAAGAGACTAAATATTTACTTTACATTCAAATTTTAGACAGTATTACAATTACAGATGGGAAAATAAACTAGCAGTCTTAAGTGCCCACATAGGAAACAAATATTTGATAATGGGCTCTTCATACTAGCAGACAAAAGCATAATAAAACCCAGTGGTTGGAAGTTGAAGCTAGACAAACTGAGACTGGAAAAAACACATAAATTTTTAAGAGTGAGGGTAATTAACTGCTGGAACATCTTACTAAGAGTCATGGAAGATTCTCCAACACTGACAATTTTTAAATCAGAACTGAATGTTTTTCTAAAAGATATGCTCTAGTGTAAGCAGGAATTATTCTGGGGAAGTTCTATGGCCTGTGCTATGCAAGAGGTCAGAAAAGACAATCCCAGTGGTCCCATTTGACCTTGAAATCTATGAATCTATATACTGCCTTCCACCATTACCACCACCCCCACTCCCAAGAGGTATCCATAGGAGTCCATGCTTGAAATATGACACATTAAGGTATGGTGGGATCACTGAGCAGAAAAGGTGAGTGGACAGACTAGTTCTGATAAGTAAAAACTGATACAAATTTTCATCTAAATGCAAACTGCCACAGGGCTCCTTGTTTGATTCTTTTCTGTAATGCAAAAAAAAAATCATTTATTATTTCACTTTATTATTCTGCCTGTACTTCCCAGTTTCAACAGGAACAGGAAACGGAAGTATCAAAACCTTATGACAGAGACTATTCTTCTCAGAGTCAGAAAGGTCATATTTGCTGTGTACCGTTTAATACAGTCCTGGTCGCTTTCTCATGATTGTATTCTAAAATGCCAGAAGGAAAGAAATCTAGAGTGAAATGAAAGGAAACAGGTTTATTCTTTATATTTATGACAGCAATAAATTCTCCTAAGGCAGTGCCCTTTTCATTTAATATAGACAGTACCAAATGTGGCTGGGTAATGGATATTTTCTGAATGCAGCCTTGCCTTGAGCGATTGGTTGCTTAATTATGACATAAAAGACTGATGCATACAAAAGAATCATGGTAGGAATGTTCAGAAATAATTAGGGGTCATGAGTGGTGTATGATTATATATTGGTTTCAGTACACTAGCAGCTAAACGATAATATAATGGCTCACATCTTCTAAGAACAGTCTCTTTGCATAAAGGCACAATTTTATAACATTTCTTATTGTATTACATTTTCTGTTTATCCAAGACAAAAAAGGAGCCCTGTGCACTACTTTGTAGTTTATCTTTAGTCCACATCAGGGTTTTGTTTTGTTTTTTTGTCTTTGTATATTTCTGTTTCCGTGGATAGTATTTTTCTTGCTGAAATAAGGTAAGGAATAAGGGTATGTGTAGGGAACTGTTTCCTCTAGGTCCTAGTGCACTTCTCATGTTATCTCCTGTCAGCGTCTAACTATGTCATGGGGAAGTCTGTTGAGCTGCGATTTCACAAAGGAAAAGTATGAACACTGTATTTTCTTTCTGTTGCTATCTTCCAGACTTGCCTTGCTCTTTCAGGTTTAGTGTAACCATATATCTTAACATGAATAAATATATATACACAAGAAGTAAAAAGAAAAATGAAATAGCTAGGTCAATTACTAATTAGTGGTGTTTGGCTGTTCATTTTACTACCGAATCCACTGTTATGAATAATAAATATACACATTATATCAGTGCTTCACAGAGAAGTTCTCACAGTGGCCTCCTGTGGACCAGATCCTGTAGGCCTTAAATTGCCAGAACTCCCATGGCAATCAGGGATTTTAAGAGTTAAATTTGTCCTTTGAGTAAACGCTACTAAAATCAATGAAGTCACACCAGGGATGAATCTGAGCAAGAGCACATGATTCTTAACTGGTGTAAATAGACATAACTCCACTTGCTTTCTGCATCTGCCTGGTTTTCTCCATGGGGAATATCACAGTCTCTTTAAATGAGGAAACTAATAACTTACACACAGATTTGTACCCTTCTTAATCCCTCTTTACACTGCCAAAGAAATGTAAAGTGACTTTCGTGTAAATGAAACTCAGGCCCCATGTGACAAGAAATAAGGGGAAGGATATTGTGTACTTGAAACATTCTTTACATTACAGGAAAATTATCCACCCCTTCACCTATTAATGCCACGTTTTGTGTGGAAGGTAGTAGCTAGTATTTGCAGCTTGCTTTTAAGATGGCTCTGCTAATAGTTAAAGCCCTTATCATAGAGGGACATAGCTGTATTCAAATCTTCTTATTTTCACTGCCTTCCCCTTATGTAGTCATTTAAACTAGCGTGTAGTGAGTATAACAGGAGTAGGCAACCCCTTGCAATGTGCCGACATTGGCACAAGAGCCCATCTGGGGCAGAACATGGCACCCTCTGCAATGTTACTGAAATTGTGGCTCCTGCCACTGAAAGCCACTCTGGGCAGCTTCTTTCGAGGGCAGCTGGGGCGTGGAGGGTCCCCACCATGCCCATGTTCCAGGCATGATGCAGAAAGAAGATGCCTGGAACAGCTTATTTCCTTAGTGTGCAGCTGCCAAGGAGCCACTCTGGGTATCTTCGTTCCTCAGCATGCCTGAGGACCCCTCTAGAGTAGCTGTTCCAGGCAGCTTCTTTCCATGGCATTCCTGGGCCCCTGTCCCCAGACATTCTGCCAAGAGGAGCCACTGCAGGCAGTTTCTTTCCATTAGTGGCTCCCTCCATTGGCATGCTAGGGAAGTGCCCCCCTTCCTGCCCCCCAACCTCCAGTATTGCAGGATGGCTGCCACCAAATTTTCAGGCAGCCACCACTTTTGTTTCTGTGGAGGGAGCCACAGGCACTGGCTGTCAGTCGAGGAGGAGGGGCTGGCACAGGGATCAGCAAAGGTTGCTGACTCCTGGAGTATAAAATGTCACCATGAACTGGCAGCATTTTACACTTACTTTTCAGTCCCTTTGCATGGGTGCAAATGATTGTGTCATAGACGGTGGAGCCCAATCAGTTTCACCCTGGAAAACATCCTCTCTCCAATAACATAGAATCATAGAATCACAGAAACTGGAATGGCACATTAACAGAGCGTCAAGTCCAGTTCCCTGCACTCATGGCAGGACCACGTACCCACATTAAACCATTCCTGACAGGTATGTGTCTAACCTGCTCTTAAAAACCTCCAATGTAAGAGATTCCACAACCTGCCAAGGCAACTTATTCCAGTGTTTAATCACTCTGACAGTTAGGAATTTTTTCCTAATGTATAGGCTGGACTTCTCTTGCTGTAATTTAAGTCTGTTGCTTCTTGTCCTACTATCTGTGATTAAGGAGAATAATTTTTCGCCTTCTTCCTCATAACAACCTTTCAGGTATTTGAACGCTGTTATCATATCCCCTCTCAGTCTCCTTTTTTCTAGACTAAACAAATTGAACTTTTTCAATCTTCCCTCATAGGTCAAATATTCCAGACCTCTAATCACTTTTGTTGCCCTTCTCTGGACTTTCTCCAGTTTCTCCACCTCCTTTTTGAACTGAGGTGCCCAAAACTGGACACAGTACTCAAGTTGAGGCCTAATCAATGCAGAATAGAGTGGAAGAATCACTTCTCATGTCTTACAATACTGTTAATACAGAATGGCACTGGCTTTTTTTGCCACAGTATTCCACTGCTGACTGATATTTAGCTTGTGATCCACTATTACACCCAGATCCCTTTCTGCAGTACTCCTTCCTAGGCAGTTATTGCCCATTGTGTATGTGTGCAATGGATTATTCAACCGTAAGTGGAGTACTTGGCACTTATCTTTATTGAATTTCATTCTATTTATCTCCAACCATTTCACGAGTTTGTCCAAATCATTTTGAATTGTGTTCCTATCCTACATAGCACTCGCAACCACTCCCAGCTGGGTATCATCAGCAAACTTTATAACTTTGCTTTCTATGCCATCATCTAATTCATTGATAAAAATATTGAACAAAACCGGACCCAGGACAGATCCCTGCAGCACCCCGCTCATTATGTCCTTCCAGCCTGAAAGTGAACCATTGATAACTACCCTCTGAAAGCAGTTATCCAACCAGTTTTTCACCCAATCTTATAATAGTTCCATCTAGTTTGTACCTCCCCAGTTTATTATTAAGAATGTGATGTGAGACCATATCAAATGCCTTACTAAAGTGTGGATATACCACATCTGCCACTTCCCCTCTATCCACAAGGCTTGTTACCACATCATAGAAAGCTATCAAGTTGGTTTGACACAATTTGTTTTTGACAAATCCATGCTGACTAGCCCTAAGCAGCTTAGTCTCTTTTAGATGTTTGCAAATTGACTCCTTAATTATCAGTTCCACTATTTTTCCTAGTACAGAGGTTAAACTGACTGGTCTATAATTCCCTGGATTGCCCTTATTTCCTTTTTTTGTAGATGAGCACCATATTTGCCCTTTTCCAGTCCTCTGGGACCTCATCTTGTCTTCCGTGATTTTTCAAAGATAATAGCTAATGGCTCAGGTATCTCCTGAGTCAGCTCCTTGAGTACTCTAGGGTGCATATCATCAGGCCCCAGTGACTTGAAGACATCTAGCTTGTCCAAGTAATTTTTAACTTGCTTTTTTTCCCTATTTTGGCTTCAGACCCTATCTCATTCATATTGCCCTCCTCTACATCAGACATCCAAGCTCCACCACCCTTTTCAGTGCAGACTGAAACAAAGAAATTATTTAGTTCTTCTGCCTTTCCAAGTTTTCATTTATTATTTTACCCTCTTTGTTGAGTAAGGGTCCTACACTGTCCTTGGTTGTCCTCTTGTTTCTGATATATGTGAAGAATGTCTTTATGTTACCCTCTATGCCTTCAGGTAGTTTGATCTCTGTGCTTTGGCCTTTTGGATTTCTCCTCTATATAATTGTGTTATTTGTTTATAGTCCCCCTTTTTAATTTGACCTAGTTTCCACTTTTTGTAGGACTCTCTATTTTTAAATGATTGAAGGTCTCCTTGTTAAGCCAAAGTGGTCTCTTGCTGTATTACTTGTCCTTCCTACACATTGGAATATTTAGCTCTTGTGCTCGTAATAATGCCTCTTTAAAAAACTGCCAACTCTCTTTAGTCGTTTTTCCTCTTAGACATTCTTTCCATGGTATCCTTCCCATCAACTCCCTGAGTGTGCTAAAGTGTATCTGCCCCTTTTCACAGTTTCATCATTTCTCCCAAGGGCCATTATTTTCTGATGCCTTGCAATTGGTGTCATCATGGTTCCCTGGGCACACAGTGGACACAAACAATACTATTCTGATTCAGTAGCATTTTAAACCCATTTTTCCCTTACTTTACAAAGGTGTAAAGGACTTCACAGGATGCAAGACAGTAGGAAACAAACACCTGGTGTAATGTTTGACTTCTTGACTATGTTACCATAGGTGCAGAAAAGACACAATCTGGTTCTTTTAATGAAGCAGATATTTTACTGGAACTCTCTCCATGACTCAAAACACATTGGGGCAGCTTAATTTCTGCCATAACTCTAGTGTCCAAATCAAAGCAGTTTCACCACTGATTAATTTGACCCATTGTTTGGAAATGTGCAACCTAATTTCAACTACTTCCTTACCCTTTTTGTTCCTCCTTTCCATCAGGATCCTAACTATACTATCACTGGACACTGTGACTTACCAACTGGACATGGCACCTGTGTGGCTCTGCAATATGAATTCTCAGAGAAGCGTTAGCTAATGTGTGGTCGCTAGTACATGAGCCTGGATGGGAAGGAGGCACACTGTCATGTAGACATAGTTTGGTATCTGGCAATCAAGCTTTTGGTGTCGTTACCATCAGGTGAGACATTTAAATGGTTGTGTGTGCATGTGCATGTGTGCGCACATGTGCGTGCGCATGGGGGGGTGTGTGCGTGTGTGCGCGCGTGTGTAACATAAATGATATACAGTTGCATTAAATATTAATAAGAATTACGGTAAGTGGGAAAAGACTTTTTATACAGATGATTTATACCTAGACTTACGCAGTAGAAATATGTTAGTGATATATTATAAGCAGGGCTGCTAGCACTGCCTATACTTAAGATTGCCTCACAGGTCTCACTATAAAACCCCATTTTCACGTGTTTATAACTTTCCCAAAGTTGAAAAGCTTGGGCCGATATTTTCCATGTCAGGTGTCTATCTCAAGCTGATTTTTTCTGTGGAATATTTCAGCTGAAATGGTTCAGCTGCTTCCAAAACTGAGTTTCTGGAAAAATATATGGTTTCACCCGCATCAAAAATTCTGGCAATCTTTAATTTGAACAGCTCTAGCACCTCTGTGGTTTGCAATGGGACCTGGAATTTAGTAGTTGGTTGGTCTTTGTGTCAGGGATTTGCCTTTTTCTGTTTCTGTGAAAGTCCCAGATTTGGCCAAGTTATAAAAATTGCTGTTTGCTCAAGCTCACTAGAGATTAGCTAGAGCTTTTGAATTTGCTAGAGCTAACTTCCCTGAAGATTCCAGCCACGTGGCGCATGCTCCCAGGGCTGTAACTATGGCAGGGCAAATGGGGTAAAGCCCCAGGCACCAAATTTTAGAGGGCGCCGAGGAAGGTGCCATGTTGGGGGACCCAGCTGCTGGGGAAGCCAGCCAGCAGGAAAGCACTCCACTGGGGGACCCTGCCGACTAGCAGGGAAAGCACCCCACCAGAGGACCCTGCTGACCGGTGGGGAAAGCACCAACCAGAGGACCCTACCAAATGGTGGGGAAAGTGGCCACTGGGGGACCTTGCCAACTGATGGGGAAAGTGGCTGCTGGGGGACCCTGCCAACTGGTGGGGGAGGCGCCCTGCTAGGGAAGCCGCCTGGCTGGGGGCTTCCAGCAGTGGCAGGGTTTGGATCCGGCTCCCTGCCGATGGCTGGGCTGGATCAGACCCTGGGGGGGGGGGGGAGCATCTGCAGCTCCTTGCACCAGGTGCCAACCTTTCTTGTTACGGCCCTGCATGCTCCATTCTGGGGCAGAGTAGCATTTTCTGTACAATTGCTGTTCTGGATTGCTCCAGACTCTGCCAAGTCTGGGCATTAGTCCTGAAATCCAGGAGCCTGACTCTCCTGCTCTATACCTTCCTGCTGGGCCCAGGCACTGTGAATGAGGAGGCTGCCTGACACAAATCCCAGAGGCAGGGAAGACTGGACCTGAGAGTCCAGAGGAGGAGATCAGGACTTGCTAAGCAAGTAGGCTGGGAGTGGGATGAGAAGTTAAATTGAGACTGTGTAGGAGAGGAGAATGGACTGCGCAGGGATAGATTATCATTTAGGGTTATGGGGCCATGCCCAGGGGCCCCCATATCTTGGGGGCTCCTGGAGTGCCATGGGCCATGTCCTCTGGCCTGCAACTCCTCTGGAGCTGCCCCCAGCAGTGCCAGCTTGTAGCTCCCCCACCCCAGCTCCCTGCAGCAGCCCCAGCCAGTAGTTCCCCCTGAACCTCACTCAGCTGCGCCAGCCACAGCCCCAGAGCCCCTGACCCTGCCTCCCAACATCGGTGGGGCCAGGCACCCCACTCCCAGGGCATGGTGCCACCACAATGGCGGGAGTCACAAGGGTGGGAAGCCATAGGGAGCCCACAGGCTTTGATCCAGCCAGGACCAGGATGATATCCAGAGGTGGATAAAAGGCAGGACTAGGTCATGGGCAGACAGGAGGGCACACCAGGGAACTCTCTCCTGCAGAGCCTGGACTGGAACTCAAAGATTCCTGAGTCTCACCATTCCTTTGCTGTCAGCAAATACTATGAAACCCACTGGCAATGTATATGTCTTATCCCACTTTAGTGCTGGTCCACCACTACTGCTATCAGTTACTTCATTAGAACAAATGGCAGAGGGCTGTGTGTGAATCTAAAGGTTGACTCGGCTGGTTTCTTCGTGATGCCACATGAGAAAATTTCTGTTTATCACTTTGCTTTTTAAAACCCTATGACACAGTAATAAAACTACATAGAAAGAACAGTTTTACTATGGCAAAGCCAAGAAATTAGAGGTTAGGAAATGCCAGAATTAAGGGTGCCTGTGCAACCTTTATTTGGCCTGTTTGTGCACTTTTAATTACATGATCACATACTATTTATCTTATTAATTGTTCAGCCCTGCTGTATCATAACAAATATGACTGTGACAGAGTCCAGAAGACATTCTTGTTTTCCAGCCAGAAAACAGTTAATTCCCTGCTAAAGACCTCAACAGGTATACCCAAAGGAATAACAAATCAGGACAGACAGGTGATTGCCAGTTGGAGTCCCAAAGGTAGAATACAGGAAACTATAATTATCAAGCTCTAGAAAGGAAGAAGGCCTAGAGAAGGGTTTGCTCTGCACCTGCCCAGTTAGTATAGGGAAGATTTGTACACCAGACTGGGAATTTGTGTTTGCTTTCTAGCTATTATGCACAGTTAGTCTTTTGATTTTATTAAAATCAATGCCCTCTGAAATCTCAAAAAGAGGTCAGCTTGCTGAGCAGAAGACTCTTACTGTTGAATCAGTTGACCGATGACAACCACTTATACCATTTGATTTTACTTTTAAAGCCCCCTAATATTTATTTTTCATGAGGCAACATTTTGGTGGGGCTTTTTTTCATTCACTGTAGCAAGGTAACAGTCAATCTCAGATGCGCAAACTCTTATAACCTAGGCAGAGAAGGCTTTAAAAGCCAGTGGCTGAGCGACCAGAGGACAGCAAACAGGGGAGTTTGAGAGGGAAGGAGTTTGTGAAGTCCCGAGAAGGAGGTGAAGGCGATCCCCTAGCTGAAAGCAGCAAGGGACAGAGTGTGCTTGGGTGAGGGTTTGCTAACTGTGTGTGTTTGTCTGTTTGACTTTTCCCTTACAGCTGACTTCTGTTAGTTGTTTCTTACTGTGGGTGGGGGCTGCTTGCACCATTGTTCCCTGATCACCTTTGTGCACCAGCCTCAATCAGCCTTGTGATCAGCCTTCCCCTGTGTGTTTAACAAGGGGCCAGGCCTGACCTAGGCAGAGAAGGCTTTAAAAGCCAGTGACTGAGCGACCAGAGGGAGCTTGCGAACAGGGGACAGCAAACAGGGGAGTTTGAGAGGGAAGGAGTTTGTGAAACCACGATGGTGAAGAGGAGCCGCACTGCTGCCAGCACCCCTTCTGTCTCTTCTACCTGTGCCTGTAGCCAGACAGACATCCTGACCATAGATATCTTTACCCAGACCCTGGTGTGGACTTGCAGGGACTGCAGCCTGCAGTTCCCTGTCTCCAACGATCAGGCTGGGGAGATGAATCGATGTGACAGGTGCCTGCTGGTGGAATCTCTCAGGAGGCAGGTGGGAGAGTTACAGGAGGAGGTGTCTCGGCTTAGGAGTATCCACACCCTGGAGAAGTTCCTCGACAGCATCCACGAGGAGAAGTGCAAGAAGGAGGGCATTGACCAGGTACCAGAGACTACTGCCACAACACTGGAGCTGGATGGGGAGCCTGTGGCAGGGGGAGGACACTGGCAGCTGGTTACCTCTGGCGGTAGGCAGTGCTCCACCCCTGCCCACAACCCACCCTCTGTTGTGGTGAAGAATCGTTATGCAGTGCTAGAGACGGTGAAGGAGGTGGAAGAGGAGAGGCCATGCACCCCCGAGGCTGGGAGGATCACAGCCACCACAGCTAGGAAGAAACGTAGAGTTGTGGTGGTTGGGGACTCACTTCTGAGGGGGACGGAGGCACCCATCTGTCGCCCTGACAAGATCTCTCGAGAGGTATGCTGCCTGCCAGGTGCCCGCATCCGAGACGTTACGGAGGGATTGTCGAGAATCATCCGCCCCTCTGACTACTACCCCATGCTTCTCATCCATGTAGGAACCAATGACACTGCGAGAGGTGATCCTCGGCAGATCAAAGGTGACTTCAGGGCTCTGGGAGCGCGGGTGAAGGAGTTTGGAGCACAGGTGGTGTTCTCCTCGATTCTTCCGGTCAAGGGTAGAGGCCTGAGCAGAGACAGATGCATCCTGGAGATGAACGTTTGGCTGCGAAGATGGTGTCGTCAGGAGGGCTTTGGCTTCCTCGACCATGGGTTGCTGTTTCAGGAAGAAGGACTGCTAGGCAGAGATGGACTCCATCTTTCGAGGAAGGGGAAGAGCGTATTTGGATGCAGACTGGCTGACCTAGTGAGGAGGGCTTTAAACTAGGTCTGAAGGGGGAAGGAGACCAAAGCCCACAGGTAAGTGACTATGTGGGAGACCAGGGGGATGGGATGGAACTTGGGGGGTGCCGGGACTGTAACTACAGGGATAGAAGAGAGGATAATTGGAACATGTGGGGGGAATCAAATAACTTTCTTAGATGCTCTAATGAAGCCCTAATGCCTGAGGCAGGTGGGGGAGGTCAACACCAAAAGAAAATCCAGGGAGGTAGATACAATAGAATTGAATGTCAAAATGGGAAAGTAGGGCAATCAGCTGGGTATCTTAGGTGCCTATACACAAATGCAAGGAGCCTGGGAAACAAGCAGGAGGAATTGGTAGCACTAGCGCAGACAAAGAACTATGACATGATTGGGATAACAGAGACGTGGTGGAATAGTTTGCATGACTGGAGCTCTGCAATAGATGGGTATAGACTGTTCAGGAAGGACAGGCAGGGAAGGAAAGGGGGAGGAGTAGCACTATATGTAAAGGAGCTCTATGACTGCTCAGAGCTCCATTATGAAAGTGGAAACAAGCCAGTTGAAAGTCTGTGGGTTAAGTTTAGAGGGGAGAGCAACAAGGGGGATGTTGTGGTAGGTGTCTGCTACAGACCACCAGATCAGAAGGAGGAAGTGGATGAGGCATTCTGTGTACAACTGACAGAAGTTTCTAGAGCACAGGCCCTGGTTCTCATGGGGGACTTCAATTACCCTGACATCTGCTGGAAGGCCAATACAGCAGTGCACAGGCAATCCAGGAAGTTTCTGGAGAGTGTTGAGGACAACTTCCTGGTACAAATGCTGGAGCAACCAACAAGGGGCCTTGCGCCTCTCGATCTGCTGCTCACAAATAGAGAAGAATTTATCAGGGAAGTAGAGGTCAATGGCAGCCTGGGTAGCAGTGACCATGAAATGATTGACTTCAAGTTGATGATTAAAGGAAAGAAGGAAAGAAGCAAAACACAGACCCTGGACTTCAGAAAAGCAGATTTTGTCTCCCTCAGGGAACTGATGGGCAGGATCCCTTGGGAGGCTGATCTGAAGGGGAAAGGTGTCCAAGAGAGTTGGGTGCATTTTAAAGAAACCCTGCTAAGGGCACAGGAAGATACAATTCCAATAAGGAGAAAGCACAGCAAATGTGGAAGGCGCCCACTGTGGCTTAACAGAGAGCTCTGCACTGAGCTGAAGCATAAAAAGGATGCTTACAGGAAGTGGAAGCTAGGACAGATGACTAAGGAAGCATATAAAGACATTGCTCGGGACTGCAGGGATAAAATCAGAAAGGCCAAAGGACAAATGGAGTTGCGACTAGCAAGGGATGTGAAGGATAACAGGAAGGGGTTCTACAAGTATATCAATAACAAGAAGAGGATCAGGGATGGTGTAGGTCCCTTACTGAATGGGGCAGGCATCCTTGTGACAGAGGATGAGGAAAAAGCTGAAGTGCTCAATGCTTTTTTTAGTTCAGTTTTCACAAGCAAGGTCAGCTCCCAGCCCACTACACTAGGTACGGGGGACTGGGGAGAAGAAGAGAGGCCCTTGGTGACAGAAGGTCAGGTTAGGGACTGCTTAAAGAAACTAGATGTGCACAAGTCCATGGGGCCGGATGAACTGCATCCGAGGGTGCTGAGGGAGCTGGCTGATGAGATAGCAGTACCGTTGGCCATTATCTTTGAAAACTCGTGGCGAACGGGGGAGGTGCCAGAGGACTGCAAAAAAGCAAATATAGTACCTATCTTCAAGAAAGGCAAAAAGGAGGATCCAGGGAATTACAGACCTGTCAGCCTCACCTCAATCCCTGGAAAAATCATGGAGCAGCTTCTCAAAGAATCCATCCTGAAACACTTGGAGGAACGTAGAGTAATCAGGAACAGTCAGCATGGATTTACCAAGGGTAAATCATGCCTGACCAACCTCATCGCCTTCTATGATGAGATGACTGGATTTGTGGATGCGGGAAGAGCCGTTGATGTGATATACCTTGACTTTAGCAAGGCTTTTGATACGGTTTCCCACAGCATTCTCATTGGCAAATTAAGGAAGTATGGGTTAGATGCATGGACTGTAAGGTGGATAGAAAACTGGCTAGAACAACGGTTTCAGCGTGTAGGAATCAATGGCTCCATGTCAAGTTGGCAGGCAGTAACAAGTGGTGTGCCCCAGGGGTCGGTCCTGGGGCCAGTTCTGTTCAATGTTTTCATTAATGATCTGGATGATGGGATAGATTGCACACTTAGTAAGTTTGCAGATGATACCAAACTGGGGGGGAACGGTAGACACCCTAGAGGGCAGAGACAGGATTCAGGGAGACCTAGACAAACTGGAGCAGTGGGCCAAGAGGAATCTCATGAGGTTCAACAAGGATAAGTGTAAAATCCTGCACTTGGGATGAAAAAACCCCATGTACTGCTACAGGCTGGGGAGTGATCAGCTAAATAGCAGCACTGGAGAAAAGGACCTGGGGGTCATGGTGGATGGGAAGCTGGACATGAGTCAGCAGTGTGCTCTTGCTGCCAAAAAGGCCAATGGCATACTGGGCTGCATCAGAAGAAGTGTTGCCAGCAGATCAAGGGATGTAATCATTCCCCTCTATTCTGCACTAGTGAGGCCACATCTGGAATACTGTGTCCAGTTTTGGGCTCCCCACTACAAAAAGGACATGGACAAATTAGAGAGAGTCCAGAGGAGGGCAACCAAAATGATCAAAGGGCTGGAGCACAAGCCCTATGAAGAAAGACTGAAGGAACTAGGCTTATTTAGCCTGCAGAAGAGAAGACTGAGGGGGGATTTGATAGCAACCTTCAACTACTTGAAGGGTTGCTCCAAGGAGGAGGGAGCTCGACTGTTCTCGGTAGTAACAGAGGGCAGAACGAGAAGCAATGGCTTCAAGTTACAGCTGGGGCGGTCCAGGCTGGATATTAGGAAAAACTTCCTTACTAGGCGAGTGGTGAAGCATTGGAATAAGTTGCCTAGGGAGGTGGTGGAATCTCCATCTCTGGAGGTGTTCAAGTCCCAGCTGGACAAAACACTGACTGGGATAATCTAATGGGAGTGGTCCTGCTTTTTTTGGCAGGGGGTTGGACTAGATGACCTCGTGGGGTCCCTTCCAACCCTATGATTCTATGATTCTATAACATAGCTATTCTAACATTATATTATCAGATTGTCTGAAATAAATTATACATGTCTCCATTGACATTGCTGGTGTCCACTCCATTAAGTCCTGTCTTTTCTGCCTAGCTTTTTTCATGGCCATACAAATGAAGTAGATAGCAGTGAGAATTCCTCTTGGCTATGTCCACATGTACAGGCTTAATTTGATTTAAGTAAAATTGAAATAAGCTAATTTGAAATAAAATCATTAATTTGATTTAACTTAAATCGAATTAAGCAAAAAATACCAAATCAAAATAGCAAGTCTGAACACAGGATTTGCTATTTCGATTCAGGAGAGGGGCACCATGGGAGGTGTGACAACATTGCCCCCTCACTGGGCCATGTCCCTGGTCAATCCCATAAAAGCAGGAACTGAGTTCCCCTCCTGGTCTATTCCAGCTAGCAGGAGACTGCGAGACACAGATCATGGACGTTCCCCGGCTTCCCAGCCATTGCCATGCTGTTGGTAGACCTTCTGCTCGCCTGCAGGGTGTCATCCTGCTATGGGACACTCTGTTCTTAGATCCCAATGGTGCCCAGGCTGTGCACCAGGCTATCATCCCACTGGGCCTCAGAGCAGCCCTAGTTCCTCTCCCCCCTTCTGTGCCTCATCACATCTGGGCACAGGAGACCAGCAGAGACTGGTGGGAGCGGGTAGTGCTCAGAACCTGGGGTGACGAGCAGTGGTGGAAGAATCTCCGAATGAGCAGGGGGAGCTTCAACCACCTGGTTGCAGAACTCACCCCAGTCCTCCACCAAAGGGACACTGTCATGAGAGCAGCCATCCCAGTCGACGAGAGAGTAGCCATCGCTCTCTGGAAGATGGCCACTCCTAAGCCGTACAGGTCCATGGTGCACCTCTTCGGCATAGGGCGGTTCAACACTGGCGACATGCTGCTACAGGTTGCCAGCGCCATCAACAGGATCCTGCTGCCATGCCTTGTCACCCAAGGAGAGCTTCAGGACACCATTGCTGGCATGGCCACCTTTGGGTTTCCCAATTGCGGTGGGATACTGGACACCACTGGCCCCCCAGAGCACCAAGCAGCCGAGTATCAGAACCAGAAAAGATACTACTCGGTTATCCCACAGGCCCTTGTGGACCACCAGGGCATCTTTCAAAACTGTTATGTGGGAGGGCCAGGAAGGGCGCATGGTGCAAGGGTCCTCCGTAACTCTGCCCTGTACTGAGGCATGGGGGCAGGCACCTTCTTCCCCCCCCCATAACATCACTACTGGAGGAGTAGAGGTGCCCGTCCTCGTCACCAATGCGGCCCCCCTCCATCCATGGCTCATGCACCTGTACTCAGGGCCCCTCACTGCCAGCCGGCAGCTTTTCAACTGCCATGTGAGCCGCTGCCGCCAGGTGGTTAAGGGGGCATTTGGCCATTTGAAGGCACGATGGAGGTGCCTACTTACATGCCTCCACCTTGCAGAGGAGATGACCACGGAGCTCATCAGTGCCTGCGTGGCCCTGCATAACTTTTGTGAGCTGCATAACTTTTGTGACTGTTGCTCCCTTCTGGGTGGCCAAGGCACTGTTCATCGGTGGCCAGTACGAGCAACCCATACCCATGGCCCCAAGGGAGCAAGCATCACAAAGGGCAACCACAGTTCGTTATGCACTCATGAACCTTTTTGCCACTGAGGAACTCTGAAGGCCAGGCTTGCCCCACCACACCACCCTCTCCCCCATTCTGCCACAGCCAGCCCCCACCCATCCACCTGCACCATGAACCACACCCAGTAAAAACACCGAGATGCACTAATATGTTGTCACAAAATGTATATTTAACATAATGTGGGGGATTAAGGCAAAGAAGGGCTGGGGAGGGTAAGGGGATGTGGAACTTTGGGGGGAGAACTGGGGGAAGGGCCTGAAACGGGGAGAGGGGATTGGGGTGTGGGAGAACTGGGGGAGGGCCTGAAACTGGGAGAGGGACTTGGGGTGTGGGGTTGGGGAGTTTGGATGGGAGGGGAGTCCCTATGGGGGGGCCTGTGTAAGGGGTCCTGGGGTGGCATCCCACGCCCTTGCCCACGGCCACCCCAGGTCCGGGGACTCCTGCAGTGAGAGACATAAGGGTCCCTGTGTGGACCTCCCTCAGCTGGTGGGGAGACCATGTGTGCAACGATGTGCCAGAAGCTTGTGGCAACATCCTCCACTGCAGTGCTCAGGGCCTGGAACATGATGCTGTGGTGCTCCATTGCCATAGTCTGCCACTCGACTGCGGCAACCACACAGTCATCGGCAGTGGCTGCATGTTGCAGCAGACAGATGGTGGCATCCTAGCAACGGGCCTTCTGCTCTCTCCAGACCTGGGCAGAGTTCTCCACTTGCTGGCCCAGGTCGAGGAAGCTGGCCAGGATTTCATCCCATGTCCTGCAGCCCCTCCTCCTCCATCTTAGGGTTGCTTGTGGGCTCCATGCAGCAGCATGGCAGGTGGCTGGGCGAGCTGCTGGAGGGAAGCACAAAACAGGGTTGGCCGTCACTGCCTGCTGCCCTTGCCTGTGTGCAGCATGTCTGCAGCAAACACCTCTGCCCTGACTGTCAGCAGGATTCTGGATCCGGGTCCTGTGGGACATTGCCCACAAAGCAGTACCCACAATGGTGAGCTGCAGTCACCCAAGACTTGGTCTGGGCAGGCTCCCGAGGCCATTTGCCAGTGGCGTGGCCTGTATGCTCTCTGCCCCAGATGCAGCTGCATCTTTGTACTTCTACCCCCTGTTGAGCAACCCCAGCCATGCATGGGCATGTGACCCTGATGCCACATGTCCCTTGGGCACCCGTGCCCATGGGAGGGCCTCTGCACCCCCCTGGCCCTGTCTGTCCCTGTGCTGTGCCCCCCTCAGTGCCCTTGACCTGGGCAGGCTCAGACTTGCCTGCATGTAGGGGAGAGGAACACTCACCAACAGGTGCTCCAGATGTCTGTCGGGATGTCCCTTCCTCGGGCTCTGACTCCACGGGGGTTGGCACCTCTGTATGCCCCTCTTCCTCCACAGGGGTGGTCGTCCCCTGGACAGGGAAGAGCTCTGGACTCCCCAGTGCAGCCTCCAGTGGTGGTGCTGTGACGGCAGGCTGCCTGGTGTCACCGATGTCCAGGGACACATCTCTGTTGTCATCACCTCCCTCGGGGGGTGAGCCCCTGGAGGGGGGGCTGGCCAGAGTTGATGCCCTGAGCTGGGAGGCCACTGGGCTCTGCCCCCAGGAACTCATGGAGCTCCTCATAAAATGGGCAGGTGACATTGCTACCTGCCCCATGGAGCTGGCATGCCTCCATGGTCCAGGCATGGTCTTGGTGAAGGGCTTTGATCTTGGAGCGCACCTGCTCTGTCGTGTATGCGTGGTCCTGGGTGGACAGCTCTGCAGCTATGTCCGCATAGACATCCCAGCTCCTGTGCCTTCTCCATATGTGAAGGAAACAGGACTTCCTCATCAGTCCACATGGGGGCACGGCGTCTCCCCTGTGTGGCATCTGAGCCACATGCTGCCATATGCTGCAAGCACGCTGCCTGGCAGGGGTGGAGGATGGCACTTCATCCTTCCTGGCACTGTGCACCCTGGGAGGAAGATGGTCAAATCACATTAAATCGAAATAACGGTTATTTTGAAATAACATGTCCAAACAGCGTTATTTTGAAATAACCATTTTGGTTTAACAGACGATTCAGTTTAAACTAGGTTTAAGCTGTTTCAGTTCAACATCTCTTGAATCGAAATGATGGAGCTCATCAATTCGATTCAAAAGAACATCGTGTGAACCTAATATTTTTTAAATTGAAATAATGGTGATTATTTCGATTTAAAAGCTACGTGTGGACATACCCTATGACTCTCATCATATGAACTCTTTAATGCTCAAGGGCATAGGTAACTGCTGCACCCAAAGATTCTGAAATTGCAAATGTATGCTCATGCATGGCTCTTATATGGGTTAGCGCTTCCCAAGAAAACAGTTTCCAGTAATTTAATTGGCCTCACAGAGGTGAGAAGAGCATTCATTAATTTCATGGATGACCTAGATGGAGCTAGGGGACTAACATCTTTTCAAATATTGCTAGAAATACTGTGCAAACTTCTTTAGGCAACATTTGCTACAGGTGTTTATATTTGTGACATTGTATTAGACTTGTCTTATGTCTAGGAAGCCATTTTCCCCTGTCACACTGAACTGTAGTCTGCTCAAAATGCTGTCTAAGTTGTGACAACTGGGCCAAAGTTTATCCAACTAAAGAAGAGACAGACGTATGCTATTCCCAGATGAGGGATGTGAGAAATATGGTGCTACTGTACTAAAGAATAAATGGCCAGAGGTGGTAATGCATGCCTGATTTGTTTTAAAATAATACACAGGACTTACTTGACCTCATGTCAGTTTCTAAAAATGGATCTGGCTGAGGCTGATTTCTGGAGTGGATGTAAAAATAAAGGAGCCATCCTACACATATTATTGGGGTTCCCAAAGGCTCAGGACTGATTTATTTATTTTGGTATAAACATTCAGTTTTGCAACTCTTATAATAATGAAAGAGATCACAGAAATTCCAGTGTTTGCTCCCTGGGTGTAGACAGAGAAATTGTCAGTTGTGCAGGAGGAAAAAATAGCTAGACTTTGGAACTTTATCTAAATCCTGTTGTGAGACAGTGAAGGTTAGATAGATGAGCAGCTATTTAAGGAATGGAAGAGCTTATGGCTACAAATGTTAAATCTAAAAGACTAATTTACAGGGACAAGAGACAGACTGATGGATCCACTAAAATATGGGAGCCAATTCTAAGCAAGATGAAGGGCACATAATATAAAACTATTTAGCGAGACAGAACAGATTATTTGGGGAGAGTAAATGGGTACCATCAACATCTCAGTCACACTCAACTTTACCTGTGAACAATCAAGTTGGGTACAAAGGTAAACTGACTCTTAGCTTATTACAAACCTACAACTTGCATTATTGCTTTGTGAACAGATCTGAATATGGGGATCTAGTTTCTATTCTTAAGGTATATCTACACTGCAATGTAAATGCCAATTAATGGGTCTTGAGCCAGCTGACCTGTGTTAGAGAACCCAGGGCTTGAGAAACCAAACAAATTCTTAACTCTAAATTAACAATTTTCTACCTTGGACTCTAATTGGAGGCTTTGAAATCCACACTGCAGTGCACAGATCCAAGTCAAACCAACCATATTCCAGAGTCCCCATTGCACTCTTCAAATGGGGCTGCCTTAACCCTTTAAACATGATGTGCTGTGGGAAAATTTTACTACCCTCCCTGCATGTTAGAAGACGTTCGAACTGCTTACCAATACAGCTTGTTAACAAGTCATACTGGTCTGCACACTCCCAACTATTGGATCCAGCAGCATGGAGGTGGTGCCTTTTGAAGAACTCTTGCTTGTCCTTTCACACCTGTGCCAGGAAAAGGGCAGAGCTGCTATGAGGTGCTGGTGAGCATTGCAGTTATGTTTTCTGACCTACCAAAGGCACCTGATGGATTTGATGATGGAGCAGGCGGAGGAGGCGCCACCTGAGGAGAAAGAGTACCCAAGCTTGGCAGACTCATTCTGGTTGATGCTGCTCAGTACGCTCTGCATAGCCACTGATGCCCCTTACACAGACCCGCACTTCTGGTGCAGTGCCACTAGCACAGACTAGTGGGATCACATGATCTTGCAAGCAGGGACATTGCTGTCCTGGGGAAGCACCCGGGGCACTGGCCCTGATCACGCCCCTGTTAGGAGGCCATGCCCCCTGGCAGCAGGCCACGCCCCCAGCCAGGGATGGGGCCGGGACCGGCCAAGAGCGGCTGAGCCCCAGATCCCCGGCTGGGCACAGGGCCAGGAATGGCCTCCGCAGCCATGGGCGGCTGAGCCCCAGATCCCCAGCCCGATCAGGCCAGAGACCGGGAGAGGCGGGCCCCACTAGACCCAGGGCACTGGCGCTGGGATTCGGGGCACATGCCCTGTGTGCCTGGTGCCAGCAACACCCCTGCTTGCAGGCCTGAAATTATCAGGATCTAGAACGTTGCTATGAAAAAAGTTAAATTTCTAGAGGTTTGTGAGCAACTTGCTCTGAACATCCAGCATAAAAACACCCTCATGAAATCATGCTGGTCTGCCCAGAATTGGGCTGCTATAACTGTCTGAAAGCTGGCTCCCTTAAGCCACCACAGGTGTGTTGCCATCTAGTTTGGTGTTGGAAAGTAGACTGTGGGTAAAGTGGTGGTAAAGATTTCTGAGGCAATCAGGTGTACCCCAAGGTGGCGAGCATTAAAGATATTCTTGAGGTAATGGCTGGCTTTGAGAGAAAGGGGTTTCCAAACTGTGCCACGGCCACGGATGGAACTCATGGACTCACAGTGTGCCCTCATCAAGGAGCACATGAGTATATAAGGTGTTACTTCATTGTTATGTAGACCTTTCTGGATCACAGAGTCCAATTTATGAATGCAAATGTGGGCTGCACTGTCCAAGTTCATGGTGCCAGAGTTTTTTGCCAATCAGGAGTCTATATTCATGGAAAGACTGGGACGCTGTTCCTACTGAATGACATTACCATAAACAGAGTTACTGTCCCATCATACTCTGAGACACCCTGCCTACCCCCTTATACTTAGGCTTATGAAAGCATACTCTGATTTCAGAGGCAATGGGGAAAGGAGGTATAACTATACTCTCAGCAAGTGTAGAATGGCTGAACATGCTTTTAGCAGATGAAAATCCCATTGGAGATGTCTACAGATCTGTGTGGATGCCAGGGTCAGCAGTGCTGTCTGCATTACTGTGGCCTGCCATGCTTTTCATAACCCTTGTGAAGCAGAACTGAGCCACTTCCTTCCTGAATGGATCCAGGATAGAGAGGAGCTGCTGAATTGGTACACTCAGCATCTACCCCAGCTGGAGCTGACTGCACCTGGGCAACAGACGTTAGGACTGCTTTGCGCTCTCACCCTGTGGACTGGCTGGGCCCAATGAAAGAGGGGGAATAGTACCTGTATGAATGTCCTTGTGGGGGGAAGGGGACTAATAATTTAGGGGGAATTCAGTCCTTGGGAGTGGTATGAGTTTGTTTACCATACAATGTACTTGTAAATGACATGATGCATACAGAACTAGGGGAGACGGGGGGGGGGGGAGATGAATCACACCATGTGTTCCCATAAGGAAGTTATTAAACGTACGTTTACTTAGTAAAGTATAATTGCTCTTCATCATGTTTTAGTCTTTATTATCTCAAATTGTGTTTGTATGATGGGATACAGTGGTAGCAATAAACTTTTGTGATGACTTAAAAGGCTTTATTTGTAGACATGTGTTTGAACAGTCACCCACTGCTAGGCAGGCCAGCTGCCATTACAACAACAGACACAGACAAAAGAAAACATTTACAAAGAAAAAGGCAAACCTGATGGTGACAAGGTGGGTACATCCCTGCTAGGCAGGTCCCTTATAGCCTAAGGTAGGTGGAAGCTCCACCCCTTTGACCCTGCTGGGCATGCTCAGACTGCTCTCCCAGTATAATAGAGAGCAGCTCAGCTCAGTCTGGGCTGACGAGTGAAGAGGGAGGAGGTCCTCTGAAAGCTCCTGGCACAGAGTTGTATCAGCCCCAAGGCGTGGGAGAAACTGTCTCCAGAAGGAGCCCGTAAGAAGAGCTGCCCTGCAATGAGCACCCTGATGCTACTACCCCAGGCATTTGCTGTAGCAAGGCAACCCTGGGGACCTGCAGGGAAACCGCCAGCAACTATCCCAAGTGGGAAGGTGGCATGGAGCAATGCCTTGCAGGAAACCATCTCCGCTGACTTGGTGCCTTACCTCTGGCACCAACAGGGCCCTGGGCTGGGGCTCAGGGGAATGGGAGGGCCTGAGCCTCCTACCGGGACAACGTACAACATAAGAAGACACTCCTTATTGACTCTGTGGCTGCTAGGCCATGCTGCCCTGACCTGAGGGCTGCCTATTGACCCTGTGGCCACTAGGCCATTCTGCCCTGACTGAGGGCTGCTCATTGACTCTGCAGATGCTAGGCCATGCTGCCCTGATCTGAGGGCTGCTTATTGACTCTGTGACTGGTAAGCTATGCTGCCCTGGCCAGAGGGCTGCTTCTTGACTCTGTGGTCATTAGTCCATGCTGTCCTGACCCAGACCCTGTGTTGTTGAAGATATTGAATGTAAGGAAGATTGCAGGGACACACTCCTGCTCACCCCTCTTGTTTTCTCCCCACCAGGGAGTGTTAGGTAGGGTGTACTCTGCAACACTGACACATACCCTTGACTTCTGCATATCTTTGGGCCCCACGTTCCCCTTTCCCTTTTCTCATTTTCCATGCACTTGGCACCCGTGGAGACATCCACAGGAGAGGGGTTCAGAAAGGAAGGCTGTTGAAATTTTAATTGCCCTGCCCCAGCTACTCATCTTGCGGTTTGAGTGCATGGGCTGCCCTGACCTGGAATTGTCCAAACTACTTCTGGGCTGAGGATGCATTGCTCTGAGACTGGGCCATGGTGTGGGAGAGGCAGCAGAAGCAATTGCTGTGCTAGCCATGAAGATGAGTCATTCAAACAGTTCTCTCTGCTGAGCAATGTCCTCCTTTCTTGGCCCTTGTTCTGGTTCCAAGAGCTGATTTGCAAGTGCCAGCTCCATCTCCAAAACACTGTCCTAAAGATGTACACTGAACCTCAGCCTTTCCTCTTGCTTCTCAGCATGCCAATGCTCCAGCCTTATATCCCTCTGCTTCTTGTACTGAACCTGCTATCCTGCCCTCTCAAGGACTTTGACCACCATTTCTTCATGGAAACACTTTTGCTTTGATCGTTTGGGACAGATACGGTGGGCCAGGGGTCAAGTTCTGGGTCTACAGCAGCTAGAGGATGTTGAAGGGCCTGTAACTGTATAAAGCAGCTCAGTGGAGGAGTACAAACTTAATTCTTGTGGACACTCAAGGACATGTAACCCTTCTACCAGGGCAGGCTGGCAGAACAAGGGCTGGGTCCTATACCTAGGGGTTTTCCCAGGGGCATCACTGGCACCAGGCACACGGGTCCCATGCCCCAAATACCGGCGCGAGTGCCCCAGGTCTGGCGGGGCCCCGCCTCTCCCGGTCTCCGGCCCAATCGGGTGGGAGATATGGGGCCCAGCCACCCTCAGCAGTGGCAGCCACTCCAGCCCTGTCCCCAGCCAAGGATCCGGGGCCCAGCTTCCTGCAGCCGCTGCTGCCACTGCTAGCCCCATCCCCAGCTGGGGATCCAGGGCCCAGCCGCCGCGGCCGCTCCTGTCCCTGGCTCCAGCTGGGGGTGTGGTCCGTGGACAGCGGGCATGGCCGCTGGTTAGGGGGCGTGGCCTGGGCCAGTGCCGGGTCCTTTCCCGGCGTAGCGACACTCCTGAGTTTTCCAATAATGTAGTACCACCAACCACCTCAACCCCACCCCGCTTTCTGGGAATCCTGCACTGTTCCCTGGGCACCCCAAAGGGGTAAGGCTTCCCTGTTCACAAGCATGAGTCTGGGTGTAGTAAACAGAACTTTTAATAGTAGTAAAATAGAGTGTAAAAGGCCAAATAACAGAAATCAGCGATGATCTAGCAAATCAGTAAAAAGCAAAGTTCACAACAATCCACACTGCATAACAGAATATACAAGACCTAATGGCAAAACTGGCACTGATCTGGGGAATCAGTGCTAACTAGGCTCCCAACCATCCCTAGAGTAAGCAGGGAGTGTCTCGCACGCCAGCTGTCCACCGACACCAACTACTGTCACTCACTCCATCCAATAGCACTGTCCCTTGGCTCCGCCTGCTGTCTGCTGGCTCCACCCATGCCGCCCAGCTCACCGTTGGCTGCTCTCACTGTCAGCTGGCTCCACCTGCTGTCCACCGGCTCCACCTGCCAGTCACTCATACCACCCAGCTCACCACTGGCCACTCTTATCGTCCACCAGCTCCGCCCACGCCACCCAGCTCACTGCTGGCTGCTCTCACCATCTGCTGGCTCTACCCACTGGTTGCTCACGCTGCCCAGCTTAGAGACAAAGTGTTTGCCTCTCTCCCTAGTGATTCTAGCTCTTAAACCTTAAGCAGCTGCTTCCTTTAACATGACAAAAGGAGGCCTCAAAGAAGCCCAGCCAGATCTATCATTTGACAAAGAAGCTAGATGGGTGAGGCAAATCACCTCAGGCATCACTGCAGAAGGAAACATGCCAACTGCCACCCCTATCTTAAAACTTTTCCAGGCTGAAATAGCCAGTGGCCTCTCTTACAGGTATCTTTTTAGCTAAGGGTAGCTTTTACCCTTTAACTAACCCAGACAGATTTGAAACAAACCGAGAATGGCAATTCACAAAAAGACAGTATTTTATATTTCCCTTCAGTAGAATTACAGGTATTGACAGATTTGCGATCAGATTAACCCCAAATACTATTACCCACTATGCCCTGCATAAGGAACCACTGATTTATTATACTGAATTAGTGGTTCCTTATTTCATATTAAGTGGTTCCTTAATTTGAAATAAGGAACCACTAATTCAGTATAATAAAACCTCCTTTTACTTCGAAGTATCACTTACTTCAAAGTTACTAGTTCGAATTAAGCTATTTTAAGCTGCAGAATAGGCTTAATTCGAACCAATTTCCTTATTCTTTTGCCTGCCTTCCCCTATTTCAAATTAAAGAGTCTAGTGAAGACCCCCAACTTTGAATTAATAAAGTCCACTTTGTTTTGAATTAGAGTGTCTTCACTGGACTCCTAATTTGAAATAATAACTTAGAAGTAGTGCTAATTCAAAATAATAACTTTAATTTAAATTTGAAGTAGTTATTTCACATTAACTACTTTGAATTAATTTTATGAGTATAGACATAGCCTATGAGTGGAGAGGGCTGGTCTTAGAAAATACATCCTTCCTGGCAAAGTGACTACCTGGCTAGAGTTCCTGCTTCAGGAGGTTTACATGGCTAACCCTAGTATGGCTCTGTGCAGGCACACAGAAGGCCACAGCCTTCCTACTTGCCACTCACAACACACTTCTGGACCAAAACCGAGACCCCTGTCATACATGGGATGAATGATTTTGTCACCCTTGGACTGCATGGATTAGAGTTGAATATGGACCATATTTTCCCAACCACACTCACACTTAGTACACTGTTTTCCAGAAAGCTCCACAAAGGGGTGAGTGATTGCAGAGCAGCAAATTGAAAGCCATTATCACTTTAAGGAAACAGGAATGACTCTAGCAAATATCTGGGCCTTTCCAGTAAAAAATATTCTTTAAAGAAGCTCTTTGTTTACAAATTCTCTGTCAGTGTCTTGAACTCAACATGGTAGAAAGGAAGGGGAAAAGGAAAGTGGGGAGATACCAAGGCACTGGGAGACAATCCACCATTAGCTGATCCATGTGGGTAGCCATGGCTTCTCATAACTGTCGCACTGGTTCTTAGAGTGGACACCCCTCTCACTACTGGAATTAGAAACATTAGATTAGAGTAAGAAACGTATCAGGCTCAGTGGTGGCTCCTGTCCCCTTTGCATTTGCTGCAGGGTTGGCTGCAGTATGTTCCTTGGGCAGGGCATCAAATAGCTGCTCCAAGAATGAACCCAGAATTTGCTTTTGATCCTGTTCCACAGCTTGCTCTATGACCAATTTCAGACACAGATCTACATCATGCCCCTCAGTTGGAGCCTGCTGCTGGCTCCCTGCCTTCCTTATTATGGATTCATAGGATAGCATGGCACTATCACAGCTGACCAGATCATCATGAACTACAATTGGCTCTGTGGTCAGTGCAGTGCTCAGCACTTGGTTAAACTCTTTGTAAAATGGGCATAAGATCAGCAAGTTGCCTGAAACGTGGTTCTGGTTCCTCGTCTCACGGTGCTTATTCTTCAGCCTCTTAATAAACTGTCTGCAATGGTCAACAGTCCAGAAAACTTAGAGTGCTCCCAGCATTTTAGATATCTGGGATACGCATGATCTTTCTGGGTACTTTTGCTAAAGTCCAGTTTTACTGGTCTCGCACCAAAAAGTCATCAAAATTTGGTTGTGTGCCTGTGACCAGGAAACAGCATGCTTTGCAAATGCTTGTTCTATGTGCTCTCCACCACCCATACAGGAGTCTCTTTGTTGTGTGTCTGCAGTTCAGTGGTCCCAAGACAAAGTAAGGGTTAAGGCTGACTCACTGAGCTGCTGCTGTACACCTAAAGGAGTTAGGGAGGGCTTCTGTTTTCAGTTGAGTCGATGTGAGATTGTTGGGATAGAGAGGATAAAGGAAGTTGACCCATGGAATTGTGGGCTACTTTTGGTGAACTTCCAAGACATGAGTCAAGTGGGGCTGTGTCTAGACTGCAAATTCTGCAAATCCTGGCTCATGCCTTGGTACAGGCTCAGATCCTCCAGCCCTGCAGGGTTTCTAGAACTCCAGGTCCAAGACCAGGTCTTAGAGCTGTGTGTGTAGACAGAAGGGGGGCTTGAGCTCAAGCCTGAATCTGAGTTCAGGCTTACATTGCAGTGTAGACATACCCATACCCAGGTCAAGACAATTAGAGCCACTGGCATTGCACCAGTGTGACTGAGAGCAGAAGTTGCTCCATAATCTGTAAGGAGTCATGAAGTAGTTTGGTTCTGTATAATGTATTGCATGTGTGCACGAATATCACACCGGTTTCTTTCTCCAGTTATTGAGTCTTCTCTATTTGTTGTGAAAGCTCATTGCTGTCAGTGGAAAAATTCTTGTGGCCTTCAATGGGCTTTGAATCAAGCCCTGTTTGAGAGCTCAAAACACTTATTAATACTGAAGCATTGAAAAAAATACAGCATTTGGACCAAATCATGAAGCATTTACTAATGGAAGATGATCCTTAGATCCTTGGTCATGGCACAAGGGGAAAATCATGCAAACACAATTGGCAGTGGGATAGTATAGATGATGACTACAGCAATGGAAGGGGGTTTACTGCTAGCCTAGGAACACCTCCACAAACACTAGTATTTAGGCTGATGGAAGCATTCATCCATCAACCCAGCTGTACCTACACAGGGCATCAGTTTTGAATAGCTACAGCCTGGGGTGAGGGTTATATTGTCGGTTGAGTATAAACCAGGCCTATATCATCTTTCAATATGATTCATTGGCATAGCCTTGCCATGAATATAACATGGTATTGCCCTAAAGCTAAAAGGGACTGAAATCCGTAATGATCTGAAGGCAGGACTAGAGAAAGTTCTGCCACATGAAGATAGTGTCAAGACTCACACAAATCTATGTCAACTGCCTTATCACTGTGCTTCAGTGCAGAAGGAGCTCTTCTACATGAAGCCGTAGTTGAGAACTGCAGTATGCCCAAGGATGGCAGATGGAGAATCTCCAAAAGACTGAAGAAAATGCCTTGCTTACCATTAGAGGTCTGCTGATGTTGGGTGCTAATGAATCACAAGCACCCACATGAATTTCCTTGCCAAACATATACCCTTATATCACATATTGAAGAGTTTTCACAGTGTGGGAGATCCAAACAGCAGCCAACAAGCTTCTCATTAGCTGCCCAAAGACAGCACCCCTACACAGCACTAAGTCCAGCTGATCTGGCTAAACTCCAGGGAAGGCTGGAACATTAGTTGACACAAATGTATCTCACTGATCCCAGACACTGCTGACCAGCAGGAACACAAAAAAGCACATGAACTCCATTTTAGCTTATAAACTGTGATGCAATTAACACTTCAACTGATGCAAAGGACACATTTAATGACCTCAGTAAGGATTCCCCAGTCGCTATTGCACGAAGAAGTTTTAAAAACTCTTCAGTGGGAGAATAAAATAGCCTGAACATCAATGATTACATCTATTCTCTACAGAAAGACACACTGGCTATTTCTGAATGGCTGCCTTAGCAGCATGAGATGGAACCATAGTAGAAATGTAGGAACAACTGCCTGATGTTATTGATTCCAGTCAACAAACAGAGCTGTGTAATCTGTCTGCTTTTGTTCCGTTCACTTGGTAGTGTGTTCTCATTAGCCCCCCATGGACAGTCAACCTGTCAGCAGGTCTGTACTCCAACTGCCTGACCTCTGACTTCAACTCATTCTTCCACAAATTAATTTCCCAAATTGACAAATTAAAGTGCACAGTATGCCCAAGGTCACTAAATCACACTGGGTTCTGGTAAACGTCAACCAGCAATGGAAGGAAAAAGGGAGGGCCAAGGAGGAAGAAAAACAAAATGGATTAACTAGAAAGAAATGAAAAAAATAATCAACATCTATATCTCTGATCTGAAGATGTAATGGATGGTTTGTTTCATTAAAAAAGAGGCTTTGACAATTCAGAACAAATGGACCAGGACAAAGCTAATTCCTGCCTTGAAAGGATGTCTCATGAGGTGGGCATGACTGTGAGGTTTACTTTATCCTTGGAGAATGACAGGTCCTAGGCCTAGGACTGAAGCACTAGGGAAGAATGGTTCTCTGAAGCTGTGTTCCCTCTAAGCTGTGCAGGTGTGCACGCGCACACAGGTTGTGAAGCCTGTGCACACAACAAAATAAAGCACGCACAAAAAATTTCAACAGTGCTAATATTTTTGTGCTACTGTAAGAAGGCGGTTTCAAATAGCATGTTTCAAATACAGTTTTGCAATTTATAAAATTATTTCCCTCGCTATATCAAAATAAAATTTAGATATTATTTGCATCATACACACTTGCTTCATTGCACTCATGAGTTTGACCATACTCACAGGAGTCCACACAAATTTGGATACTGGTTCTGAAAATTTGCACAAAAGAAATTTTTTGCACACACAGGAAAAATTAGAGGGAACATTGCTCTGAAGGCCCCATTTCTATGTGGTTGGTTAGGATTTATGAATTGAAAGAGTTAAGTAAGACAGTTTAGACTAGATTCTTACACAGTTCCTCACACTGACTAGTATCTTACTTCAAATACACCAGCTGAGATCAATGGGACTGTTTGTGGAGTGAGGTACTACACAATCAGAGTATAAGGATCTACGCCAAAAGTCCCTCAGTACACAGACCACACTATAGGATGACATATAGCTATATTACCCCTGTATCACCCCAAGGAAGGAACAGTGATTCTGTGAACCACAGTTTTCTCTCTGCTTCCCTCATACTACGAGGCAGACAGAATTTACTTCTGGCCTACATCAGCAGTAAACTGGTGCTTCTTCCAGCTAGTTGGAAAGAGCCATGCTATGAGTGTTGGGGGCCACCCCGCATTGGTCAAGGAGTCTCCATTGCATGTATACGTTCTCTAAGAAGTCTTCATTGTAAACTGTTTCTTAGACAGTGGATTCTTTCTTTGTTGGGTGATGGTGAACCATTAACACTGGATGCCCATTCTGTTGTTATACCTGAGTTTTTCCTTCCTCACAACACATTTTACTACCATATACACACTTCATAACTTCATATAAAATTCATATACCATGATATGTCTTTACATACAATGATAGCACATACAATCCAAGGAGTATTAATGTTTAGCAGATCAAGACTTTCACAATGATATGTCACCAGGCATGCCTTGTCAGGGATCTGCAACCCAAAAGATACAAAGTGCCATTTTTTAAAATTCCTTGGATAACCAATTGCTTTGAGAGCCACAATGGGTGTAGCCTCCTAGGGTATGTCTACACTGGGGGCTCTGGTATGTTGACTTAACAGGGTCAACTTTAAGTCGACTTAAAATTCACCTTGTTAAGTCATCTTAGAGTGTCCACATTCCAAGCTCCTGTAGATTGCCCACTTCCACACTGTCAGCTGCTAGGCTGACTTAACACTTAAGTTGACCTTGTTAAGTTGACTTAAGGGCTATGTCCCATCTATACCACCTTAAATCGACTTAATAAGGTCAACTTAAGCGTTAAGTCGACCTTAAGAGGTGGTGTTATTAAGTCGACTTAAGGAAGCACTTAAGTCAACTTAATAAATTTCCAATGTGGATAGAGTTTTTCTTAGGTTGACTTAAAGAATGTTAAGTTGACCTAAGGCTCCAATGTAGCGGAGAGCTGGGCCAGGGCACTGGCTTCAAGGTCCCCAGGTGGTGGTGGTGGGGAGCCTGGAACCAGGAATGGGTGCCCTCTGGACTCCCCTGGTAGTGGTGGGGAGCTTGGCACTGCATGCCGGCAGGATCCCAAGGTGGTGGTGGGGAGCCAGGAGTGGGCCACTAGCAGGGTCCCCCAGCTGCAGGAGAGCCTGAAGCCTGGAGTTGCAAGGGGGCAGCCAAAGAACCGCATGCAGCTCCAGAGCTACAGGTTGCAGAGCCCTGGCACAGAACATATCATAATTACATGATAGTGGTGAATATGGAGTTCCAGGGTAGTATTTTTGAGACAGAGTGCCACAGTGGGTTGATTCAATTGTCAGTCTTGAAAGGGCCCAGTTATTGGTAATCCAATATGATTGAGTGGGTGAGCAGATTTCAGATTACAAGTGAATAGCCAGATTTGTCTCCTATGGCAAGGTCAGGGGCAGCCTGATGGTCCTAGTTAGAATGACTTTTATGTGCTTCCCCAGTTGCTTGTAAGTAATCCTTGAGTTCCTGGTGTACCTGGTGGAGAAGGGTAAGTAAGAGCTGGTACTGGATAGTTTGTTCATGTTCATGGGGTCATCCAGAAGAAAGCAAGGGTGAAAACCATAGTTTTCAAAAAAAAAAAAAAAAAAAAAACAACAGGGGGGGGGGGGGGCTTGGCAGGATAGAAGCATGTGTTCATTACTGTAAGCAAACCCAGCACATGGGAGCAGAAACAACCAGCTGTCCTGGTGACAGTTCAAGAAGCTATGCAGAACTTGTTTAAGAATCTGCTTAACCTGTTTTGTCTGTCCATTAGTGTGCAAATGATAGGCAATTGAAAGGAAAGGCTCAGTCTCCAGAAGTTTTAGATAGTCTTGCCAGAACCAGGAAATAAACTGAGAACCATAGTCCAACATGATGCCTGATGGCAATCTATGAAGCTGAAAAAATGTTTTCCAGGAAGAGGCAAACTATTGTCCAAGCAGTAGGGATAGTGCAATACTGGACAAAGTGTGCCATTTTGGTTAAGAAGCCAGCCATGACTAGGATCATTGTGTATCCCTGGGAAGGCGACAGATCTACAATAAAGCCAAAGGAAATGGTAATCCATGGCTGAGACGGAATGGGCATGGCTGAAGAAAGCTAAATGATTTTCAGTGAGGGTGGTTGGTCCAGGCACACAAGCCACAGGATCTTATATAGCTCGTGACTGAAGTGTGCAAGTTTGACCATCAGAAATTTCTTTTGATTAAACTCCAGATCTTGAGGTGATTGAAATGCCATGCAAGGATTGAGTCATGACATAACTGAAGAACCCGCAGCCTTGTTTGCTCCTTTTTCGGGCCATAGATACTGTCCTTGTGGTAGAAGAATCCATCTGGGAACCTGAATGTGGGGGCATTAGCATTCTCCAAAGTCTAGCAGATCCAAGTAGTGAAGGTGTCATTGGGCAACTAGCTAGAAAACAACTCTATTAGGCTGTTCTCTGCTGCACCTGTAGGTCATCACCCATATCTCTGACAGGGCAATGCTGGCTAGAGAGGGATCTATACTAGCCACTGGTCTGATCCCTTGTCCACCTAGCACCCCTCTGTTTACTTGAGGCTGCTGAAGTGGTCAGCAGCCCAGATTACAGGTAGTCAGGCCTAATTGCTGGAGCAGGAGTCAGGCTAAGTGGCCAGAGAACAAGGCTGAAACAGAGTCAGAATCAGGAGTTTGAGCCAATGGTGGGAGTCAGATTACCAAGAGTGAGGGAAGGCAGAAGCCACACTGGCTCTGAGGCTGAAACAAGGCTGGGTAGAGGGCAGAATCTGGGCTGGAGTGATGGAGGAGCAGAGGAGGAAGGCTTGTAAAGATGTGCACAGGGAGGCTCAGAGTCCATGCGCATCTGCGTTAAACAGCCAGCAAGCTACTGCTGCTGCTAGGTTTAAAAATGGGCCTACTAGCTTCTTCAGCCAGTCAGACAAGATAATCCATGAGGCAGCGTGGCTGGCTCATTAAGACATGAGAAGTACTTAGCAAGTGCAGCTGAAGGCCTAACTTCTGACACTTCCTCCCCTTTATTTCCTCATTGTATATATAGTTCAAATCACAATCTATTCTTCAACTGGGAAGGAGAGATATGAGAACTGTAACATAAACTTTAATAGGGTATGCCCAGCTTCTGTCACTTTTACTCACATTGGACATATCTACACTGGAGCCTTAGGTTGACTTAAGGAAGGTTAAGTTGACCTACAGACCTCTGCAGCCACACAGGGCCTTTATTAAGTTGACTTAAGCACTTCGTTTAATTGACTTAATAACACTACCTCTTAAGGTTGACTTATTGCTTAAGGCAACCTTATTAAGTTGACTTAAGCCAATGCAGACAGAGAAAGCCCTTAAGTCAGCCTAATTGACCTCCAGGCTCCCTCCCAGAATTCCTAGCCACCAGGGACAACTACCCACAACACACGACTCCTCCATTGACCTAGCACCTGCCACTGTGGATGCAGGCAGTCGAAAGGGGATTTCAACATGGACTCTCTAAATTGATTTCAACATGGACTCTCTAAATTGACTTAACAAGGTCAACTTTAAGACAACTTAAAGGCAACCTTGTTAGGTCAACTTAACAGAGCCTACAGTGTAGACATACCCATTGAGTAGTACTTTACTCTCCCAATAGTTGCATTGAAAATGGGGCTATTCATGGTTAAAATGGCAGATTAGGTTTAGTGGTTACAGTCAGGGCCAGGGGCAGGTGACCCAGCCAACAGCCTGGAGTGCTGGACTTGCAGGGGAGCTGGACTCAGGGTGCTGTCTTTGTTGTTAGCAACAAAAGAGAAAACAGAAATGTTTTGAAATAAAATGTTTCAGGTATGCCATATCGGATTCATTTTTCTCTAATCTCCTCAGAATATTCTGCATAATATTCTCGGAGGGTGGAGGGAAAATGTAGTTCTCAGAAAGTCAGAATTCTTTGTAAAACAAGCAAGGAGTCCGGTGGCGCTTAAAGACTAACACATTTATTTATTGCATGAGCTTTCATGGGAGAAAATCCAAAGCCTCTGAGAAAGTGGGGTTTTCTCCCACAAAAGCTCATGCAGTAAGTAAATGTGTTAGTCTTTAAGCGACACAGGATTCCTTGTTCGTTTTGCTGAACTAGATTAACACAGCTACCCCTTTGGAACTGAATTCTTTGTAGATCTCACACAATCTTCCAGATTTTCTGAGAACTACATATTCCTGTAACCTCATAGAATGATATCAGTCACGTTCTCAGAGATATACATGGGGCAGGACATAGCCAGTCAGGCAGTGAGATGTAAGAACAAACTGAAGTGAAGTAAGAGTTCAGCTGTGATATTGGGCACCTTGTTTTATTGTGTAACTGTGAATGTATACTTGTGTTTTAAGACTTAAAGACTATAAGTAATGACTAATAAAGGACATGTTTAAAGAGACACCATATCTATCTATCAAACTGCTATGTACACAGTAATATAAAAGAAATACTGTCGCTTCTTCTGCCATGCCTAACATATAATGATTTGGCAGGGAGATGGCAAAGATGTTCTTTACCTGGGGTGTCATTTGGGCTAGGGCCAGCCCTGGTTGCAATCTCCAATTGTATTGTTGGTTTGAGTTTGTTATTTTATCAATATAATTTTTTATTACGATATAAACACATATGACAAGGCCCAACAAATAGGAACAGTTAATCCACCTTCATGGCTCATAAGACCATTTTGCCAGTGAGTTGTGTCTTCACTAGATAGCATTGTATGCTATCTCCTGTCTAATCAGTGGCAAGCAGAAAATAGAAATATAGCTCCCTCCGGCATCAGGACAAAACTATACTTTTGTTTAGCTTGGGTTTGTAGTTCTGCTAATTTTCTCATTCCTACTGGATTACAAAAGAGATAAGTGTGAGGTGCTTAATGGCTAAAGGGATTAGAAATGGAATAGTCTTGTATCTTTAGGTCCCTAATTTATATTTAGGCAGGGTTGTTAGTTACCTGACATCTAATTGTTGTGGTGTGACATTTTTTGGTGGCCCAGTTCAGCCTGCAGTGAACAGGTGTCTACATTGTGAGAAATCACATCAGACTTTCAGCTCAGCTACCCTCTCTTTCCTAAAGATGTTTGCCATGAGTTGGGGTTAAGGAGGTAGTGCACTGGAGAAATTATCCTTGTCCCTCTGCATGCTATACCTGTTTTGTGGCTACATGGAGGAATTGGGCCTCCAAGGCAGCACCATCTTCCAGTGTATTCACCATTCTCCTGTATTCACACAACTCATGCTACTCATGCTGAAGAGTACCTTACTCCATGAATAGTCCAAATAAAGTCAATGGGATCACTCAAGTGTTGTGCTAATAAACCAGAGTAAGAGTGTCAGAATGTGGGTCTTTAAATCATAATGGGCTAACCATGATATTATGCACAGCCCAGAGCAAGGAGTGGTGCATCATCTCTGCCAATTCTAGAGTGGCCCAAGAAGTCCTGTGACTCACAGACGAATATCTGGGTCACCATTCCTCCTTGGCTGCCTTCCTGCTCACACAGGAGTAGTGATTTATTGCTGCCTTGTACAAATAGTAAATTACTGCACCGTCCTTATATACTGACTCATCTAATCTGGCCAGCAAATAAGGTGACAAAGCCAAGACTTCACCTATTCCCTGCCCGTCCCCCCACTCCAGGGAAGTCTTTAAAAGAGGAAAATCATCCCACTTATCTTTATAGATCTAGACTTAAAATCTGGATAGCCCACACAGTCACATACGGGAAATCCTTACTCCTTTGCACAGGCATGCAGCCTGAGTCACAATCTAGCCCAAAGTAAATATTTAGGTAATCCTTCTTGTAAGAATAATTTAGGTATGAGATCGTATGTATCGCCTTTAAACCATTTGTTTTATTTTCTCTTCCTGTTCCTAATGGGAAAAATACAACACTACAGCAAAGAAACACTCAGTTTTCTTCTTTTTTTCACTTAACATATCATGTAACACCCCACATCAATTATATAGCATCTCTAACATCCAGCAGTTCAGCTCACCAAATTTGCTCTTCCTTGTAATAAAATGATCATGTACAAAAATGTCTTAATGTTACTTTTAAGAGTACTAATTGATTCTGCTGCCCTTATATCCACTTGCAAGGCATTCCAGAGCGTAGGAACATTAAGAAGCAAATGCTATGGCACCAGCTGGCTTAAGCCTAACCCTAGCCTCCACCAAAAGGCTAGCATTAGATGTCTTCTCATTTTACATGTTTTCATTTTTACAACAACATTCCATAGTTTTGAAGCTACTGTAGGTTGATTTAAAAGTGGATCTGATGACCTAAAAATTGAATCTTACTTCAGTCTCTTCTTTTGGGGAGAGGCAGGGAAGTGACTATGACAGAGAAAAATTCTTTATTATGAAATTGTACGCATAATATTCTTTAGAATACAATGGGTAAATTACATGGATTCATCTCACAAGATACATATATGAATCACTGGGGTAACATGATTTATTTTCCTTCCGCAAGGACCAATCTGAACTAGGAAAATGAGATGTGTTTAGCTAATACGATAGTCCAACCATGTTAATTAACATTGTTAAACACTACTTAGCACCTACTATAAACCAAAAAAAAACAAAAAAAAGGATGTTTAAAAACATCATAGCTAGGGGTTGATTAGACCAGCTAACATGTTTTAAACGCCACTCTCTTTATTATTAAGTGTTAAGCAGTGTCTAAATCATATTAACTAGCACATCCAAATTTCCTAATCTAGAAGAGCCCAAGAGGGAACAGTAGTGCAATTTTTAAAGCATTGCAATAATGATTTGAGCATGCATAGAAAATACTAATCATTAAGTCTAATTCTTCCAGGTTCATGGCTACTTTAGGTTGTAGGAGTCTCATAAATGTCAGTAATTTCCAAAGGGGTACCTGTGTTAGTCTGTGTATAGCAAAAACAATGAAGAGTCCTGTGGCACCTTATAGACTAACAGATTTCTTCGGGCATAAGCTTTCATGGGCACCAACCCATTTTGTCAGATGCAACGAAGTGGGTTGGAGCCCACAAAAGCTTATGCCTGAAGAAATGTTAATCTGTAGGGATATGTCTACACTTGCAAGTTAGTTCAAATTAAGGAGGCTTAGTTCGAATTTACTTAGTACCTGTCTACACTAGACTTTCATTAGTTCGAATTAAGGAATTCCCTAATTCAAACTAATGAAAGCTTAGTTTGAACTGGTAAGATCTGCTGGTTAGTTCGAACTAAGCCCTTAGTTCGATCCTTAGTTCAAACTAAGGATGACGTAAACAAGGATTAACCCTTAGTTTGAATTTAATAAGTTCGAATTTAGGACAGTTAGTTCGATTTAACAAAAGGGACTAATTCAAATTAATGTTAGTTCAAATTAGTCTACATTATTAATTTGAACTAATAAGTTTGAGCTTAGTTCAAACTAAACTCAAACTTATTAGTTCAAATTAACAAATTCGAACTAACTTTTCCTAGTGTAGACATAGCCTAAGGTGCCACAGAACTCTCATTATAAATGGTGGCATTCCCTTGGACTGTACTTTGGTATATTAGTAAGGCTTTAGATGTATGTTTTGCACCAAATTTTTGATATATTACCAAGGTTGTTAAACAAAACACAACTGAAACTCCAATGACTCTATCTAGCATTCCCATTTAGTTCCTCATTACATTAACTGACTTTAAATTAAAAAAAAAAAAAAATCTTGATCCTGCTCTACAATCTCAGGTGTTCCTTTCTGTAAAACATGTAGTTTGTATATTAAAGTGAATACCAAAAGCCACAAAGAGAAATAAGAAAAATCCACTAGTCTATATTATTGGCTAGATCCCGATGTAATTTATACTAGAATAAAACTAGCATAATCACATTAGCTTTTGTGTAGCTACTCAAGATTTATACTGATATAAATTAATTAGAATTCGGTCCAGAATTCAGTCCTATCATTTAAGAGCAGATTGCTACTCACACTCTTTAATGTATATTGCACATGGGATATGTTTTCAGAGGCCAAAGCTAAACAATAAAATCAGATGAAAAACAAAAACACCAGAAATTTAGAAAAGAATGAAAGATCATTTATAAAAACCAAGGATTTGTACTTCATGTAACCCAGCAAACTGTCAGTCTCACATGAATAGCCAAGAAAATCAACCTTAGACCCCAGGAGTTGTGCTACATATCATATAACCCACTGGCATGTTAATACCCTTTCCTTTTTAAATCTTTGGTCTCCCTTTGGAGTCTACTCTTTAAGTGAGGATCAGGGTGACATGTTACAGGCTCAGCTTTCTTTCTGAGCTGGCAAGTCATCCAGGAAGGAATGGGTAGGCTGTCAGTCTTAGGGGGATATGAAGAAAATCCCCAAACTGGAGTCTGCACATTGTCAACTGACAGTGAAATATATTAAATTAATATCTCACACTTACAGGACAAGATCTTCATTAGCATATATCTTGTGAAAGCAAAGAGTTCTGTTGATTTACATGAAGTGAGAGTCTGTTCCATAATATTAAAGACTTGGGCCCTGACCATCTATGGACCATATTTTCTTTCTTTCTTTCTTTCTTTCTTTCTTTCAGCATATCATCATAGTACCTAAAAGCCAAAGTCAATAAGATTACTCTGCTTTTACACCAGTATAACTGAGATCACAACCTCAAGAGGCACAGGAATTAGTACTGTACAAACTCTCTATACTCTGCAAAAGTACAAACACAAAGAAACTTCCTGAAGGAACAGTCACTTCCAGGCATGACTATTTCTCTGTTCCCCTGAGTCTAGTAGGTGCCTTTTTATAATTGTAATATGTGAATTATTTCACATGAATCCAGTAATGGCAAAGAGCTTCTTTAAAGACTCTACACGGAAACCTCATCCTAATATTCAGTGGAGGAAAATAATCAGTTATCAACAGAACATGGAAAAGGAGGTGGCAGCTTCAATCCCATTCCTACTAGATAGATATTGAGATGAACTGGGAAATGACATTCTTATAACAGAACCAGAGAATCCACACAAGGAGATATACCTTTAAAGCCATACTGATATAATTGTGTTGGTATAATTATGCCGGTAAACTTCCCTGTATAGGCAAGCCCTTAGTGTAGAAACCTGGAATCGGAGGATACAAGACGCAGTTTGTCTAGCTCACAACTGAGAAATACTGGTACAGCAATATGGGGAAGCCTGCATTATCACTTGACTGTGCTATTTTTGTTCTGCCGATGAATGCAGAAGTTTGATCTCCAGTCCTGCATCATTGACATCCATTAAATTCATTCAAGAAAAATTATCAGTAAGTTAAACAGAGTCTGATCCAACTGGCTGTTAGGAGTTGCTCCTGCATTCTTTCATCACCCCAAACCTCCATCATTATATAGCAATTAGATTTACAGTTTGCCATTATTCCTGGGTTTAATTCACTATCACAGCCTGAATAGATACAGCAGCACTAGTGGAATGTCGAGTGCACAGCAAGAACAGCCAGACTGCAGGCAGAATGTCTCCAGCAGTGGTGGTGGGGGGTCACCTTTTATACCTCTTGATTTTGAGGTGTAGCCTATACCGCAATCTGGAGGGACTGGATTTCATACAACAGCACAGAAAGGGGCAGGGGCAGGGCTTTAGCAGGCCCACAGCCTTCTGGATTTCTTGTCTCATTGCTAACATAAACATACCCTTTATCCAAGGCCTCTTCCGACCCCCCACACTTCCCCATAAGGCCTGCCACAACATGGTGCTTAGTGACTTACACAGCAATCATGTAATTGCAACAACAAATTCCAGTTTTGTAAGGCTTGGACCATATTAGGTTAATAAAAAGTGGAGAATTTGGGAAACTACCCACCTACTGTGTTTCCATCATGATCTGTTTATACGTGCATCCAGGCTCTTCTCACTGTAAACAGACATGGCTATGTTCACATGTAAACTGTTATTTTGAAATAAGTTATTTCGAAATGAGTTATTTTGAAATAATGTCCTTATTTCGAAATAAGTGAATTCGAATTAAGGGAAAAGCTCAAATTGAAATAGCATCTCCAAAGACAGGACTTGCTATTTCACATTAGTAGAGGGGCACCACGGGAGGTGCGGCAACATGGCCCCCTCCCTGGGCCATGCCCCTACCCAATAAAGGCTAAAAGGAAGGCACCCTGGGAAGGAGAAGGGCAAAAGTGTTATTTCAAAATAATGGTTATTTCGAAATAACACGCCCAAACGCTGTTGTTTTGAAACAACCATTTCGAACAACGGCTATTTCAATTTCATGTGAGCTTTTACCGTTTTGAAATAACGGAATGTCATCTGGACATAAAAAATTTTATTTTGAAACAACAGCTGTTGTTTCAAAATAAAACTCTCGTCTGAACACAGCCACAGGAAAAGTAGTCTATCACTGACACTTGGCTAGAAAGGAACATAAGCACTGTGAACCATGATCGCTTTAAATTAACAGGGTAGACAATGGGTGTGGAAAAGTGTTGAGGAGACTCTTCTCTCTTCAATAAACCTTGGCTGCCTAAAGTTATTTCTTTTAAAGAACTATCTGCATAAATTATTCTATTTCTCTATTTTACCAGGACACTGAGGGGCTCATTATCTCATCTGGAGAGCGGTGCACGTCCACCACAGTACAAGGATGCACCTAGCCTTCTCAAAGCAAAGGTCAAATTTACACCAAAGATACATTCCTGTGCTTCCATTTTTAACAAGACAGTGATGAAAGAAAAAATGTGTAGATCCGTGAGGGAATTGTTGATTTTTTTAATCTGCAGAAGAAGTGGAAATGGCTTCTTATCAATGAGACATGACCAAAGCCTAAACCCTTTTTTAGTATCATCCTGTTCAGAAAGCAAAAAGTGAGACAGCTGTAACTCCAATAGGTGACTTTACCTTGTACTTTTTCCATGCTAACTATGGGACCATCAGGTATTTTTCAATAAGCCCAGTTTCTTGCTAAATGATGGAGAACCCTTCTGCTTCCAATCAGCTAGTCTCAAAGGCCCTGTCAACTATGTTCCCTCTAAGCTGTGCGCATGTGCGTGCGCACACAGGTTGTGAAAGCTGCACACCCAACAAAATAAAGTGCGCACAAAAAAATTCAACAGTGCTAATATTTTTATGCTGCTTTAAGTAGGTAATTTCAAATAGCATGTTTCAGATAAGGCTTTGTAATTTATAAAATCATTTCCATCACCATACCAAAATAAAATTTAGAAATTATTTGCATCATACACATTTACTTCATTACACTCACAAGTTTGACCACAATCACTGGCATGTGCACAGATTTGAACACTGGTTCCAAAAATTTGCACAAAACAAAATTTTTGTGCACACAGCCTACGAAAAGTTAGAGGGAACATTGCCTGTCAATATAAACTTTCTAACTGTATTGCTGACTTCTCTGTCACATGTATTTTGACCAGTTTGCCAGTATTGGACCTGTGTTAACCTGAACCATTTTAAAATTACAAATAAAGCCACGTCAGCAAACCTAGTGACAAGAGAAGTAAAGTACACAGCTACCACAGTGAAAAAAGCCTAGATAGACAGATAGATAGACTCAAGTAAATATTGAAATGCTGTTTCACATTCACTAGAAGTGGGGAGATACCTGTCCATTTGCCAAATATACATCTCCACATCTGTCTATGAGGATTATGTCATTAAAGGATTATGTTTTTCCAAATAATACAGAAATGAGTGCTAAAAATGTTTACCTGAACTACTTCTACCAGTGACTTGGGCCCACACTGTCCTTTTGACTTACAGATATGGAAAGGATGCTGAATAGGCAGATTTAAATAGGGTAATGTCCTGATTTTATAGGGACAGTTTCAATATTCAGGGCTTTGTCTTGTATGGGTGCCTCTTAACCCCCAACCCATCCTGATTTTTCACACTTGCTATCTGGTCACTTCAGATTTAACTAAAGGGAAAGAAAGGATACAGGAAACCCCCCACCCAAAGTTGTTTCTCCCCCTCAAGGGATCCCATGGAAGATCTTTGATGAAGGAAGGCTGGCCTTCACTTTTAAAGAAGGGTACTGCTTAAGTCCCAGCTTAGCTGGCATGGAGCTAGGACTCACAAGTGGGTTAATAATTTGGGCAGGAGGTCATAAGCCTCTGAAGCAAAGCTCTTGAAATAGTACCTTCTGTTGTCATTTCTGAGTCAACTGAAATAGCTGATAAGCTGTGAAATAGGCTTCTTTCTGTTAAGAAAACCTTGTCAAGAGGATGCTTCTGATAGAGAGGGTGGCCACCAGTGATTTCAAATTTTAGGAGAACCAGGAAGGAATGGTAAGAAAGGAAAAGCTTTGAGAAATTGAACCACTATAGGTTTCAAGGAGGCTAGACCATGGAGTTAGTGGAATCATTTTCTGAGGTATACTCTCCCTTCAAAGCATGCTTAAATTACTGTTGACTTAAAAGTTCTCAAGAGCCACTTTGCAATTGTTAGGTCACTCAACTATTGCAGAATATTGGCCAGTTTGAAGGGCACATAGTATACCTAGTTCTTGCTAGGATTGTGTTCTTGAGGTGTGCATTGAGGATATAATCTGACCATGCCAGGGGATTTCCTCACACTAAATTCCATTCCATTTTTTAATTCCTCTTCAAATTTCTTCCCCTCGACTAGATTAGTGTAAGCGGGGGGATGGACCCACTCTTGTGGGGAACTTCCCAGACTTTGTATACCACCCCGGTGAAGGTGGATAGCAGAAGGATCTGATTCCCTGCTCCCACTTCCTTTACCCCAAGGCCTGCCTGACCTCAAAGGCTCCCCTCCCAATCTCCCGTTTGGAGGAGTCCCTGTAACCCCGACAAGGCTGGGTCTGGGGGCTCAACCCGCACTCTTATCGTGGTCTCTCAGGACAGGGCTAGGGTGTCCCCACTCCGGGGTGCTGACCGCACTGACCACTCTTCTGGCCCACCAGTTACTATATACACTATATACAATTTATTTAAGCATACAGAAATAAAAAGAATAACCCAATAAGAAAATAGACAAAAGTAGAAAAAGGTGAACAGTAAACCCCTAGTGCCACTGCCTGGCATGGAGGCACTACAAACAGAGTTTCTGGGGCCTGAGGAACAGTCTTACAGTCTGTTCTCCACGTTACAAGCCCTCTGCCCAGGCCTGACTGTGACTGGATGCTCCAGGGGGCCAGATGCAGGCTCTGGCTGTGGCCACACGTCCCCAAGCTCACGGGGCAGGGCCCTTCTTCCCAGCATCAGCCCCCCTTCACTGTTCCCCAGCTGTTCACCACACCCGGCTCCAGATGGCTGCAGCTTTGCCTCCCAGCCACTGCTCAGGTTCCATGTGGCTCTCTGGGGTGCTTCTCAGCAGGGGCGTCACTGGCGTTGGGCACCCTGGGGCACATGCCCCGGGTCCCAACGCCAGTGCCCCGGATCTCCGGCCCATTCAGGCCGGGGATCCGGGGCCCAATCCCCAGCAGGCTGCGGCCACGGCAGCCACGTCTACGCCAGGGATCCGGGGCCTAGCTGGCCGCCCGGCAGGCCCCGGCCTCTAGCCAGGGATAGGGCCAGGGGAAGGCCACGCCACCGCCAGCAGCTAGGCCGCGGCATGGCGCGGCCCAACTTGGCCTGAAGCGGCCGCTGGAAGCCAGGCCCATGGCTGCAGCCCCGGATCCCAGGCTGGGGATGGGGCCGCCATGGCCGCTGCCAGCAGCGGCCAAGCCCCGGATCCCCAGTGCGGGACGGGGCCACCACAGCTGCGAGCAACCGGCCGGGCCCCAGATCCCTGGCCGGGGATGGGGTCACTGTGGCCACCGGTGGCCAGGCCCTGGATCCCCGGCCAGCCGCCCGCAGCTGCAGTGGCCCCGTCCCTCGCTGGGGATCCAGGGCCTGGCCGCCAGCAGCCGTGGCTGCAGCGGCCCCGTCTCCGGCCTGGGATCCGGGGCTGCAGCCGCGGGCCTGGCCTCCAGTGGCCACTTCGGGCCAGGCCTGGCTGCGCCACGCCACACCGCAGCCTAGCTGCCGGCAGTGGCACAGCCTCCCCCTGCCCCTATCCACGGCCAGGGGGCGTGGCCTTCTGGCTGGGGGCGGGGCCTGCCCTCTGGGGGCAGAGGCTGGGCCCGTGCCCCAGGTCCCTCCCCGCCTCAGCGACGCCCCTGCTTCTCAGGCTCCTCCGGTCCTCCTGCCATCTGCACAGGTCAGCTCAGCCCCTTGGCTCCTTCCCTGGCCTCCTGCACCCAGCTCCAGCTCTGCTTGGCTCTCTGCTGGTCCAGCTGCTGTGGGTCTGCTCTGCAGAAATCAGCTCAGCCTGGCCTCCCTTCCTGGGTCCTCTGGCTCCCAGCTGCTGGCTGCTTAGTGCTTCCTCCTTAGCTGGGCCCCACACACACACTCTGGCTTGCCCAGGCATGTCCAGCCTGCAGTTTCAGCTCAGAGGCGGGGGAGCACTCTCAATCAATCAGGCCATCCTGGGACACTGGCCTCTCCCACTGGCCCTGGGCTGGCTGTTTCAGAGTCCTGCTTCCAGGCGGGAGTGGCCAATCAAAAGGCCCATTCAGTCTCAGTAAGGGGCCATCAGACCCCTTACATTAGTAAACACAAGATATTCCGGTAGTTTCTGGGCTCCTTGCACCCTTTCTTGGGGTGTTTGCATTTGAGTGTACAGTTTGGTCCATGGTACCTTTTTGTGCAGTGTATCCAAGAAATGTTGATTTGTGTTTAGGAGGGGTTCAGATTTCAGCAGGAAATCTCTGAACAATGTTTACTAGGGATGATTCTGGTACACATGAATCATCCTCCAAAAAAAAAAAAAAAAAAGCGAGGTGGGTTGGAGATGAGAAGAAATTCCTCCATGCTTTGAAATCTGCACTGTTTTCATTTTTAAAACACATGTTTAACAAACATAGCTGTGATAATTAGGAACATGCCAATTGGCCAGGCTTCCTGTTTAAATTTCCGTTTTTGTTTCTGAAGTTCAAGTACATCTTGATCACAATAGATAAATGTAAGGGAGTGCAAAAAAGATGTAAGGAGAGGAGATGGGGAGAACACAGAACAGGACTGAGAAATAGATTCACTGCAAAACTTAATGGAGCTGTTACCCAATGGGGCTGGCTCAACAGCTCCATTTTCCATGTGAGAAACTGATTATGATTGAAACAAACATGGAGTCCTGTAGCACTTGAAGACTTGCAGATTTATTTATCGAATGTGCTTTTGTGGTAGAAAATCCCACTTCATCAGATGCTTTGATAAAGTGGGCTTTGCTTCCATGAAAGTTCATGTGAGAAATAAATTTGTTATTCTTTAAGTGCCACAGGACTCCTTATTTGTTTTGCTGAACTAGACTAACATGGTTGCCCCTTTGGAACTTGATTATGCTTAAGAATCTGATTCCCAATTACACTGTAAAACACCTTACTCTGCTGTGGCAGATCCAGGTTGCAGTCGCTTTTTAAACCATTAGTTTCTGATTGCTAGGGAGATGGTGAGTATATTCGTGGCTCTGTCTCAACTCTCCACTTCCCACAGCCTCCCCAATTGTATTTAACTGTGATATTGTTTTTATTCAAGAATTAAAGAATACAGAAACTAGAGCTGACTGTTAGCTACAGCTTGCCAAAGTCTGCTCTACCCCCTGCCCTGCCGTTCAGACCCCTCCTTCCAAAACAGAAGGACCTTTGCTCCCTGCAGCCACGCACCACTGGGATGACTGCTCCACACAGAGGATGTTGAGAGGTGGCTAGAAGCAAGCCCGTCCTGCCACTACCCTCTCTTCTGTGCATGAAGAAGGAATTCTGTGTGCAGAGGTGAAATATCTCCATGTAAAAACAATGTGTGTACAACACCCTAACACCAACTTCACCACTGCTCCTACCAACATAATTACACGTGTAGGAGGAGCCCCTTAGCACCCTGTCAGAAATGGCACAGTCACAATACAGTTAGTTGCAGCTTGTCAATCCAGGCTTTGTTCAACTATTCTCCTATGTAGCTGAGAGTAGCCGGCCTTATGGAATGAAAGGAGCCTATTGACTAGTTAATCTAATGTTGTTTTATTCTCTGTAAAGCAACTGGAGTTTGTGAGTTGGTTCAAATTAACCCAGCCTGACTATCCAGAGGGAGCCAGAGATTGAGAGCTTTGTCTGGAGTTTTATTTGATTTTATTTTGAGCATTTTTACGCTAAGCTAGACCATCTCTGCAAAATGTAAGTATAGAAATGACAAGAAACATGAACATCTCTCAAAGGAGAAGAGAATAATAGTGTTACAAGATATCCACTTCAAAAGTTTCAGAAATGTGGCTACCTTTTTTTCTGTGGTGACTGGTGGGGGGGTGGGGTGGGGGGGGGGGGCAGTGTTGCATTTTTGCTGGTTCCTTGTTCCTGCTCCTTGAGCTCGGTGGCACAGTACTTGTGCATGTGTACCTAGTAATGGATGTTTACAGCTACTCATGGCCTGCTGCTGCATATTATACTATTTGGGCTATGTGGGCATACTATACTATTTGGGCAACAGTGTTCAAGCTGTTGTTGACTTAACCAGTGGTTCATGGTTATTACATATTTTGATTGACCGCCTACTTGTGGTTCTGGCTTTCGATTTCCTTGGGTACGTCTATACTGTGTGTTTAAGTTGACTTAAGGGTGCTTAAGTCAATTTAAACAAAGCTCTGTCTACATTGCAGGACAATAGAGTCAACTTTAGCATCAGGTAAAGTTGACTTTATTACTTCTGCTTATAAAGTTGACTTTATTAAGTCGACTTAAGGCAATGTGGAGTTACTAAGTCGACTTAATAAAGTTGACTTAGTGCAGTGGGGCCATTAAGTCAACTTTATAAAGTCGAATTAAGCAGGGCACCCATTTAAAGTTGACTTTATAAAGTCGACTTAATATAGTATAGCCTTACTAAGTCGACTTAATAAGGTCTACTTAAAGTTGACTTTAAGTAGATTTCATTAAGTTGACTTAATAAAGTCGACTTTGCTTTTATAGTGTAGACATACCCCTTGTGTTTTGGGACTGCTGTTCTGGGGTGTATCAGAGTGTAACATGATGACAATGAGTGCTTCTGTTCTGACTCCCACAAGGCCTGCACATTTTTCCGTTGTTGACTGGTGATATTTTATTCAGAATTTATGTGCAGGTAGAGATGCTCTCTGATGCTGCTACATTACCCTTGCTGTGGAACTGCTTTGGTGGTGGCGACACTGATATTTATGAAGGACTTCTGAAACCCAACTTCTTTGGTGCAGTTGTGTAGCACTTCAACACATATTTCTTGGACTGGAATTTCTCTTCCACTAAAAAGGAGAACATTGTTTTTCATGATCATCAGCAGCCCAACAAACCATACCTGAATTTGCGGCCATTTGCAGCAGGTAGCCCAGGACTCTGTATCTGGGGATATTACGATGATCATGCTTAGGGGTGTTTTTCTGATTGGCATAGTCACGGATCACCTAGGCAAATGGCTACTGGCTGAAGATGTTAAAATTCTAACTTTTGATGCCATGGTTGCTGAGAGTGAGACATTTGATAGAGCTGGGGCTGAAAAGGGTCTATGTCTCAAACTGCTGCTGACCTTGACTATGTCTACAATAGGAGAAGTTAGCTCAAATTCGTTAATTCAAACTAATAAATTCAAGGTTAGTTTGAACTAAACTTTAACTTATTAGTTTGAATTAACGAAGTGGACTAATTCGATTTAATGTTAAGTCAAATTGGTCCACTTTGTTAATTTAAACTAACTGCCCTTCATTCACATTTATTAAATTCAAACTAAGGGTTAATCCTAGGCTACACCACCTTTAGTTCAAACTAAGGATTGAAATAAGGGCTTAGTTCGAACTAACCAGCAGGTCTTACTCATTCAAACTAAGCTTCCATTAGTTCAAATTAAGGAATTCCTTAATTCGAACTAATGAAAGCCTAGTGTAGACAGGGACTAAGTTAGTTCAAATTAAGGCTTCTTAATTCGAACTAACTTGCAAGCATAGACATATCCCTAGTGTCTACACTTGAACTGTCAGCTACTCCTCCTGCTTCCATCACCCAGAGTCATAGGACACTACCTATCCCTATACCATAGACTCAACAGCAAAAGTTGCCAGTTCCTTACTGTTTCCACTGTCAGAATACAGTATGGGTCATTTAGCCAGTTTAGCTGCCTACCCCACTAGAAGTAGAACTGCAAGGTACCATTCTCGTGTGAAGGAAGAACACTTTAAGTTAGTGTACCATGGCACACTTAGCCACAGTGATGGGAGGCCTGAAGCTCATGCAATAAACATGAAGTTGCATGAGACTATCTTTGCCAGGGGCCCTGGTGTTTCCATTAGTACAATATTCTCAGGTAGCAAGACATACCGCTGAAGTGCATGTTGGATACAAGTGCTAAACTTAATGTCCTCCCCTCTGGGTTAATTCATTATCTGGACATTTTCCTGACTGCAGTAATTATAAAAGTTGGAATGTATAAACTTTGTAGAAAGGTTAGGGAAGCTGTAGGCTCCTTACTATAAGAAAGCATAGCCTTGACTGCAAAGTTTTACATTGTTAAAGCTGCTGCTGCAAATGCCAGTCCATTGTCCTACAAAAAAAACCAAGGAGTCATGTGGCAGTTAAAGACTAACAGATTTATTTTTTGCATGAGCTTTTGTGGGAAAAAATCCCACTTTGTCAGATGCATCGAAGATGGGTGAAGATGCTTCGAAGCATCTGATGAAGTGGGATTTTCTCCCACAAAAGCTCATGAGAAAAATAAATCTGTTAGTCTTTAAGTGCCACATGACTCCTTGGGTTTTTTGCTGGACTAGACTAACATGGCTATCCCTTTGGACATTGTCCTACAGTCTATGCATACAGCTTGGCATCATTCTTGAATTCACACATAGCACCTAAAGCAATTATGTTGGCAAGACTAGAAGAGGACACCCAACATATTGTTTAGGGACACCACTATTTATTTAACAGAGATGGTCTGCCCATGAGAGAGGTGTACTCCCTGTGGTTGGATTTAAATACCAAGCTCTTTGCACCACTTGCTCTTTGTGTACCTCCTGCACTTGTGGCCAAGCTCAGAGCAGAACTGCAGTGCATGAAAAATAATGGTATCATTTGGGAGGGAGAAATGCCTATGGATTGGAGCTCACCAATCATGATTATACACAAAAAGAATGGTGACATTTGACAGTGCACATGTTAGGGGTTTTGTTTTTAAATCACAGGGTGTTCATATAAATATATTGTGCTTTTGGCAAGAAAAACTCATGCAGGTTTTTCACTGCTTGAGTCACTCATCAATTGTTAGAGGAGTTATGCCCAGGGTTATGGCTACTAATCATATCCATAACCACTGGTGTAACACTATGGACATAGAACACAAATCAATAATTTAGCAATAAAGACAGTTTCTGAAGTCATATCTTTGTGTTGAAAATAACTGAGCTGTAATATATTTGCTAAATGAAATTGCTGGTTTCACATATATTTGGACTGTTAATAAATATGTGAAACATGAGCAGCTTCAGTTGCCAGCCTTCAAAGAGGTGACATGCCAGGTCAGCGGATCCCATCTTTTCTCTGTTTTGGGTTACTGTGCCAGTTATTGGCTGAAATTTCGCAGTTTTAACTGATTTTCAGCAAGCCTCTTGCGAGATATGGTTCTCAGTTACTCCCCTGTGGATTATTTCTGCTCCTGAGATATTTCAGAGGATGGTCTCTTGGCTCCTTGATACTATCCAGGGTGTATCTTGCTATTTGGATGACATTCTCATCTTTGCTAAGACCTTTTCTGAGCATAATTCTGCTCTGCCCTAGGAGCCAGCCCAGCTCTAACAAAGTGGCATACAGTTGAATGCAGCAAAGACCGTTTTTGCAAAGGATGCTGTAGTATTTCTAGGGTATTCTCTGTTGGTTGATCATATGAAAACCAACACCTGAATGGTTACAAGCTGCTACCTCTCTACCATTACCCACTGATTATAACAGTTTATGTTCATTCCTTGGCCTTGCTCAATACATAAGTGGCTGTGCTCTACCCTATTTTAGCACCTCTGTCAAGCCACCACAGGATTTTACCAAGGCCAAGGCCAGTTGCTTTGAACTAATGAGGCAAAGCAGAGTTTTGAAACCCTGCATCAAACCTCGTGTCAGGTCCAATCCTCGGCTTCTTTTGACTGAAAGAGCCACACTGATTCAAGCTGATGCATGCAATGGGGGCCTTGGTACAGTTCTGCTCCTAGAGGGATGGACAGTTTTATTTGCATTCCATACTCTCACCCTGATGCAAGCTAGATAGTCCCAGATTGAGCTAAAATTCTTGGTGATGATTTTTACTATTGTACACTTTGAAGTCTGCTTAGGGGGAAGACATTTTACATTAGCAACGGATCAATTTTCTGTTTCGGGCCTCTGTCACTGATCTGCTGAGGCTGCAACGGAGGATCATTCAGTTGTAGCAATATGCCTTTAATTTGGTGCATACTGAGGAAGATGTAATTTATTTGTTTGTTGCTGTTCTGAGACATTCTGCTGGCCCCTCATATGCAGAAACGGCACAGTATCTCATATGCTTTTTAGTGAAAGATACACAAATTGTCTTAGGATGGACTGCTGATGCCACTCTTCAAGATGCTAAACTGTGCAGGGTGATATGTGATGTACAAGGGCACTGAATGGATCCAATTTCTGGAGTCATATCTACACTGATGGCAGCAAAGTCACTGCCATCACACTGATTTTTCCAGATCATCTTAGCAGTCAGTTAAGATCCATTAAGTTGATCTGGAAATCAGCTTAGTAAAACCAACCTCTCAAGTGGTGCAGCACAGTAAAGATGCCATGCTGAAGGGGAGTTAGGAAGTCAATGGGACTTCTGCAAGCTACTTTGCATAGCTTGTGTACCTCCTGTTGACTGCTGGCAAATTTTGCTGCCTGTGTAGACCTGGCCTAAGAGACCTATGTCTGCATTCCACAAAATTGGTTCCAAACTCATGGTGAAGACACATGCTATTCAATGTCTCTTATGCAAAGCAGCCTTGCTGATTGTCCCAGCAGCATTGTTATAACTGTTCTGAACATGAGTCATGAAGAACATTTAGGAGTTACAAAGATGAAGGAACTTCTGCTTAGTTACATTTGGTGGCCAGAGCTGCACTCAGACATTGATCACTGTGTGAAGGCATGCTCAGCCTGCACAATGCATAGAACTACTATTCCTCCACCTACTTTGAAACTGGTAGTTGTAGACATGCCCCTTCAGCGAATTCCACTAAAACATACTTTCAGACTGAATTCATCCAGAAAGTTTTTTCATTTGGAACTAAAATATTAAATTCCAGGAAGGACAATGAGGTATTCGTTAAGTTTACAATGCAATTACTGCAGTTTTAACAGATGTTCTTCATTGTTGACAGGCTGTTGTTTGATGTCCAGGGGGTCAGTAGCATTCTAATTTAAAGAAAAACAAAAGTCTAGGGAATGATATTGAACTTTAGTGTTCCATACGTATTATGTCCTCAAGGGATATGTCATATCAACCACAGGAACAACTTATGTCATGATGTTTATAACTATTTCATAAACATCATAACTGTAATGCACATCAAAGTCATCACAGTTAACTTTCTGGAAATCAGGGATAATTGTGTCACCAAGGAAGTAAAAGCAACGTTAAAACTGTCATCCTGCCCAGATGGATTTTACAGGAAATGTGCATTATGTCAGCAGGAATGAATGAACCTACTTTATTGGAAATGAGGGTGCTTGTGATCTCTGAAAATCAAGCCATTTACTTAGCTGCCCAAATATGGATTTAGGGATGGAATTTTCAAAATGCCTACGGGAACTAGGAGAAAAGGTCCACTTAACTGTCAGCTTTCTTAGGTACTTTTGAAAATGCCATCCTAGGTCCCCAACTTCAGGCACCCCTTTTTCTCTCTCTGCCTCAATTTCCTTGTCCAAAGAGGAATGACATACTTCACAGGAGCATTGGGAAGGTGCCTTCAAGTTTGTAAAACAATTTGAGACCCTTGGATAGAAGGTGATATAGAAGCGCAAAACATTATTACTATTACAAAATACTGTTTCGTGAGGTGAGGGGCTTGTGCATCACATCAATAAAACCCTGCACTAGGGGTAGGCAACCCTGGCATGTGTGCCAACAGTGCCATACAAGCCTATTCAGAGAAGCACAGAGTGCCCTCTCTGGTGCCCCAGAAAGTGCCACTCCTGCCATCAAAAGTAATTCCAGGCAGCTTCTTTTGGGATTGGCTGGGGCATGACACGCTGCTGCCAAAAGGAGCCACACCAGACAGCTTCTTTCCATGTTGTGCCTGGGGACCCCCATCCCTGGCCACACCACCAAGAGGAGCTGCTGTGGGCATCTTCTTTCCACAAGTGGCTTCTCTCAGCAGCATGCCGAGGAAGTGCTCTCTCTGTCCCTGACTCCTGTGTAAACATACCCCTACCGAATAATGTCATGTAAAGTATTGTTGTTTCAAAGTAATTGCTACTAGAGCCCTGCAAATATGCAGATATCCGTGGATATCCGTATTATATCCACATCCGCGGATACAACACGGATATCTGCAGACCATTTCTTGCGGATGCAGATCAGATACAGATCCACGTATTTGTATCCATGCAGAGCTCTAATTGCTACTAAAGAAACATCTGGCTCAAAATCTTTAGTGGCAGTGAGAACCACCTTCACTTCTAAAGTACAGCTTGGGAAAGTTGGTACTAGGTATCTAGGCCATATCCTCAACTTCTGGAATTCAGGGTAGCGCTCTGGAAGTCACTAGAGTGACAACTGATTTACATTGTTGTGGGCCCTGTGCAATTCTGAGTGTCTAGTCCATGGTTTTGAGGCCCAGCATAGCATTAAGTTGCTTACTTGACCATTGTGGCTTCTGCAGTTTGACATCTTACAGTTGGCAGAGACAAATAGGATCATTGACTAACCTTGATGTTTCAGTTTCTGCATACAGAAGCACATAGTGAGATGAAATACAAAGCAAGTATGCTTGTAGCTTCACAGAGATAAAGGTGAGGGGAGTAACAATTTATCTTTTTAACATTTTGGGGTATGCTTTTTCACTGCGAAGAAGGGGTGTACTTTCTTAGAACCCCTCCTATTGTCAAATGTTGTTTTGATGACCCCAGTTGTCATGGTGAGAATGGAATGTAGTTAATAGAATTGGGGGTAATAGAATGTGGAATTCATAAGGAGGTGGTTAGGTGAAAGCTGTGTATAGAAAGGTATAAAAAATCACCACTTAGACAAAGGAGTGTGCTCCATTAACATCTGATTCTGTGGGAGGTACTGCCACTCAGGGGCATCGCTGGGGTGGGGAAAGACCCGGGGCGTGGGCCCAGCCCAGCCCCTGGAGGGCAGGCCCCGCCCCCAGCCAAAAGGCCACACCCCCTGGCCCAGGATAGGGCCTGGGGGAAGCTGCGCCGCCGCCGCCAGCTAGCCCGCGCTGCGGTGTGGCACGACGCAACCTAGCCTGGCCCGGCGCGGCCGGAAGCAGCCACTGGAGGCTGGGCCTGCGGCCGCAGCCCTGGATCCCCTGCCGGGGACGGGGCCGCTGCAACCCTGGGCTGCTGGCCAGGTGCTGGATCCCCAGCAGGGGATGGGGCCGCCGCAGGCAGCCAGCCGGGCCCCGGATCCCTGGCCTGGCCGCCGGTGGCTGCGGCGACCCCGTCCCCAGCCGGGGATCCGGGACCCGGCCGGCAGCCCGCAGTTGCAGCAGCCCCATCCCCCGCTGGGAATCCGGGGCCTGGCTGCGGCCGCGGCAGTCCTGTCCCTGGCCGGGGATCCAGGGCTGCGGCTGCGGGCCCGGGCCCGGCCTCCAGCGGCCACTTCTGGTCGTGCCGGGCCAGGCTAGGCTGAGCTGCGCTGCACTGCAGCACGGGCTAGCTGGTGGCAGCGGCGCAACCTCCCCCTGGCCCTATCGCGGGCCAGGGGGGCAGGGCCTGCCGGGCGGCCAGATAGGCCCTGGATCCCTGGCCGGAGACGTGGCCGTGGACCGCCAGGAATCGGGCCCCGGATCCCCGGCCCAATTGGGCCGGAGAACCGGGGCACCGGCTTTGGGACCCGGGGCACGTGCCCCGGGTGCCCAACGCTAGCGACGCCACTGCTGCCACTCAGACCAGAGGATCCACTGACTCCCTAGCAGGGCCTTGAAGAAAGCTATTCCTGTATACAGCCTTCTGAGTGACTGCGTAGCTCTCTTGGCTTAATGCATATGATATGTAGTTAATTTTATGCTTTCCATTTAACTAGTCTTTTTATAGAAAACTCTGCACATTAATCCTTATTGATCTGCAAATCAGGCATCCTGTGTCTCACTGGTATTCACACTGACCACTGAGCATCCAGTACGAACATATGCCAGCCAAGAATCTGGCTGTTAACCACCAGGATTTCAAACCGGCCTCATCACTTCAAACCTGCAGGATCACAGAGAGCCTCCCTTCAGCCCCTGACGTCATCATCCTTCTTTTTTGGTGTATTTCAGGAACCCATCAAGTAATTATAAAAAAGCCCTGCTGTCCACCCAAATGAATGGCCATTAACTGCTGTTTCTGAACACCAAGCAAAATAAGGATTGGGGAACAATTGAAGGAAGTGCACTGAAAAGAAACTCTTACATTAATTATCATCATTTACGCTGAGAGAGAAGAAGGGAGGGGGAGTAACACACACTTTAAAAAAGGGTCACCCACCAACTTAAGGCCTTATCCTACTGCCGTTGTTCTCATTGGGAGCTTTGCCATTGACTTTACTTGGCACAGGATTGGACCCTAAATTCCCATTTCCTCTTGGCCAAATGAGCTGTAATGTATGCTACTGACAGCTAAACGAAGGACTCCTGTTTCCAGAGCATCATCGGTAGCACTTAACTCATAAACTAGAGGCAATTGACATTGCAAACAGGCTTTGCCCATGGGGACCCTGAAGTGGTCAATTGTTGTGCCTTAATGAGTAGGAAGAGAGGAAAAAACACCTTCAAAATTGTTGGAGAACAGTTTAAGAGAAGCACTTTCCCTTTTCCAGGCAGGCAATGATTAAAGTATGTGCAGGAAAAGCAGCAAGGAAGGATGTCTAGCTGAAAATGTTTTTCTTTCTGACTTTCCTATAAAAAAATTAAGCAGAAAGAAAAACAAAATTGGTCATTGACACCTGAAAAAGGATAGCATCAGCCTAGCTACAGATTTTCACAATAAAAGGGGAAGCTGTTCTCTGATGAAATAGGGTAAGCTCCCATATCTGTTAAATGTTTATGTACAAAGAAAACACATGTATAGACAAGTGGGGGCCAGCGGTCTAGCATTTAATGCAACAGACAGGAAGGGACTGCAGTAGAGATTCGACCACTAGTGCTCTATAAGAGAAGATTGATGACATTGGGAGTTCATTTCACATATAGTTTCACCTCTCCTACTTCTTTTCCCAGAATACTTAAGAGAAGGTTCTGATTGGTCAGTGCCTTCTTTTGGGAACTAAATAGAGGGTTACCAGTTCTGAAATTGGTTGGATTTGTGCACCTACCTGGGATGGGAAGATGAGGCTTGTAGCAAGGTACTGAGAGAAGAGTAGAGTAATTTAAACATAATCTTGTGTTCACTTTTATAAAGAGTTTCTTTATTTATGCATGTATTTGTATTGCTGTAGCATAGAAGCTCCAGTCTTGGACCAGGACCTCCTTGTGCTAGGTGCTGTATAAACACAATAAAAAGAGTCCCTGCCCAGAAGAATTTACATTATGTAACCCCTTTGGGACTTAGGGAGCATGGCCCTTCAAATCTTGACCCTGAGGCAGAAGTGCTGATTGTTCTGGAAAGAGAAAGTGCTTATTAGGGAAGGGGAAGGGGGGAAAACAGGGGTGGGTGGAACTGTGGTCAGCAAGACCTCACAGAGTGTGATGCAGCTAGTTGCATTGCTGCCATTGGGCACATGGGCATGGGCCCAAAATGCAACGTGAAGTGTCTTGAGTCACACCTGGGAGCTGGGGCCGGTGGGGCCATTATAAATGTCCTGCTCTACTGCGCTCCCAGGCATGTGGCCCAGGGCGGAGCAGAGTGGGAAATGTAAACAGCCAGCATCTGGAGGCATTCCTGTCCCAGCAATGGTATGTGCTGTGCTGTGCTGTGCTGTGTGAGGGGGCCTCGGGAGCTGGGCACAGGTGGGGGGCAAGAGAAGTTGCTTAGGGCTGGTGTGCATGGGGCTGGAGGTGGGGCAAGGAAAGGACCTTGGGTCTGGATGCATGGTGGGGGCCTGCAGAGGGTGCGCATGGCCAGGAGAAGGTGGGAACTGGGGAAGAGATCAGCACCTGTACCCCAAATCTCTTTTCTGGATAGCAGCATCCCTGGAAGTAGCAAAGAACCTGCCTGAAGCCTGGGAGGCACAGTGTCCAACCAGGGATGCCCCTGGCCAGGAACTAGGAGGGGTACTGCGCCAAGGAGGAATCACATGAGAATGACAAACCAGAGCTGGGTCCAATATCACAGCTGCTCAGAGCTGCATGGGGCTGTGAGAACCATGGTTTCTACCTTTCCATTGGGAACAAGGAAAGAGGCTATAGATAGTTAAGTGGGGAGGGTCTTGTTCTGTGTGGGTTTGCAGTAAGCGGCAAAAGAGGGCCATCAGAGGGCTCAGCTGGGGAAAGTTCACTGGTGGCAAAAACAACCAGGAGCATCCAATACTCACTGCCAGACTGCAGCTTTGCTCAGAACTCCTGAACTCAGAGTGCAGACACATTGCCCGGGGTCTGGCTCTTCAAACCATGGTACCCCTGGGAGTATAAGGGTTTGTGCTGGATGTAACCCTACTTTATCACTCTCCCTATCCATCCCCCTGTTGTATTACACCATTCATCCCTCTGTAACTAAATGTTTCCCTTCCCTATATTCACTGTACTATCCTGGGGTGTTCCCTCAAGGGGGGTTGGAACTGGTGCCACTGGTATGGAAGGGACCTTCCCTGCTGCATTCCTCCACTCACCAGCTCTTGGCCAGCACTGACTCCGTCTTTGCCATGAGGGCACTAAATTTACAATTACAAGCCAGGAGGCAACAGGTGGTTATAGACAGTCAGTGCCATGTTGGTCAGACTAAAAAACTGTGGTCTCAGCATACCAGCAACCTAACCGTTGTCAAGTTTCCAGTAGGCATCACAACAAAGGAGCGTTTAAGGGCAGTTTTGAAGGAAGACAAAGAGGTAGATTTGCAGGTGTTTATGAAGAACACCTTGCATGCACAGGGAAGTATGCTTGAAATATTAAAAACTTGTTGATAAAGATTGGACCAGGATCCAGTTGGAGGTTGGAGTCAACATCATGGAAGCATCTGAGAGATGATAGATAGAGTAGAACTGGGCCAGACTTGTCCAACATGTGGCCCCAGGAGCCAGAATCTGGCCTGCCAAGGGCTTTTACCCTGCCTGCCAAGTGCTGCCACAAAAGCCTGGGGAGCTGGGGCTGGCCAGGGCTATCTGGAATACTCCATATTGCTGCATCAAGCATGCAGGCAGTCATTGACAATTTGTACAAACAAAAGCTATGCCAAATATCACACTAATAATTATTTTATTAAAGTTTGTTAATAAAAATCAATTTGTATGTCTTATCTATGTCTTAGCTATCAAAAATTTTCTTACTGGCCCCCCAGCTGAGAAAAGAATTGCAATGTGGCCCCTCACCCAAAAAGATTGAACATCCCTGGACTAGGCCTTCAAAGTAATAACAATTAGATTACACTTAATATGACAGAGAAGGGGGAGACAATGGATGGATTCAGAGAGGTGTTGCATGGTCAAAGTGACAAGCTAGAAAAAGATACAAGCTTCCTGGAAACTTAAATATAAAATGACCACAAGTATAATTTTGAAAACATGAGACAGAGCCTCCGCTGGCGTATATCAACGGATGTCAATAGAGATATGATGAGTTATACCAGCTAAATCTGGCCTATATTTTTTTTTTAACATTTTCCAGGCTGGAGCCTTGTATACTAGTTTGGTCTGATGAAGATGTGAATATTAAAAATTAGATGTCAGTGGCATTTTTTATCGACAATTTTTTTCCAGTTAAAAAAAGCAAAATCAGTGACACTAAAATATTTCATGAATCCATGTCAATTTTGCCAAATTTGTTTTTGCCAAAACCACACTTCCCAGAATAAAATAAACCTCATATTAACATTTTTCAAAACAAAATGGGGCAAGGAAATTAATTAATTTTAAACTATATCCTGTCTCAAACTCTTCAATTTAATTTTCATTTTAAGATGTAAATGCTTGAAATCAAAATGAAATATTTTGGGTCAAATGAAATGTTTCATTTGATGATTAGATTAGATAGATAGATAGATAGATAGATAGATAGATAGATAGATAGATAGATTTGCCAAAAACTTCGAAAAAATTCATTTTCAGTACCAGAAGAAGATGAATGAGAGCCTGGAATAAAAGTAGAAAAGTTTAATATGTGAGAGAGAAAGAAGCAGTGCAATTCATCTCAGGTCATGACTGTGAAGTGCAAAACTATAATAATATGGTATAATTCTACAAAGATATTCACAGCCATTTTCACCTTGACAAATCCCTGCCATGTCTCAGTGCATCTCATGGTGAAGGCAAGACCAGCTAGGAGAAACACACTTGTAACTGCCTCAGGCACACTCAGTAGGATGCAGAAGCTCAGTGAGGCCAGTATTACATCAAATCTAGTTTTCCTCTCAGGTAGTATTCAACAGTGTTTGTCACTGAGAGCAGCCCCTGTGAGCAATTCAGTCCAAAGCCAGAAGACACATCATCAGCGTGAGTCTGGCAATACATAACCTGGTCACACTGAGTGCATCAGGAGCATTAAAGGCTTGTGTCCTGGTGTTCCAAGGTATTGCGCAAACTGTCCTGGGATTCACACTGTTCTGTTGTTCATGCTGAAACTATGGAAAACATTTAAATGCATAGTGCCCTATCCTGCTTCCATTGAAATTAATAGCAAAATTCATATTGACTGCAACAGGAAGATAATCATCCCCATCATTTTAGGGCAGTAGTTGAGCTCGTGAGATATATCTATTCTGCAGCATTGGAAACAGAAGGCCTTTACTGTACACACAAAACAGTGATTGACTGTAGCTTGTCACAGTGCCAACTCCAGACCTCATGGCTGAACTGTCCTGTTCATCTGAGGTGGCATGGACCAATTTAACATCATGTCCTTGGCAGCTTTCTTCTGATTCTGAGAAGTATGTTGAACTGGTGTGACAATGAAGGGGAGAATTTCATAAATCATGGAAAAGATGGACATGCACAAGTCCACGGAGCTGTATGCAATGCACCCAAGAGTGGTGAAGGGGATGGCAGATGTGATTGCAGAGCCATTAGCCATTATCTTTGAAACCCTGTGGTGCTCAGTGGAGTTCCCAGATGGTTGGAATAAGGCAAATATGGCGCCCATCTTTTAAAAAGGGAAGAAGGAGGATCTGAGGAACTACAGACCAGTTAGCCTCACCTCAGCACCTGGAAAAATCCTGGTTCTTAAGAAATATATTTTGAACCACTTGGAAGAGAAGAAGGTGATCAAGGGCAAGTCATGCCTGACTAACCTGACTGCCTGCTGTAAGATGACTGGCTCTGGGGATGTGGGGAAAGCAGTGGATGTGATATACCTTGACTTTAGGAAAGCTTTTGATATGGACCCCCACAGTATTCTTACCAGCAAGTTTAAAAAGCATGGGTTGAATGAATGGACTATAAAATGGATAGAAAGCTGGTTGGGTCACTGGGTACAACAGGTAGTGATCAACAGCTTGATGTCCAGTTGGCAGTCATTATCAAATGGAGTAGAGGGTTTGTTCTAGGCTCAGTTTGGTCAACATTAACGATCTGGAGGACGGGGTAGGACTGTACCCTCAGCAAGTTTGCAGATGACATTAAGCTGGGTGGATTGGTAGATAAACTGAAGGGTAGTGATAAGAAACAAAGTAAGCTAGACAAGTTGGAGTACTGGGGCAAAAGAAATCTGAAGAGGTTCAACAAGGACTAGTGTAGAGTCCTGCACATAGGTCCAGAGGTTAAAGTATAATTTGGTGGGACCCAGAACCCTCCTAAACTTCCAGGCCCCCTTTCCGCAGGTCCGGGCCCCCCCCCACCAACCCCTGCTACTGCTCTCCAACCGCCTGTTCCACCACCCCCACTGTTGCCACACTACCTTAGCTACTGCACTGCACACACCTACCCCCACCCCCAGCTACTGCCCCACCACCTCTGCTACTGCCCCCACACACCTACCCCACACCCCAGCCTCTTCCCTCATGTCCTCCACAGCCCCCATCTTGACCCCTTCTTCCCACCTCACACCCCCACGTGCTTTCCCTGCCAGCTGCCCCAACCCCCCCCCAGACCCTCTTACCCACACCACTGAGGTGGCTGAGGAGCTGGGGCAGGGGGTAGGGAGGCTGCAGGCGGTGCTGGCTGGCTGACAAGAGGGGGCCCAGGCCCAAGACCGGGTTGGCGCCGCACATGCCACTGGGCCCAGCAGGAGGGGTGGGGCTGCCGCAGGCTGTGGGGAAAGGAGGGGAGGGGTGGCCAGGCTCACTCCAGCCCACAGCCCCTTCCTTCAGGCGGCCCTAGGGGAGCGCGCTGGAATGCTGCGTTCTGACACATTCTTTCTATTTTTAGGGGGCCCCACACAGCATTCCAGGAGGATCCTCTATTTTTAGGGGCCCTGGAACACTGTTCCAGGGCATTCCAGCTAACTTTAACCCCCTGCTTGGGTTGCAAGAATCCCGCACACTGTTAAAGACAGGGGACTGACTGGCTAGGTAGCCAATCTACAGAAAAGGACCTAAGGGTTACAGTGGCGAGTCAACAGTGTGCTCTTGTTGCCAATAAAGCTAAGGGCATATTGGGCCGTATTAGCAGCAGCATTCCTAGCAGAGCAAGGGAAGTGAATATTCCTGTACATTTGGCACTTGTGAGGCCACATGTGGAATACTGTGTCCAGTTTTGGGGCCCCCTCTATAGGAGGGATGTGGACAAACTGGAAACAGTCTAGCAAAGAGCAACAAAAGTATTAGGCAGCTGGGGTACATGATTTATGAGGACAAACTGAGGGAGCTAGGCTTATTTAATCTGCAGAAGAGAAGAGTAAGGGGGGCATTTGATAGCAGCTTCCAACTATCTGAAGGGAGGGTTCCAGAGAGACTGGAACTAGGCTGTTCTCAGCAGTGGTAGATGAAAGAGCAAGGAGCAATAGTCTTAAGTTGCAATGGGGAAGGCCTAGGGTGGATATTAGAAAAAACTTTTCCCCTAGGAGACTGGTGAAGCACTGGAATGGGTTACATAAGTAGGGTGGTGGAATCTCTTATCATAGGGGTTTTTAAGGCCCACACTGAAAATCATCCTGGCTGGGATGTTTCAGTTGTTGTTGGTCCTGCTTTGAGCAGGGGCTTAGATTAGATGACTTCCTGAGGTCTCTTCTAACCCTGATCTTCTATGCTTTTGTGATTCTATTAATATTGTTTACAAAAGCCAGGCACTTGTTTGGACTGAAACCTTTAAGGTATCTTTGCTCAGATCCTCAAGTTGAACTCAAACCGCATTCCCAAATGGGAACCAGGATCCAGTGCCTTATCCAATAAGCATCCCAGCCTACTGGAAAATTTTCTCCATGTTAATGCAAAAGGAAAACAAAAACCAGACAGTTCTGGGAGTTATGCCAAATCAAAACACACTGCATGTGCTCCGCAATGGGCAAGGCAACATGCCACACCAGTGATTGGCAATTACAGGCAGGCATGAATATTTACAAACTATGCTTCACTGACTTTGTGTCAGTTGTCTTTCTGTTGACACCTTTTTTTTTCCTTTTTTGTACACTGAAGGTATGCATTCAGCATTGTAACTTGTCACATACCCTGTGCCTTTATGCTCCCTTTAGACAAAGGAAGGCAGAGACTAAGAATTTCTGCCCTAAATAATTTTGCAGCAGAAGCATTTGTAAGTCAATAACTGAAGTGTTTGACACCCATCTTGTTCCTTTACTCTTCCTTATTTTTTACCAAAAGCTATGTATGCCATTAGAGAACTAAACTGAAAATTGTTATCCATATAGGAACAGGCTATTTCCAATCATATGTCTATTACAGTCTTCAGAGCCTTTGATCATTATACTCCAATGAGTATAGTGTGAGTGTTTTCAGTTAGTTGATGCCAGAATCCACATGCTGGAGGTCTTCACTAGTATATTCCATCCCAGGATCTAGCAAGGAATTTTGCTAATGTTTTGTTGTCTTGTTCCTGACCAAGTCATTGGGTCATGCCCTGCCCTTAATCTGATATCAACAGGAACTGAGCCCACTGACTTGGTATAGTATGCCACAAGTAGGATGTTGCCAGCAGTGTCAGTCCTTTTGGTTATTGATTGAAAGTCTGCACAGCCTTTAAAAGAAATGGCTTATTAACAGGACAGGAAGGATTGGACCTTGATTAACACTCAGGCTTGAGAATTAGATCCGTATTCTGATTCGGCCACAGATTTGGGATGAGAGTTGGCAAATCACGTTAACTCCTCCAGGTCTCAGATTTCAAATCTATAAAACAGAGTTAATAATGTTTATCTGCCTCAGTGTTAGGGCTTGTAAGAATTAATTCCTTAATGTTTGCAAAGGGGTTTGAGGTTCTCTCATGAAAAGTGAAATAGATGTGCAATATAGCGTTATTAAGGGGGAAATATTAGTGCCTCCAGTGTAACCTAAGGATCACATGACAGTGGGCAAAGATCAGCAGTCATCTTACTTCTAGTGAGTAGCTGGGGAACAGTCTAAGAAGTTGTGATCCAGTAAAAATGTGTTTCAGAAAGAATACATGGCCATCTGCTTAATCTAGACTGAATACATCAAAAAAGCCATCACAATGGGTGGGAGTCTCCCAAACTCCTGTTTCAGAAAAGCCAGCCTGGTGCAGTTCTAAGCTATATCTAGAGATCCCTGAAAGTTAATCAGTCCAGGAGGGGAAGTGTTATCATGCCTGAATATCCTTGTGCCTCTACGCATAGCATTGCACTTAGCTAAAGATGGGAGCAGCTGCAAATGATCTCCTCACTGGTTACATTTACATCCATCGGTCAGTGACTGTCAGGACCTGTCAGGTGGGCAATCTGACTGAACAGTCAGAGCTCAGAGTAGCATCAGGGTCGTGGCAAGAAGTCGATCCAAGGGTCACAGCTGGAGTCAGAGTCAGAAGCCTCACCAATGGTTAAATCATTCCTGGAGTCAGAGTGCCACCAGCCAGAGTTAAAAGCCACACCCACAGTAAAACCAGAGCCAGAAGCCATGACAGGGGTCAAAAACAGAGTCAATAGCTAACGTTAGGGCCAGGGAGCAGGAACAAGAATCATAGAGTCATAGAATCATAGGGTTGGAAGGGACCTCATAGGTCATCTAGTCCAACCCCCTGCCAGAGGCAGGACCACTCCCACTAAACCATCCCAGTCAGGGTTTTGTCCAGCTGGGCCTTAAACACCTCCAAAGACGGAGAATTCACCACCTCCCTCGGCAGCTCATTCCAAGGCTTCACCACTCTCCTAGTAAAAAAGTTTTTTCTAATATACAGCCTCGACCTCCCTAACTGCAACTTGAGACCGTTGCTCCTCGTTCTGGCCTCCGTTATTACCGAGAATAGTCGAGCTCCATCTTCCTTAGAGCATCCCTTCAAGTAGTTGAAGGTTGCTATCAAATCCCCCCTCCATCTTCTCTTCCGCAGACTAAATAAGCCAAATGCTTTCAGTCTTTCCTCATTGGGCTTGTGCTCCAGCCCTTTAATCATTTTGGTTGGTTGCCTCCTCTGAACTTTCTCTAGCATGTCCCTGTTCTTTTTGTAGTGGGGGGCCCAAAACTGAACACAGTATTCTAGATGTGGCCTCACGAGTGCAGAATAGAGGGGAATGATCACATCCCTTGATCTGCTGGTAATACTTCTTTTGATGCAGCCCAGTAAGCCATTGGCCTTTTTGGCAGCAAGAGCACACTGCTGACTCATATCCTGCTTCCCATCCACCATGACCCCCAGGTCCTTTTCTACACTGCTGCTACTTAGCTGAATGTTCCCCAGCCTGTAGCAGTGCATGGGGTTTTTCCGTCCCACGTGCAGGATTTTACACTTGTCCTTATTGAACCTCATAAGATTTCTATTGGCCCACTGTTCCAATTTGTCTAGATCTCCCTGAATCCTGACCTTGCCCTCCAATGTGTCTACTGTTCCCCCCAGCTTGGTGTCATCCACGAACTTACTGAGAATGCAGTCTATTCCATCATCCAGATCATTAAAGAAGCAGATGAGGAGGCAGGAACATGGTCTCAAAGGTCTAGGCCAGTGGTTCTCAACCTCTTGTAAGTCACCACATAGTTGGAGGTGTGTCATGACCCCACTGGACACACCAGCCCACTCCCCCACCACCACCCCCCAGCCAAATCTAGCCATCTCCCCAGCTCTCCGTGACACACTTAGTACTGTGTGGTGATACAGTAATGTGTCCCAACACAGATATTGAGGACCACTGGTCCAGGCAATTTCAGGTCTAGTAACTAGTTACTCAGAAGAGGAGTGTTGAAAAAATGGGAAGCTTTGTGCTAAAAGGTGTCCAATCAGGCTGCAGCTAGTCAGTTGATCTGGCTGAGTCAGTAGGTGTAGCCTCTGGTTAAGGGATATCAGCTGTAGTTTCCTTGCCTAGTCTTGCAGCAAGCAAATAGCAGGTAAAGTTTTTTTCTTGGCAAACCCATGGGCTTGGGTCTAGAAGTATGGTTTTCAGGGGTCACACAGTTCTTTCTCGGAGGATGTGTGCATTTCTGAAAGGTTCATCAACAGGTTTTGAAAAATGAAATGAAGTAGCCAGTGAGAAGGAAGGAGAAAAAAACAACAAGCAGTTGTGTGGCACTTTAAGACTAACGGATTTATTTTTTGCATGACAAGAAGGAAGGAGGCCACCAGCAATACCCAGAAAGGCACAGAATGGAGCAGTTAGCATTCTGATTCCATAGTCATAGGAATATTGTAAGTACTTGGAGCTAGATAACATTAGAGAAAGAGACCAGATTGCTGAAAGTACTATAGTGTTGTTGTACTTGCGTATAATAAATCATTTTTACGTTATATAGTGCCATTCATCCGAGTTCTTGAAAATTACACACAGCACCACATCTGGAAATGCAGCAGCCAAATTGCAAACACCACCTTACACAAGCTCAGGGAAAGGAAAATCTGACCAGAAGCAAACATCTATTTGTATAAAAAGTGCCATGGGATCTTTGACATTCATGCCCTGCAGACAGCATCTATAGGGCCTCTTCTGAGAATCCTGTAACAGTCTCAGTCTCAGACTATTGGGTGCATATCTCAGTCAGCTTTTCTAGGGTTTGAACTTCTGGCAGCAGAGGTACACCAAATGTCTCTTTAGAAGTGATAACTCAACCCCTCAACTGATTAGTAATTTTCTGAGTCTTTTTACCATTAAGCAAAAAGGATTAGTTGAAAAATAAGGGCACTAAATGAAATGACAGGAAAAGTAATTTCTTAGAGATAGTTAAAAATGAAAAAAGTACCAAATGGGCTAGGGCATTTACTCTGATAATATTCATAGGTTATGTGAGAATGTGAAGGTCAGATACCTGGGCCAGAATTTCAAAATATGGAAGTCTAAAGTTAGACACCAAAAGCCACATTTAGTCACTCAAAGAATAGTCAGATTTTTCCAAGCTATTGGGTGATGCTGGCCCCATCTGAAGTCAGTGGGAGCTGTTTGGGCTCAATGCCTCTGAAATTCAGGACATTTATTTAGTAAGAGGCCTGAGTATGATTTTAGGTGTCTAGCTTTAGGTATCCAAGTTTGGGAATGTTAGTTTTCCCCTGGTATTCAGAGAATTAAAAGGAGGAACAAATAAAAAGCAACAGGGGGTTTGAGAAGTTTGGCTCTTAGTGTCTGGCCTGCAAGGGCATCAAACTCATTTGCTATGGTGGGCCAGTTTTACTTAAATGGTCTTCAAGGAGGCCATACATACCATAAATCAAAATATTAGGGTCTAAGCTCTCATGGTATTGGGAGCACTGGGTATACAAGACTGCACTCTCTCAAGGAGAGAGTGTGGTCTTGTGGAGCACAGTATTGCATACCCAGCAATGCCACAAGACCTGTACACTTTTGCAGCACTGTGGAGCACTGAGTATGCAAGATTGCACTCTATGATACCATGAGACCATACTCTCGCACTCTCTGTTAGGAAGGCTGTATATTTGACGCTCCTGCTAGATGCTCCATCAGTATAAAAAAAAATGATATAGACATTACAGAAGAGGAGAGCAGTTCAGACTCTGCATTTTTTGCTCAATTAGCATAGCCAATGTGACCGTTATTTTACCCAGCTCTTACATCAGCCAGGGCAGGCACATGTGGCTGCAAAATTACTGTGCTCAGAGATGAAATGAGTAATTTTTTTGATAATACCAAAAAGCCAAATATCTCTTTTTTAACCAAATCAACTACAGAATGGAATTATCCCCACAAACAAGGATTTATGTTTGCTTTGTCACGTATGATAGTTTGAATGATTTTCTCTCTAGGCCTAAGAATACCTGCAGCTGGGAGAGTGCTGATGCTAAATAATAGTAACACCAGGTAAATAATACAAATTGTGTTTCAGGGATTTGACAGTGTCAACCTGCTGTTTTACACTGGGCTCTAATTCTGGATGGTTAATTACTTATTTATATTTATTCTAATGACCAAGGTGGTGCAGGAAACAGACATACATGTGTGATGAATCCTATATTTTAGAGGGTTATTCACTTTCTCAATTTCACTCTGTATCTCTATAAACACCATTTGTACTGATTTTGCTATACAAAAATTGGGCCGTCTTTCAGCTCTTATAAGACCATCCTTCCTTCTGTGAAGAGTCCGCTAAAGTTGCCCAAGCAAGATTGTGCTGCGTGCCTCCATTCCTATGACTTGTATGTGAGATCTGGATACTCAGAACACTATATGGTTGGGTCCTTGAGCTTAACCCTCTTCGTCCCCCACCTAAGGCAAACATACACACTTCTGTCTGAAGTTGGTCAAGCCAGAAAGCTTTGAAACGTCATCTCTTGATCACTTTAATTTTTAGTCATGCTCTAGGACAGTACAAGCAGAATCTTGACTAGAAGCCTTCAAAGAAAGATGCTGGATTGATGCAGTGTGACACTGAACACTTCCATTAGCTGCATCCTGTCATCTTGTCTCCAAAGAAATAACCCTTCACTAACTGATAAACCATTGAGATTTCTTTTACTTTCTACTTGCTCTTGCTCCAGAATATGAGAGTACTAAAAGAAGCCTCCTCATTAATTGTTTTACACATTCTCATAATAATTAAATAAATGTGGCCTGACACTTTCAAAGGAGCCTAAGGGAGTTAGATGCCTAAATACCTTTGAAATTCACTGGCAAGGAAGACCCTGTCTCCCTCTGGAGCCTTTCTAAATCCCACTCATGGGGCTCTTAATGTAAAACATTGAATGAAGATTTGTGTAGAGCCATCATCTCACGGAGTTCTACACCCTGTGAAGCTAGAGCTGACACAAGGGATTTGTTTTTCAATACCTTAAGTGCTCGACATTTGTTTGGTGGGGTATAGGCAGAAGTTAAAATATAATTTGGCAGGCCCCAGAACTCTCCTAAATTTCTGGGACTCCCCTCACGCAGGTCCAAGCCCCCTTCACGCAGCTCCAGGCCCCCTTTACCCACCCCAACTGCTGCCCCCCAAATGCCTGCCCCCCACCCCAGTTTCTGCCCCCATACACCTCCCCCCATCCAAGCTAATGCTTCCCAGATGCTTACCCCCACCCCAGCTACTGCCCCCACCCTAGCTACTGCCCCCCAAATGCCTGCCCCACCACCCCAGCTACTGTCCCTGGCTCCCATCTTGCCACTTGTCCCCCGAACCTTTCTCCCACCCCGTCGGGAACCCCCCATCTCACTGCTGGTCCCCCAACCCTTTCCCAACCTGGAGCCATGCTGCACCATCTTCCCCTGCTGCCCTAGGCTGACCCTCTCCTCTGCACACTTTCCCACTGGGCCAGCTCGCCTGTCCCCGAAACCCCCACCCCCTTACTGGCTGCCATGTGGAGCAGCCCCAGCCTGGGCTGAGGCTCCCACCTGGAGCCTGCTCTGACTGAGCATGCTCAGAGGCTCTGAACATGTTCAGTCTGAGCAGGCTCAGGGCGGGAATTTAAAATCTCCCAGCCCAAGGCAGCTCCCTGCCCTGCTGGAATGATATTTTGAGGCCTACTCTTTTTAGGGGCTCGGCATTTGGGAGGCCCCTAAAAATAGAAAATGGAGTCAGAACACTGTGTTCCAGTGCCCACTATTTTTAATGGTGGGCCCCAGAACACAGTGTTCCTGCTCCATTTTCTATTTTTAGGGGGCCCGGAACACTGATCGCCTAAAAATAGTGGGCCCCAGAACTCCATTCCAGCATGTTCTGGCTTACTTTAATCCCTGGGTACAGGGAAGATTTATAGGGCTCATGGGCATTAGATTTCTCTGATACTTTTAGAGTGTAAGGCCCACTCCTTCAATTGTAGCTCTTGCCCAGGGCTGGATTACTGTTCTATATTTGGTGTTCCCCGCCTTTTTTGGCTGGAAAAGTTACAAGTGTGACCATGAAAACAAACAAGGAGTTCTGTGGCACTTTTAAAGACTCACAAATTTATTTATCACATGAGCTTTCATGGGAGAAAATCCCACTTTGTCAGACACTCTGAATTGTTGCCATATTTAGCAGGCTGTACTTAGTTCTGAGTGATGATTGGGTCTGGAGATGGTTTCTACCAGCATGACAAATGTTCAGCCAGTCTTTCCACTGGGGATGCAAGACAGTTATCTTTGCTAGTGGTTCTTAGAATCTTGGCAGAAGGCCTGGCTGCCATTTAACAGAGGGTTAGCATGGCCTCAGGAACTGTTGTTCAGAATTTGACTAGTGCTTATGCCTTAATTTGTGACGTTCAATCCATATAGGCGTTTCAGTTTCTCCCCAAAATCCTCAATTGGGACATTGCTCTTCACTTGTGTTCCCATGTTTTCCTGAGGTGGGGTATCAGTCCCAAGAAAATGGGGGACAAATGATTTCTACTGCATGGCACTTGTTTCTACCTTGACCTGTTTCTGTTCCCATCCAACTCTGAGTGGATGTAGAAGAGCAGAGCCCAGTAGCAAAAATCATACCATGCAGTGTATATCTTTGACACTGATGAAGACGGAAGATGGAAGTGAACAAAGCTTTCAAAGAAAAATTTCAAAATGAAAAAATCTTCTTCCTTCCAGTTTCTCATATAGAGCAGTGAACATTAAGGGGCATTTGCCTTCCTCAGAGCATAGGTACTGGTCATTCAAAAAGAGCAGATACCAGAGTAGTTACTGGATTACATGATCTAGTTGTCTGAGCCAACTTGGCAGATGCTGTTTTCACCGATGATGGCAACAAAAGGTAACACTGGGCAGTTGTAAGGTCAGGGAAAGGTCAGATATAGTCTGACCTTGCCAGGTGCTGAGCACCTGTAACTCCTGTTGGTGTTCAGTACTTTGCAGCTTCAGATCTCACTGAGCTATTGCCTTTATTCAGCAGGCAAAGTGAAACCTTTTTTAAATTAAATGTTCTGTAATATCTTCTCAGAGACAATGTTTGATTAATGCTTCTTTTGGTTTCTACAGTGCTATACCTGCTTCTCATTTACATGACTCAATCTTTTAAAATTTTCTCATTTACTATGACCAGATGACATTGAATTCATAATTTTTTGCTTCTTCGTGCCTTTCTCTTTGTGTTTTCTCATGCCTTTGCCTATGCAACCCCTTTCAGGTGGATTGGTCTCTCTCCAGATGGATATTCACATGGCCAGCTCCGTGAATGTTGTTTCAAATTCAAATTGAAGACTTATCCCTTTGATTGTTAAATTTATTTTGCCTTTGTTACCTTGCCATCTGATTTTAGACTCCAATCTCCTTGCACAGTCCTGAGATAAGTGAAGAATGGAGCTCTGTACATGATTACATTAAAACAACAATCAAACATCTCATTTAAAGTTTTGAAACATAATTCAGAGAAATAAATAATTAGAAGAGAAAAAAATTAATACAGACATAATGTCAAAGGGAATAGACATGTAAATAATTGTCCTTTGAGCGGAGCTGGAATTTGGCAAACTTCATCATTCAAGCCAGCTGAGCTTTGTCTTCTCTTAAGATCTCTGTTAAGGTCTGATTGTCAACTTCCTAATTCCCTTCTTGTTTCTCATAATTTATTATGACAAGCTGTGGGGTTAAACTGGACACCAAGCTATGATGAATTAAGTCTACATCTTTCAAGCCTTAGTGGAAGAAAATGGAGATAAATTGGTGTTCCTCTACAATATACATGGTTGCTCCTAGCAGTCTAAGGATGGTATAACACACACACACACACACACACACACACACATCCTGCAGTCCATTTCTGAACACCAGTATCAATACCTGCTTGCTTATGCCGAACAACAGCTCTCCATGATTATAAAGTGTATGGTAACACCAGACTCTCAAAAATTACAGCAGAAATCATTCATAGCAGAAGTCCTTTTTCCATTGAGTTCAAAACTATCATCTATTGTAGCTTGCCCTCTTAAATGGTTGGAAAGGCAGAGGAAAAACAAGCATGATGGTAGTTTGGGGTTTATGGAATAGTTTCTGATTATGCATATTTTGGTCCCAATTTCCAGAAGTGTTCAATATATAGAATCACCGTATCACAGAATCATAGAAACTGGAAGAAACCATGAGAGGTCATTGAGTCCAGTCCCCTGCATTCATGGCAGGACTAAGTACCACCTTAAAGTATCCCTGGCAGGTGTTTGTCTAACCTACTCTTAAATACTTCCAGTGATGGAGATTCCACGACCTATCTAGGCAACTTATTCCAATGGTTAATCACCCTGACAGTTAGGAATTTTTTCCTAATGTCCGACCTAAACCTCCCCAGCTGTAATTTAAGCCCATTGCTTCTTGTCCTATCATCAGCGGTCAAGGAGAATTTTCTCCCTCCTTTTTGTAACAACCTTTTACGTAGTTGAAAACTGTTAGCATGTCCCCTCACAGTCTCCTCTTTTCCAAGCTAAACAAATCCATCTCATTCAATCTTCCCTCATAAGTCAAGTGTTCAAGACCTTTAATCATTCGTGTTGCTCTTTTCTGAACCTTCTCCAATTCCATTACATCTTTCGTGAAATGAGGTGCCCAGAACTGGACAGAATATTCCAATTGAGGCCTAATCATCATTGAGTAAAGCAGAAGAATTACTTCTTATATCTTACTCACAATACTCCTATTAGTACATCCCAGAATGGTGTTTGCTTTTTTTGCAACAGTGTTAAGCTGTTGACTCATATTTAGTTTGTGGTCCACTATGATACCCAGATCCCTTTCCACACTACTCCTTCCTAAGTAAAGTACTTTGCAATTGTCTTCATTGAATTTCATTCTGTTTACCTCAGACCATTTCACCAGTTTGTCCAAATTGTTTTGAATTGTGTCCAAATCATTTTGAATTTGTATCCTGCAAAGCACTTGCAACCCTCCCAGCTTGGTATCATCTGCAAGCTTTACTAGTGTACTCCTTATGAAATCATCTAAATCATTGATGGAAGTATTGACCAGAATCAGACCCAGAACCAATGCCTGCTGTATCTTGCTCATTATGCCCTTCCAACATGATAGGCAACTGTTGATAACTACTCTCTTGGAATGGTTATCCCACCAGTCTTGCTCTCATCTTATTGTAGCTCCATCTAGGTTGTACTTTCCTAGTTTGTTAATAGGATGATGCAAGACCGTATCAAAAGCCTTACTAAAGTCTAGATATACCACATCTACCACTTCCGCTACTACCCACGAGGCTTGTTATCCTGTCGTAGAAAGCTATCAGGGTGATTTTACACAATTTGTTCTTGACAAATACATGTTGACTATTGTTTACCACCATATTCTCTTCTAGGTGTTTGCTAATGGATTCCTTAATTATTTTCTCCATTATTCTTTCTTATACAGATGTTAAAGTAACTGGTCTATAATTCTCTGAGTTGTCCTTATTTCTCTTTTTATAGATGGGCACTATATTTGCTCTTTTCCAGTTCTCTGGGACCAGTCTTCAGTCATTTTTTAAAAATAATAGCCAGTGGCTCAGATATCTCCTGAATCAGCTTCTTCCATATTCTAGGGTGCGCATCATCAGGCCCTGGGGACTTAAAGACATCTAATTAGTCTAAGTAATTTTTATAAATTGAGAACAATGGGAAGTGATGGATACTAAGCACTTTTTGCAAATCCTATCTATTATAGTCATACAGAACTTATCACCATAATATCTAGGCACTGAGGCTATGTCCACACATAGATGCTTATTTTGAAATAAGTTAATTTGAAATAAGTTAATTCAAAATAAAATCATTATTTTGAATTAACTTAAATAAAAATAAGCAAAAACCTCAAATCGAAATAGCAAGTCCGGACACAGGACTTGCTATTTCAAATCAGGAGAGGGGCAGCATGGGAGGTGTGGCAACATGGCTCCCTGGCAGAGCCATGTTGCCAGCCAATATATAGAAAAAGAAGGGCACCCTCGGAAAGAGAAGGGCAAAAGTGTTAAATCAAAATAATGGTTATTTCGAAATCACACGTCTGAACGGCGTTATTTCTAAACAACCATTTCACAAAATGGCTATTTCGATTTCAGCCTAGGTTTTATTATTTCAAAATAAGGTTCATTATTTCGAAATGATGGGGCTCATCATTTTGAAATAATGAAACGTCATTCGGACATGACAACTTTTAAATCTAAACAACGAACTTTCTTAGATATAAGGCTCCTTAACTCCCAGGCCAGCCACTTGTAACCCCTCCACGAAATACCCAAGCAAAGGATTGGCTTAATTGAACCGGAATTCTGTTTCCTCTTTGTAGAAAAGGCAGGTGTGCCTATGCAGTAGAAGGGTGAATAGGACCATTCAAGGGCTGCATTGTCAGTCTGAGTTATTTTAAATACTAACTAAATAAAATATTGATTTTAGTGGAAAGAATGTAAAGAATTTTTTAAAAAACCCTAAAAGTGACTTTTTACTACCGATGAGTACCACCTGCATCATCTCAGAATAGCTGGGCATCATTCAGAGATAAAAAGTTTTAAAAATTAATTTTATCCAATCAGAAACTGACTGATTATCAAAATATGACATAGGATACAGCATATATTGAGTGGCCAAACTGTGATTCATGGCTGGATGTAACTCTTTTACAAACAAGTGCGCTTCACAGAGCACTCTGTCCTTCCTCCCCTGCACCCTCCAGATCTCGCCTACCAGACTGAGGTGGGTAGCTCGGAGCTTCTGCTCTGAGGCAGGCTAGGACTAGGAGAATGAGAACCTGTGCCTTTCTTGAACCAGAATCCCTCAGTTTACTTTGCACCTTTTACATTCTATTATAAATACTTTAAAATCTACTATAATCTTCCACAAAATGATTTAACAGAACTTTGTCATGTATGTCGTGCTACAAAAAATACATAGGACCTTTTCTAATTTTGAAGCCAATCCCAAACAGCAGCATTTATGCACATGTATTGGCTGTAGATTTTTAGTAAAAAAAACTCCCATGTCTCTTTATGTGTTGAATAATTCCCATGTCTGGTACCTGAATGATGCTATGGCAGGGTGCACCAGCATTACTTGGCCTAAGGGTTAAAGTCTTAACTCTACCTTGATATGCAACTTCTCTTGGAAAGGTGCTCACAAACAGGCTGCTGAAGAGACAGCTGGAGGTATGGGCAATGCCTATGGAAAGACAGGGCTTAGCATTCAATTTCTCAGTGCTAGGTGAATGGAGGTGTTTATATTATATACATATAGTTTTGCTTATAATCACTCCTTTTAATTATGCTGGTTATGGCCTTATCTCTTTTGCCTGGAGTGAGCCTCAGCCAGACAGCAGTCATCCAGGCGCAAGTCTCCTGAAGACATTAGGTCATCTGTTCCATGCACTAGCTGAATGAATTACAGTGGAAATACACAGTGGTCACATATTTCTCCTGACCAATCCTTCTATCAAACTAGAGAGGGGACAGAGTGGACCTCTGTGGTGCCCATCATGAGAGACCTGGGGATAGATAAATAATTACCCATAATCATGCTTCAGGTCCATAGTTTCAAGTTTCCTCATGAACATTTTATATGGCCCTAGTTCTTATCACTTATGATTATTAAAAAGCCCATCGTTAAAAATAACTTTAGGGCCTGCACTTTCCCCATACTTCAATGTAGATTATTATTACATTCTGCCTACAAGTCACAAGGTCCATTCACCATTGGGGCACCACCTTCTGGCCTCCTCTGGGGATTAGCTCGACTCAGGTCCAGCACCCCTTTCCTCACCTCATTGTCTCTCTGTGACTCTAGGTGCTCCTATTCATGAGATCAGCAGTACCCTCCCTTTCCAAAGTCTCAGCGGATGACCATCTTGGACAATCTTCTGCTCCACTACTTGGTCTTGCCACTTCTACAGTGGCTGGTCAGGGAACCCTGGGCTGCCCACTACTCCAGGGTCCAGTCTAAGCACCTGGCAACCAGCTGCCAAGATCTGCATAGGCCCAGTCTTTGCTACCATTTTGCTGAGGTGCTTCTATTTTACCTCTATCAGGATCTTTCTCCACTCTCTGAGTATGCCGTGCCCTCATGGCCAGAGCTTTTATTCTCCCTCCGGTTTCTTCTTTCCCCCTCTACGACTACAGAGTGGCTGCAGGCCTCCATGCTGCTGCCCCTTTCAGTTGTCAACTTCCTGACTTTATCATTGTCTCATCTCTTTCATCTCATCTGGGCTCTACTGCCAATCAGGGGTTGCTTTAATTGTTTATGTAGCATAATTCCCCTCAGGTGTGGCCTATCAAGTTAACTGGCACCCTTCTCAGCCTCATTACCCCATTCAAGGCTGTATGGGGTGAACAGTTCATCATGCTATAGAAAGTCTTCCTGAAAGTTCAACTGTTCTGAATTGGCATGCAATGATACTATAGCAATTTAATCACCAGTGGATGCATATTTTGGTGTTCACTTTGGGTGTCTTCTGGCGTTACTGCCACTGCTGGCAAGCTCTTATTCTTCTTATGAGAAACACTGTATACATTACACATTGGGTTTTGGCCAGGAATTTAAAAAACCCATCAGAAAACCCAAGGGACTTTTTGCTGATTTCATAGTCCACTGTATGTGCTGGTTGGGCTCACTCCTACCATGAATTATATTTTGAAAAATTTATCTTTAAAGTTTCCATTTTCTACTTTGCTAGGATTATGGGTCTAATTTTATTTATCAACACAACCAAGCTTTTCTGCTTTGGCAGGGGCAGGCAGGTGGGGCCACAGCTCCTTAATTCTCAGGGTCTATTCCACTCTGAGCCATATCTCTGGTTGCAGTAGCCTGGGGACTTCCCTAATTTATGCCAGCAAACTATGATCCCTAAGGAACCATTCACCTACTGAGCTCAGCGTGCTCCACCCAGGCCTCTTTCTATCATGATATTGTTCCCTATACAAGGGCCTCCTGGAGGGTGGCACAGAGCCCAGTTATACTGGCTCTGCTCTAGCTGAGAGTTCCCCCATGTCCAAGGTATTCTCACCTGGTCAGGATGTTTTCCAGCCCACCACATAAATTTCTAATGACTATGGGGAAATAGAAAAGAATAAATACCCCTTTACCTGAATAGAACCAGGCAACTGACAGAAGAATATTGAAGCTGTATAAATTTTAACCAGGAGGGTAATTACCACAGCTGTTGGCCATTGTTGCACTGGTTAGTATCTCCATCACTCACAACTTTTAAATCAAAATTGAATGTTTTTCTAAAAGCTATGCTCCAGCTCAAACTGTAATTATTTTGGGGATGTTCTATGTGGCTAGTGCTGTACTAGAGGTTATACTAGAAAGATGAGCACATTGATCCCTGCTGGCCTTGGAACCTGAATCTGTGAACTGTATAAAATATGTAATACTTAGTCTTCTAGGTTTTATTTTTTTAACTCTTATGCCTCCATATATAAAATATTATTGCCCAGCTATTTCAGTTTCCTTTTTTCCCCCTTTTTGTATTTTGTTATTATTTTTGCTACTGATCACTCCTTTTTTAATGATTCATCTCTGGAATGAAAATTGCATAAGCTTTCCACCCCACCCCAAATAACCCCAACACCTCTGGAACCTGACCATACTCCTTCAAAGTATTGTATAGCATTAGAAACCAGAGGAGGGGTCAATTTCAGAACTTGTGCTCAAAGTAGATGTGTGTGTGTGTGTGTGTGTGTGTGTGTGTGTGTGTGTGTGTGTAAGACAAAGAGAGAGGGAGAGAGAGAGAATGTGTGTCTTTAGTTTAATTAGAAAATTTAATTGGATGGAGGTTGGGTCATTTTTCCCCCTTTAGAGCTGGCTGCAATAAACAGACTTTTCTCTTTCCCTTTCATCCTTCACTGGTTTGTAGTTCTGCATCTGCTCTGCTGGCATTGTCTCCACTAACGGCCATACTGATCAGGAAGCCAGAGCCAGGAGGCATATGAAGGGACTGCATTGATACCACTGATCACTCAGACCCACATAACTGGCAACTGTTTCTTTCTTTTACCTCTGGAGATGAGTTGAACAGATTGTGTAAAATTTGGTTGCTTCCAAAAAACAAGGATATTGTGTAAGCAAAGTCTGAGTGTCTGAGTTACGCTTACCACTGTGAGCTTCTTGCTACCAGGTACAAAGATCAGGATTACATACTTACCACATTAAACAAAGGCAAAATTTCTATGGAAGCAAACTAATCCATTTATTGCAAGGAACATTTGTATGAAAGAATAGAGATTAAATACACTATTGCCTGCTCTTTCTCTCTCTCTAAAGGTGGGAGCAGTAGGTTTAAGCACTACTACTGTACTCCTCCTACCCGATTGTCTAGTGTTGCAGGTGGCAAGAGACTAGCCCAACCGGTATAAACTGCAACATTCACCTAAGAAAATCCTTAAATTGGAAGTTCCTCTGAACTCCTCATTCTGCTTCAGAGTTTGGAAAGTGGGCACTACTGTTAATAATAATAATAATAATAATAATAATAATAATAATAATGTCATACATTACACAAAACAGGGGGAAGGAACATTTCTCCTGTGAGTGATACCCCAAACCCAGAGGTTTGTCTCAGCAGCTCACTGCACCCAGGTTGCTCTTATGAAGAAGGAATGGACATCCACAGCCCAGAAGAGTGGTGAGGGGAAACTAACCTCTGTTGGGTCCTTTCCTCCAAAAACCTTGAGTGATGCTGGGTGAACAAAAGCTGAGGCATCTCCATGTAGTTTTAACTTAAAGGGCACAATGATTCATTGTGACTGATTACTTGTCAAGGATGAGGTACATTCTAGGGGAGAGGTGTGCATGTGCCTGTGTGAACTTGCACATACATTTGTGCATGCACTTATAGAGATGTGTGTAGGGGAGAGCAGCAGCAGAACATTTTTGCCTTGATGACATTTTGTTATTCTCCAGAGATGTGCCAGTCACCTGCTAGTGATATTCATGTATTCACAATTCACCATTGTACCTCTTTTCCTTTCTGGATTAGCATGGGGTGCTGTGGTACAATCCTCAACAGGCCTCATTACTGAGTTCTGTACTGTTTCAGTCTGCTGTGGCCACTGAGTCTGTCATGTTTGCATGAACTTTTAGATTGTTTATGATATTATTCATAGTTTCCTATACAGGTGAGCTACACACTGGTGAACATGCACACTGGGAATAATAAAAAAGTGAACACTGCATCCTGGAAAATTCTGATATGCCTGGTCCACACTGCTGGCAGCCACTGAGAGGAGATACACAAGCTACAGTGTGTACTATACATACATACTGTGGTTTCCCTATGTCCCACCAACTTCCTTCCCATAGCAGCTCCACTGCACTGCATTGATGGGAAACACCCTCTGGTCAACACAGCCTTACTCTTTTCAGAGGGGTGGATTTACTGCCTCGACTGGAGAGCATTTCTGAGATCGATTATATAGATTTGCACTGCCTGTTTAGTCAATCTCATTACATCAATCCATGCAGCGCCAGCAATGTAGACATGCTCATAAACAATTCTCCTGTGTGGATTTTTAAGATGAAGGGAACAATTTGGCCTCTAGCGTATAATGTCTTCTGGCTCCCCAGGTGGATCACATACAGCCACAAGCATTTCATGCTCTGTACATCTCTCTCCCTCTCCCTCGCTCCCTCCCCATCCCCCCTTACAACAGTACAGTCAGCTGGAGATCAAGTTCGGCTTACTTGAATGTATATCATTTCCAAGTTGAAGTCTAATCCACAGCCCTGTCCCCAGTGAGATGCTCAGTTTACCAATCCTGTAACTAAAGCTCATTGTTACGGCCATAATAATCAAACGTATCACTTTTCTAACGGATGCTTTTGGTCAAACATTTCCCATTTTTTTTAAAAGCTCTCCCTAAACCATCTGTATTAGTTAGGTTACAATCAGGCTTCCTATGCCATTCGGCCTTTTTAGTGCTTTTGGGGTTCCTTTAATAATATAAATGTGGGGGCAATTAAATTACATTTCCTCTTGCAGGATTCAAAAATTGTATACGTCTATGAAAAAGCAATATCCTGAAAGGAGGAGTATAGTTCGATGATACCCAGCTCAGCACTTAGACAGAAAACTATTTGCATGAAAACTACTGTCCTTTCTACAGAAAATGGGAACATCCAATTACATCAGATAGAACAATTTATGTAGATATAGATAGATTGCTCTACTCAGGTAGATGTACACATGCTATATAAACCCTCATGCTTCAGGCATAAGACGGACATTGACTAATGTGATTTAAGAAGCTTCTTGTATGGACTGTTATAATTGTCCATTATGAGGATTCAAACACCTTTCTCTGATCTGCTTGGCTACTGTCAGAGCTTTAGTCTACCCTGCTCACTGTTTTTGGTGGCAGTTGAAGGGAGATACACAAGTTACTTAAAATAACTTGCATATCACCCTTATAACTTCATAATGTCATGTCTGGCAGGTCCAGTGCACTGAGCTGAAGGAAAACACCATCCCTTCAACTCACACTGCTATAGTTCAGGGGCAGGAGTTAATACATTGACTCCAAATTGATTCAGCAGTTCTTCACAGCCCTGCTTAATCAAACTGGGAAGTTTAATCTGACAGTGGCAAATTTGCCACTGTCAGCATAGATGAACAAAGAAAGAGAGGATACTGGATTAGGTGGGCCATAAGTCTGATCCAGACCAGACAGGCTACTCCTGTGTTCTTTTACAAATATTTTTAATGTAACTGTTTAGTAGCAGTTAAAGAAATACTGTCCTATCCTGTCCCATCTCCTCATTTGTCCTGTTGTTTTAGCCTTAACTGAAATGTTGGGCCTGATTCTCCATTGCCTACTACATTCTCATCAAATGGCACTTGCTTTGCTGTGACATAAATGACTCTATAAAGTGCAGGGCAGTGTTGAGAATTGGGCCCACTGCTTCAGTCTCTTCAGGCACATTTATTTACTTGGCGTTATAGAGATTCTTCTATAATGAAGAACAAATATAGTCTTCAAAGCCATGGATCCAGGTCCCATTAACATCAGTAGTAATACTTTCCCACTTGCCTTATATTTCTGCACAGGGAAGCAAGCTTTTGGGGATGCTTTTGGGGATGCTATAATCATTCCTGTGCCAGCCTCCTCAATCTTCTAAACATGGACCAACATGTCACCCAGCCTTCTCTACTAGCGCCTTGCAGCCCAGTCCTCCCAGGGCAGATTACTGCATGGGCCCACCACAATACGGGAGGGCTCCCTGTCCAGCTGGCACTGGGAAGCAGGGTAGGCAAGCCCAAAAGCTGGGCTCTGAGCTTCCACCCCACTCCTGGGCCAGCTGGTCCACCCCCAGGGACAGAATGGGCCAGGCGTGCCCTGGTTGGTTTGTCCCTGGGGTAGTGGGGCTGACTGGTGTGTGCAGTACATGCTACAGCCTCTGGCACGGCCACCGCACCACACACACCAATCGGCTCTGCTGCCCCCAGAGGCCAAGTGACCAGGCTGTGGCTGGGCTCTGGCCCTGCCTCCCCCCAGTACTGGACTGCTTTTGGGGAGAGGGCCTCCGGGGGGGTTCCACCCGTGGAGGGGGGACACCAGTCGGGGAGGCCCAGGCGCCCTGAGGCCCCTGATCCACATCTGAGTCGCACATTCAGTTACTGAAATTCCCCAGAATTTTCCACATAGTGCAAGAAGGGCAAAGGCACTGGAGAAGGACTCAGATGTGGTTTAATACCAGGCAAAGCCACAGGCTTCTCTCTGATGTTGATGGCATCATTTAATCTCGCTGTGCCTCAGCTTTCAATTCTGTAAAATTGGCATAACAACATTTATGTCCATGCTGCCCATCACTATAGCCCCTGACCACTGTATAGTCTGTAAGGGATTTGTTTTCCCAGCACCCAGGATGGGTAGGGAAGTGCTGTGTTATCCCCATTTGGTAAACAGAGAAGTGAGACTCGGGTAGATTGAACGACTTTGCCCACACAGGAAGCCTGTGGCAAAACAGAAAACTGAATCATAGTCTCTTGAGGTCCAGTCTAGTGCCCAGATCACTGCATCATGCTTCCTCTTGTCTTAAGCTCACAACTGTGCTGTAAGACTTAATTCAGAAATGTATGTGTGGTGCTAAAATACTGTGGTACTGGGAGCCATAGAAATAGGGGTTTCATTGATTATGAAGCAACAGAGGCAGTTGCTCTGCCAGACCTTGGTTCCCCCTACCCGCCTTCACCGACCTATAAATATGCTCCACTTCCTCCTCCAACAATGTTGCAAGGTATAATATGACCACTTATAATATTTAATGTCAATGGTTCTCAACCTATTTACCATTGTGGGCTGCATGTGTGGCTCTCTTTATATTATGTAGGCTGCATCCACACACTATATTTACTACTTGTATGCCCTGAAGGTGTCACATGGACTACAAATGTGCCCTGATTGGGCCACAAGCAGCCTTGCAGATTGAAAACTACTGTTCTGTATGCTGACACAACTTGCCCTCCTCCCATCCTGAATTTTTCCACATGGAATGACACAGCATTTGCATCACTGACAGGTTTTCTACAAGAAGATGGTCCTCACAAGAACATTTATTTAACTGCCAGGATGGCATCATCATTGCAGATGTACTCATTAAATTTTCAGAAATGATACTATGTTACTTGCAGGTCACAGGCATAATTACAGTAAAAGCTTTCCTCTGAACTCTGATCACAAATAATTCTGCTTCATTTGTCACTGCTACATAGACAGACAGAGCCCTCTTCCAGCCTACAGAATGATGAGCAGCCGTAGCTATTTACTACAGTTGGAGGAGGATTCTCCTGGCTCATATTCCCCCTCTCCTTCCCTTCTCAAAGGGCATACACTGCATCTTTCACTCAGGTTAGCAGGAGTGACAATGGGTGCCTCCATCCTCCTTCACTGCTACTCCTTGAATCAGCCAAAGTGGGTAAGTCTACACCATAAAAGCGAAGTCGACTTTATTAAGTTGACTTAATAAAGTCTACTTAAAGTCAACTTAAAGTAGACCTTATTAAGTTGACTTAGTAAGGCTACACTACATTAAGTTGACTTTATAAAGTCGACTTTAAATGGGTGCCCTGCTTAATTCAACTTTATAAAGTCGACTTAATGGCCCCACTGCACTAAGTTGACTTTATTAAGTCGACTTAGTAACTCCACATTGCCTTAAGTTGACTTAATAAAGTCGAATTAACTGTAAAGTCGACTTTATAAGTGAAAATAATAAAGTCGACTTTACCTGATGCTAAAGTCGACTTTATTGCCCTGCAATGCAGACAGAGCTTTGTTTAAGTTGACTTAAGGACCCTTAAGTCAACTTAAACACACAGTGTAGATGTACCCACTGATTTGGACTGAGCTCTTATGGGATTTTGTATATAAACTTCAAAGCACTTTACAAAATAATGTACATTTTTATAGTGGGAAAAGAGGTCACACAGTAACTCACTAGCAGAATGCTGGTCTTCAGATCTTCTGTCCACTGCTTCATTCACTGCACCATGTTTCCTGCTTCCAGTTATGCTCACAGCAGTAAGACAACACAGTGGCAAATACAGATGAGTTCTGTCTACACCACTGCCTCCCCAGTTGATATTAGAGGTAGTGAATTGCAGGTTCTCATTCTGTACCGGAAACCGCAGCTATCTTATGCTCTCCAAGATGCCCAAGCAGCACTAACATTTTGCAAGGGTCTCAAACTCAAATCACCGCAAGGGCTGCATGAGGACTAGTAGAGGGCCGCATGAGGATTAGTACATTAGCCTGAGGGCTGCACCACTGAAACCTTTTCATACAATGATATTGCAAATATTGGTAATGATCGTATCATTGCAGGCCACAGGAAATAGCTTTAGGGGGCTGCATACGGCCCACAGGCCACGTGTTTGAGACCCCTGGACTACAGTGTCTGAGAGCTGAAGCTTTTCAAGGTTGACCCAAAGCCCATTTAAGTTGATAGGAAGCTTTCCACTGACTTCAATGGTCTTTGAATCGGATTCTTGGCAAATAAATAGAGAACTTCTATCTCTGAGGCTGTCAATCCAACATCTTACATATGCACAAAATTCATTTAAACCTAATTTAATAAGGAAACATTGATCTAACATTGCACCAAACATTTAATTTACAAAACACTGTCTATAAAATGTCATGCTATTTAGCATTTCAGGCATTCTATATAGATGCTAGGATATACATACATTACAGGTCATACTGTATATTAAGGTTCCCGTCAATAAATAGTTAATAAATGACTAGCAGATGTCCTACTCCTAATAATTTACTTAATCAGTTGTTATAGATAAGTATAAAGTCTTAGTCAACAAGTTGCTTATTACCATGGCTTATAAAAATCAATTATATCTTCTGCTGATGTGCTTATAAGCATTTATAACTCCTACATGTAACATATTCACATTTCTCAACTATTTATAAACTGGTTTATAAATGGAACTTTAATATATGCAGTGTGATTCCATAAAATTGGTATCTGCTTTCCTCTTTCATTTGATCTTGTCAAGGCAGGCTTGACTCTGACACTATACCCATGATTTTGATGCTAAGGTGGGGGAAGAGCATTAATGCATATTAAAATGCCACCTGGAATTTGGAATCATTAACTGATTTAGCTCCATACTCTGAGATTCCTACTAGTCCATGCTTTTGCTCTTTCAAACTGTTGCTTGGCTGCAAGATTTGTTAACATCACAAAATGCCAAAAGAGTGGAGTCACAATACATCTAGGATTGATTTATTTTCCTAGATTTCCTGAGCAGGTCTTTAATAGGTGCCCGTGGTTCAGAATGCAGCCAGCAGAGAACTTTCTTTCTTTGAACTAGAATGTTGGACTTGAAGTCATGCCCACGCGCTTTGTCAAGTCAGGCAAAAAGGCAATCTAGAGCCTGATCCTAGGTGACTGAAGTAAATGTGAGTCTTTTCATTGACTTCAACCAGCTTTGGATCAAGTCGTGGTCAGTTGACTTGACTAGGTTAGAGAGCTTGCTGTCCATTGCAAGAAAGCCCCTCCAATGCAGAATTAAAAGTTGTTTGTTCTATTCAACAATGTTTAAATTTCATTTAGAAACCCACTGATTTTGATTTGTAATAATGGTAAAAGAGTCTGAGATGCTTGCAAGAAAAGTTTTATGGAAAATTAAGTGTATATTGCATTGCTTCCATGACATATTTACCCTCATTATGAGTGTGAATGCTCGTTATCACAATTATTTTAGGTTTGAATGAATGATGTGTCAAAATGCTTGGCAGACAATTAGTTAAAGTGTGTATCAGCATGGACACCTCTTAACTCACAGGGGAATAGGTATTTGGAACCTAAATGTTAATTATGTGTAACATTTCAGGTATTTAACCTTCAAATTTTTGTAAGCCCAGAAGTGTCCTCCTTATCTTTTGTTCTTTAAGGAATGTAAGGCAAATTTGCCATGATATGTTCCAGGGCTGAGATTCTGAAGAATCTCTCAGGAGTCCTGCTTCCAAAGACAAAGGGAAAAGTGTGGAAATGAAAGAAAAAGTGTGGAAATGAAAACATTAATCTCCAGAAAGGCAAGTGCCAGCATGCACATCCCTCTGCCAATATAGTAGGAAGGTCCCAGAGAAACATGAAAGATATTGCACATGTTGCTGCTCACAATGGGACATTAGGCAGTGGCTGAAAATGGGTGCAGTATAAGGAGAAAAACAATCTAAGAGGAAAAAAGGACTTAGAAAAGGCTTTTGGATATGCAGCAGACATTTTGCAACTGGGTAAGTATCAGCATTATAGATTAGAGAACAAACTGTCTTATTACCTAGAAACATATACAAACATAAGGTAGTCAAACTGAGTAATCCATAAATAGAAATGATGAAACTTGAGGTTTAATTGCTGTCTGAAACTTTAAAAAATTGAGCAGCTTAGTTGTATTGTACTTGTTATTCAAATTACTGAAATTTTCTTTCATGCTTTTTAATTAACTGAGGACATTTTATCCAAACAATTTTATCAATTTTTCTGATCAAATTACTTGGCCATTTTGCCTGTGTTTCAATTAATAACGATTGATGTCTAAGTGGAATTTATTTTCAATACTTATGCACTAAAGCTAATTGTGGCACAAGAGTTTAATTTCCATTGTTAACACAGACCTTAATCTTTTTGTACTCACTGAGTCCTTTAATCATTGTAGTCTCAAAAATAATTATTATCTGTTTCATCAAAGTAGGGTCCTTGATATTGTTTACCTCTAGAAAAGGGATATTTTATATGTAAGAGTTTGAAATCTTTTCCCATCGCGCACACAATTTTAAACACTCGAACAAGGAAATTAAATATTGAATGGAATAGAATAGCTCTAACCTTATTAATCTAACAGCAGTTGCAGTATAGGACTTCCCCTGAGGCCCTGGATTAATGACAAGCTAGGTGGAGCTGGTGACATAAAGCACAGCCAAGTGCCATTAACCCCAGCCAGTCATTATTTAATCCCCTAGGAAAAAGCCTTGTGCAAAATTCATTACTTCTTTTATAAAATGAAAAGAAATAATAGACATATGGAGTTGATGTGTGGATGACACCATTTCAGCTGGTATGTGCAGGGCATTTTTAAAGAATTAATGCCCTGAAAGTTAGCCAATCAGAGTGCCTGCATCATCTGACAACATTCCACTCATCTTACAGCCTCTCCTACAATCGAAGCTGACCAGTGGACACATAATTAAAATTAATTAATGATCTGAAGCAGAAACTGTGTTTAATGAAGCCCCTCTCAAACTTGTGAGCTGATGCCAAGGCTGTTTGCCTGCAAACGTTTACCGACCCTATGTGCATAAAAGGCTTGGCCACCTGTTCTTTCCTCTCTACGTTGCTGAACCTATTCCTAAAGATAGCAATATCAGGTTAGACCTGCAGTCACAAAACTTTTCAGGCTTCTTGGAAAGGTTGCACAGGTCTAACCAAGGTGAAGCAGATCTGCCAGTTAATATTTGCTACAGCCCTTCTCTTTTGTAACTTCTACAGCTGTCCACTTGCTAGACATCAATGCATAACTAAACCCTACTACTTGTTTTAGCATGAGAATTTATTTCCCATTTAAAGTTTCCCATCAAAACCCTTCCCATTTGTTCAGACAAAGGCTGTAAGCTACCTATACTGCTCTCAGCTACAAACAGATGCTCCAAAGAAAACAAGAATGAGCCACAGTAGTAATAATAATCATTAATAAATAAAGGTCTTCTTGTGCCCTCACTGAAATCAATGGGATTTTTGTGATTTACTTCAGTGAAAGCGAGATAAGACCTTATATAGACAAGGAATAACATAAAAAAAGAGAGAAAACAGAAAAAGATTAATCCTTCTCCTCCAAATTAAGGAAAATAGGGAAACACTGTAGCTCTGTAAAGGAAATCAACAGGCAAGAACTAAAAAGATATCAAATATACAAATATAGTACCAGTTTATGAAGCCCTTTCTCACACTGGTGAGAAGTTACTCTGCTGAGTAGTCCCAATAAATCCGCTCCTATGAGCAAGTGTCACCAATTAAAGTAAAGGCTCCACAATCTGGCCCTTCAGAAAGAATTAAGAAAATGTCTCATATCTCATCTTACTCCACTCCTTTGTTTGTACATTGCCTAATACTGAGCCCAGCCCCATGAGGTGCTGAGCTTCCCATGCTAGGTGCCTCTCTTTTCCCAGCCATACAGATCCTTCCCCCAGGGGTGAATGTTGGATCCGCTGAGATTCTGGGGCAGAAAGGATAGAGCTATGTAGCTGAGTGACTCCTCTCCTTCTGCACAAAGACTGGTGCAGTTATGCATGGAGGGCCCCACCATGAGCAATTTGAGAGAACTTTTGTGGCTTTAACGTGTAAAGGATACAATACTGTAACTCTGATTTGTAGCAGGTGGAGTTTAAATTAATGGAATATAAATAGTTGTAACATTTGCTGTGTCATGAAAGTTCCTGTATAAGGATCTAGTTCTGCAATCTGTAGGGTATCTTTGCACTACAGGACTCTACCGGCATAGGTTCATTGCCATAGCTATGCCAGCATAACTCCACAGTGTAGGACACAGCCTACACCAACCAAAGGGATTTTTCCATCAATGTAGGAAGGCACCTTCCTGAGCAATGGTTGCTATGTCAACAGAAGCATTCTTCCCTGGACTCAGCTGCTTCTACTGTAGGACTTCTGGTGGCACAGCTATGTCTGTCAGGATTGAGGGTTCTTCACTTTTCACCAACATCTTAACTTTTAATTGTAGACCAGGCTTTACACTCAGTAACACTTGGTACTTGATGTGCAAATAAAGACTGTAAAATCTAGTCCTCTGAGATACATGAATCCTGCATTGCTAATGATGAAGAAGGGTCTGGAGAGGCTTAATTGCTCTTTTCCATCTTTGCCTTCTTTGATGCCACAGTCAGCTGTAAAGCATTTTGTCATACTTTTGTGTGAGCAGTATGACACAGAAAAATCACAAGGTACTACAAAGTCAAAATATGCTTTCTTGTCCCTCTGTCCCAAACATTCACAACTGAATGCTGTTTTGCAGATATATGGCTTCTTCTAACTTAGTTGCGTACAATATTTTTTGGCCTCCCAGCCATCAAGCACAGTGTGAGAGGAGGATGTACATAATGAAAGCTAGGATGCATTTGAAAACATCAGACACAGTTTGTAATGGAGCTGCATTAAATATCAACAACATGTACAGGAAAGGATAACGTATAACAAGCTGGGGGAAGGTGAATGGGTAACATAAACGTTCACTCATGAACATCTTAGTTGACTCTCTCATTTCACACTGACTCTAATTCAGAGTATTTATACGGTCATTTCCATTTATTTTCCCAAGAGGGTGCTGGGACTGGCATGGTTGTCAGAGGAGTGTGAGAAGATGCCAGCACAGGCAAGCAGTTTCCAAGGCAGAACTACAGCAATGCTTGATATTGTATTAATGGGAGTGCTGGCCATCTGGCCATTAGGGACAACTGCTGCCAGGGTGTCTCTCTTTTTCCATCTCATTTCAGGAGCTCTGGAGCCTAGGACAGAGACCCCCAGGGAGATTCTGGCTAAAGATCATTCCAGCATCCACTCAGATGTTAGAGAAAAGGACAGAAAACCGATAAGAAAAGAAAATGTGTTCACATTCACGCAGAAAAAAAAATAAAAAAAGCAATAGAAAGCACAACATTCAAACAGGGGACTAGAAATAGAAAGAAAATGAGAGCAGCTGAACAAGGGAATGGTTTAAGTAAATAAGGGAGAGGAAACGGGCAAGGAGAAAGAAAAACAAGAGACAGCACGTGACTCAAAGAAATAGAGAGGCTAAACTGAGACGGAATGGAAGAAAGAGGAGAAACAATAAAGGCTTCAGTGGGAATAACTATAAAAATTAAGGATGGGAGGCAAAGACAAGAGACTGAATTCATTAATAGGGAAAAAACTTTAGTTTTTCAGATGGTTGTACTATACTGTCAAGTCATTACTCATGTGAATAGTACCTTACACCGGAAGTCCACTGAAGTCAGTCGGTTCTCATATAAAGTAAGGTACTACTCAGTGTGAGTAAGGATGCCGCAGTCTAGCTCTTGCTAATTAAACAACATTCCTTTTTCAGTGCTCACAAAGGATGTTTATCATAACCTCTGGGGTTTTTTAAATCCATAGAAAACTCATAGAGGATACAGAGATATGATCAAATTTTATTTAGTTTGTGGTTTTCCAGAAATATAAGCAACTGTAAAAGTTCACTAATATATTTGACAACTGGAAAGAAGACAGAAGAACCCTAATTTTTCAGTAAAAGAAATAGAAACTAGCTACCTATTATTCGGTTCATAACTCTAATCTAATGAGGAAAAATAGCATTGGGGCAGAGAATTTTAATAAAATCACAGCTCTTAAGATCTCATTCTTTATGTAAATTGCTCAGGAACTGGCACAAGTTAATACATTGCAAAAACAACATTATTATTTGCCCATATTCTGACTACAATGGTTTCCCTGAACAGCCCCATTTCCTGCTGGTGCAAATTATTTCTGCCACCTCAGGATGCCAACATGGCTTAAGAAGCAACCTTGCCATAAGTGTCGGAAAAAGCACAATCAGGTCAGAAAACTGACTCCACAGCAGAATGAGCATTTTGATAGTTTTGGTTTACAGCCATGCACCTTGGGCAGTCACAATTTAGTTTTTCAGATGGTTGTACTATGATTGATGATAAGTGAACCTCAGAAGGTTTGGAGTCCCGCTTCCATTGAGAGATAATTCAAATATTTACATATACCTTATCTGGACTTGAATGAACCTCTCTAACTGCAAACTGATGTGAAGGACTAATGAAAATAAGATTTTGCCATATATTTCTCAGACTTCCTGGTTTTATCTAATGTGTGTCTGAATAGATTGGAGTATTGTTTTAAAACAAAAAGATTCTGAAATGAAACAATAGATGTTAACCGCAAACTTAACAGCCCAAGCCCCATCTCTGTGCCAGACCAAACTAGAAGTCCAATTCTTAATACCTGTGAAGTTTGGGGAATTTCAGATTTGGAAGGTAAATCTTGTCAGAACTCCATAGGTTGCACCCATCTCTAGCTTTGAACCATGTAAATTCCAAAATCCTTTCCATTAACTATTTCCATAAATCTGTGTGGCCACACATTTTATAATAGCAAATGGCAGACATTTGGGAAAACTCAGCATCCATCTTTATAAAAGGATATTCACCAAAATAGGCAATACATGTACAGAAGGCCAAAAGCCCAGAATAAAAGCAACAATGCCAGAGAAACCAATTATTCTACACTTTATTGGGGATAGGGTCAGGGAATTCTGTTTATATCCCAAGTACCCAGTTACATTTAGGACAGCAGAAATGTCTACTATCCATAATTAATTACATCCAACTGCTAATTAAGAAATGGCAGAGTTACTCTGGATATACGCCATTGTAACCAAGGTCAAAATCTAGTGTTGCATCCTGTATTTGTCACACAAGCAGTCCTTATTCACTCTAGCAGTCTCACTCAAGTCAATGAGGTAGCTTACATAAATAAGAGTGACACCCCCCAAAAGAAGAAGGGTCTATAGGATTGTGTTCTGAATGGGTTTTTTAGAAATAGTTTTAGCTATTTCTAGGAAAGCAGTACTGTCACATCTTCCCATAACAGTGGTGTTGTCTTTATGCAGCAGTTCATAGATGATGCAAAAGAATGTAGGAAGTCTGGGCAAGCAGCAGCTAAGGTCTATTGAACCTAGTGAGTTGGGCTATTACAAGAACAGTCTGACAAATCCCAAGCTATGTGGGGAAGGAGGACTCCAACGATGTGTAACTCTCTGAAGCACATGGACTGTAGATATGTGCTGTATCACATTTTTTCTTTCCTTATTTTTAAATGAGATTGTGTAACACTTTTCTTCCAAGAATCAGTATGCACATTCTTTGAAAAGAGCAAACCAAGTAAAACTGAAGTTACACTGAGAGGAAAATAAAAACCAAATTAATACAAAACCTTTATAAATGTGGTTATGATCTTATTAATTTCAGTTGAAAGAGGTTTATATTTAAACAGTCCCTTTGCAGAGTTGGGAACTCTTGTACGATGTCATTGTGTAGCGCATGAGAATAAGAAAGTAAAACACTCATAATCATTCAGATGCAACAGAGTTGAGTGCCATAATATCCTAGATAGATAAGAGAAATGAAACAGAGAGAGAAAAGCAAAACGTATCAGCCTTGTTCCACTGTGCTGAAATAACCTTTTTAATGATGAAAAGGGAATTAGAAAATTTCAAGCTTTAATAATCTAAAGTTGGATAGGCAACATTAGGATTTTTTATTAAATCTATGTGATTTCTGTTATGAAATAATTTCTATAATACTAGTTAGGCAAAGCATGTGCGAAAATACTGTAGGAAGGGGAATAATCCTGAAATCTCTCCTGGGGAAGGAACAAGATTACCTAAAACGTCTTTTTAATTTCTCATTTCTGAAATTAGTAATAATCTTTCTTACATCTTTCAAGCAGAACTGGATCCAAACCAGGAAAACAACTTCACTCAAAATGTTTAGATTCCAGACTTGTTTTTGTTTTGCACAATGTGATGTTGGACCCATTGTTCATATTTCTGCACTATTTTCCATTACTTCTTCACTAATATTTTGCCAAAATCTGTATAGAAATTTGTACTGAATTTTTTAAAATTATTATAGAAAGCTTGTGTTTACCACCACCCTCCCAAAAAAAAAAAAGTTCTAAGAAACATGGTTTTGGTAAACAAAAAATAATAAAGAACAATTTGGATTAAAAATATTAGAGAACATTTGGCAAAACAATAGGAATTTCAATAGTGATGATAATTTTTAGCAAAAAGTTTTTATTTGAAAAAAGGCCATTTTTGATTAAATAAACTTTGACGTGTAAAACAATTGGACCTGTCCTTAGGGTTTTGGTTGGGGCAAAAAAATGTCTATCTCAGCTGTATCTTCAAGCAAGAATTTGACATCTTATTTCCATGATCTCTCAAAAAAACATATATCAGGAAACAATTTGGTAAGGAGACAAGATATTAGATAACATGCATATTTATATATTCTTACAATGTTGGCTCAGAGAGACCTAAGAAACAGTTCCATATACTGATGTCTGTGACACTGCAGTTTTTGGGACAAGACAAAATATAAATGCCCTATGTAAAAGTCCAGTGTAAGGCCTAGGTTACCGCTTGAATTTTCAAAAGAGAGTGAAAGTCAGAATGAAATGGTACAAGGACTTTGTGTAATTGGCCCTTGGCTCAGAGGGGAATTTCACCCAATGAGAATAAAGATAGGAGAATCACAATCAAAATAAATGATATAATTAAATGACACAGGATCAAATTCAGATCAGCCCCTATTCAGAAGGGCAAGAGAAGAGAAGGCAAATATTTCATTTTCAATGCTGTACGGAAGGACATCAGAATTATATCCAGTTTGTGTTCCCTCTTGTTGCCTGCAGATGTGCTAGCACTTCAAAAAGAGGATGGTGAGGGCCAACTCTGAAGCAGTAAGCACCCTAGGAGGAATTCACATTACTCAGCCAGAATTTTCCTGAGGGCTACAGCCACAGTACAGTCCCCACTGCACTCTCTCCAGTGTATCTGTGGGCACCAAGGGCAGAGTATTGCTTGTGAAATGTAAGAACTCAATCATGCAGCTGTCTCTGACACATAGTTACTTTCCTCATACAGCAGACTGCATTCTTAGATAAGCCAGGTAAATAAATCTCCTGCAAAACTTGAAGTTTAGCATAAAGAAAAAAGGCATTGAGGTAGGAGCAGAAGAAGTAGAGCAGAGAGGAGAAAGTGGGGGATTAAATAAGGGCATGAGCCTGCTTCTTGTAGACATGAGAGGTTTGCAACTGACTTCTGCATAGGCTGCTTTACACAGAAAGTTAAGCCTTTGGGGTGGAAGGATTTTTCCCAGATCTAGCAGGAAAACAAATATATGGGCTTCAGATGTCACCTTTTGTATTTGGAAGCTACTGGTCTGCCCAAAGGTATTACTCAGGGAGACAGTGAAGTCAAAGGGACTTTTACGTGAATAAGTACTGTAGTATTTGGGCCCAGACAGCACTTATGGGTTCAGTTCTGCTCCCATTTAAATCAGTGGCAAAACTCACATTGATTTCAGTGGTATGAAACCAGGATCACAACTTTTAGGACAATTCTGGATAATCTATACAGTAAACTTTTACGTTGTAATCCATACTGATGCTGCCATTCTCTAGAGTCAACCCTGTGATTCTGAATTTGAATTCCATTGTCTGGGGGGGAAAAAAAGCAGATGGACAATAGAGGCAGATGCATCATTTTGTGTTCTATTTTGTTTCCTCTTGTTAAAGAGGGAAGATATTATTAATGGATTTAGTATTACATAATCATATGTTTTGCATCACAGGAAAAAAAATCAACGCAAGCTTAAATATTTAAATGTAAACAAGACCTTACATGTAAAATACACTTTGCCATTAGGGGCCCAATTTTGTCATGCAATGAGCATTTCCTGAGAATCTGAGTTCAATGGGAAATTACGGTTCTCATTACCTTGCTAGGTCAGCCTTTAGCCTAGGTTTCTGCTTAAATTTAGTTATGGAGCTTTCTCCCCTTTTAGGTTTGTTTTTGCTTTTTAACCAAGTGCCAATTAGGCAGGTTTTAAGTAAAGCTGGAGTACTTTTTGTTCAAATGAGAAAATTTTAGTCCCTTGAAGTGTAATGGATTTTAGACAGAAATTCTCTCCTGCTGTGCATTGATCAGCTATTGATTAGTGAGGGTTTGAAGTAAATTATCACTGCCAAATAAAAGGCCTTCAGGATGAAGGAACTGAGCTGAGCACAGTGTTATATGAAAAGTAAGCCAACCTTTTGTGGTGGGATCGAAAGGCCCTGGTCACTCTTGAGGAAAAAAAATGTTAATTGAAAAATTCCTTAAATAGGTAACAGCTCTGGAAGTCTGCTTTACATAAAAGGTATGAAATCACAATCAGGGGATAGGAGAGAAAAGGATCTGGCAGTTCAAGTGGGAGTTTTCTCTCTAATGGTGCTGATTAATTTCCCATTCATGGATGACATGGAGTGATGGAAACGAGTCCTTTCAGAAGAAAAGACTAATGACAACTGGACCTGTGCAACCTGGGGGAAGTTTGAATTAATTGGCTCCTTGACACAGAAATTTAAAACAAAAGAACTTCCTATTGGGTGGAAAGATTTATCCCAGATCTAGCAGGAAAACAAATATATTGGCTCAATTAAGCTTCAAAAGCCTGGTCCATTTTTTATTTTACACTCTCCGATCACTTTAGTAAATGAGCAGTGAATATAATATGTTGACCACATACCAAAAGCTATTAATAAAAAATAGATGTTCCCAAACCATTCTCTTTCTTTCCAAACTGGAAATGAAAACTATGGTTGATGTTTTATTTATGGGGGAGTGCCTAATACAGGTGCCCCAAGCAATATTTAAGAATTTAATCAGTGGCCATATTCATGGAAGTGCTGAGCACCTGCAGATCACAATAACTTCAGCTGGTGCTCCAGTTGCTTAGCAACTCTGATAATCAAGTTAGAGTTTTTTTAAGTGCCTGACTTTACACACCCACTTTTTCAAATTTTGGTCTGTGTCTATTGCAAATAGTGATTAAGCGCCCAACAAATAAATTTGGAAACAACTTGACTGAAGCATATAAGAAGATATTGGGTGTGAAAGGGCTCTGTAATTGGTCACAGAAAGTCCTGGTAAGAATCAGTGGCTGGAAGTTGCAGATAGACCAATTCAAATTAGAAACAAGGCACACAGTTTTAATAACACAAGCAAGGAGTCCTGTGGCACTTAAAGACTAACAAATGTATTTACCGCACAAGCTTTCATAGGAGAAAATCCCACTTCATCAGAGCTTTGAAGATGGGGGAATTTACAGAATGGGATGCACGTAATTAACCATTGGAACAAATTATCAAGGGAAGTGCTAACTTCTCCACTTCTTGATATCTTCAGATCAAGAGTGGATGCCTTGTTTGGAAGTATGCTTTAATCAAATACATATTATGGGGCTCAACATGGGAGTAACCTGTATTATACTTGAGGTTAGTTTATGGTAGAATGATCCATTCTGCTATTAAATGCTACTGATCTGTGTTGTGTAAAGGAGCATAACCTTTAACTTATTTTAGTCTTTTTGCCTTTTAATTTAGAATATCTCTCCTTTAATGTAGTATAAGAGGAGCAAATATTTAGGACCATCAAGCTGCTATATATGACTTCTGGAGCACATGCATTTCTGCCATATCTGTTAGATAATTACATACAAGAATAAATGGAAGAAGAGTAGTCCAATCTTGCTACAGCTAAAGTTGATAGAAATAAAGTGAAGTGAATCAGGCCCTAACTCCTGAAAACTGACTTTGACAGTGCGGAAGATAACAATTGGGAAAAATAAAAGCATACTCAAAAAATAACTGACAATACTTCTCTCTTTGCCAACTCCCAGAATGTCTGCTTTATTTCTCCTTATCAAGGTTCATTTCTCCAACAACCAGGTTAACAAATTACTGCATTCCTAATCTCTAGTTTCTCCATGACCTATGGGCATGATAAACCCCAACTCTTTAGTCAGCACTGACAAAGACCAATTTTAGGAAGAGAACCAAACTAAAAAACTCCTAAAGTTAATTTAAAACTCTGTCAACCACACAGCAAATACCATAGAATCAACAAATTAGTGTGTGAGATCATGTCTACTGCTGTGGTCATAGATAAAGATAATAAATATAATAATTGGACTACGGTGAGGGATTTCCCACCTGCTATCCAGCCAACGATGGTTTTGTGAGGACACAGAAGACTGCTACTCCTTTCCCCCCTCCCCCCAACCAATCAGGGCTCTGTGGCAGTGCTGGGCTTCACATCACTGATGTTGACATGGGGAACGGGGCCCCACACAAGTCTAAGAGCAAGGCAGAGTCTCATGAAAGACTGAATACAAGATAAAAGGACTGGTCTAGATCCTAGCTAGAGGGCAAGAAGCAGGAGACATTGTATGCCTATGTAGAGTGCTGTTGTCTGAGTAGCAGATGAGCAACAATGGCATCTTCTGTGAAGAGGTGCAGACAACCTAACAAACTTTTTCTCTGTGACTTCACCAGGACTTAAAATAAGAAGTTGCATTATAAATCATTTTGTGTTAGCTATTGATAATTTAGGTACCAACCCACTCTTACATCGTTTATGAGGACATATGAGAATTGCCTATGGGAGCACAACTTGGTCAGCAGAGCTGCCACTAGACAAATTATTTATGAGAAGAGCAAGGGATGCAAGAAGTTGCACATGCAAAGGCATGTGTCTAATAGGGATATGGCCAGCTCTACTTATGAAGTATGAGAGGATATGGCCTCCAGAGCCGTAAGTACGGTGGGGCCAACAGGGCAAAGCCCCAGGTGGCATGGAGTGGCTCAATAGAGCCGCTCTATTAAAGGGTGGGTTTTGTGGAGATAGATCCAAGCACCACTAATGGCAAGGGGCACATTCCGATCGGAATGTGTCCCAGGCAGCAAAAACCAGCATTACAGCTCTGAGGCCGCCAAGACACTTGTACAGAATATTTTTTTCCCTTGATGAGCAGGGAGGAGTTCTCTGTGTCTCATGACCAGCCCTGAGAGTCCCAGACCTTATCAAAGCCTACCTCAGGCTTATCATCCCATCGAGTTTTGGAGCCTGTCAGTTTTACTCCTTCCCACACAGCTAGTTGACAGATTCAAAGTGCTTTCCAAACAAGTAGAGAACAATTTCACCCTGGCTGTTTAAGCCGCACAACACCCATGTGAGGTAGGAGCAATGTTCCCTCTAAGCTGTGCGCGTGTGCACACGCACACAGGTCGTGAAACCCATGCACACAGCAAAATTAAGTGTGCACAAAAAAATTCAGCAGTGTTAATATTAGTGCACACAAAGAAATTTTTTGTGTACAAAAATTAAATTTTTGCACACACAGCCTATGAAAAATTAGAGGGAACATTGTGTAGGAGTGGTAGCAATTAATATATCTATTTTATAGATGGGGAAATTAAGGCACAGACAGGGCAAATAACCTTACCAATGCCAGCAAATCCATGTGCAACCAATACCGGAAGCCTGGCTTCTCAGTTCCCCTTTGTCCTACCTACCACACAATGCTACTCCTCTAGGATCGGTATTATTTCACTTGGATGATGATCCATTTTACAAAATATGTTGGCATTTTTGGGATAACAATGAGATTGTATTTTTCATTTTTGAAAAATGAAAAAAAATATTGAAGTGTCCTCCTACTAAAGGATCTTCATGTAAGTAGACCCAAAGATTTGGCCTACTCAACACAAAATGAAAGACTCAAACACGTACAAAACATAAGTCAGAAAAGAAGTAGTCTATTTCATGCTCTAAAATGTATTTTTTATTTACATTCCTTAATGGTTTTACTGAATTAGACCAAACTCACTATGCAAGGAACATAAGACAGCTCATTCTAGGTTGATTTTTTAATCCAGGGAAACTATATTATTTACACCAATATTTTCTTCTGGGCCCTTAGTATGGCATAAAGATGGAAACTGTAAGACAAATGTTCTAAAGAATAGATGGAAGATGAAAGGTGACAGTATATGTTCAAGCCAATAATAAACAGAGAGCATTTGTCTTAGTAAGTAAAAACAAACGATTTGGCACAAGTGTGAGACAGAGTACGCAGTCGTTTTCACACAAGACTTTTTAAATTTCCTGTTCAGGATTGGCTGGCTTATTAATTATTTAAACACCAATTGAATTAACAAAATATTCAACATATGTTCTTTTAAAGTCTCTTAAATCTGACAGCCTCACATAGGAGCTCTGTGCGGCCGTGTTGTTTGAAGTGTGGAGGGGGCGGGGCAGGGGGGGATTGAGGATGACTGGGTAAGTAAAACATAACCTGAAGGTGGTCGATTTAAAGCTGTGTTAGTGGCCTGAACTTTCAGTTCCCGGAGGGAAAGGATGATTAATGCCACAACCAAATGTATAGCCATACCTGACCCTGATCTCATCAAATCCCGCTGCCACCATCTGCTGTTTTTAATTCCTCTGCAATATTTGTATTTGCTACCTCCCTCCTACAAAGGGAGGGAGAAAAATGTCCCCTTCTCATGAATGGTGTGATCTGGTTGTACTGGCTGAACACTGGCCAGGAGGCATCTGTTGCTTATAGCCCTGACAGCATCTGCTACTATTTCTCACTTTTCCCAGCATGCTGTGAGATATGGTTTCTCCCAAAGGTGGCCTTTGTATGCACCATTGTCAATTCCATCATTGTCTGCAACAGCCTGTTCCCACGATGCAGTGGTAGTTATTACCACACTGTGAAACCTTTCTTGCTGGCTATCTGTAATCTAAGATATTGTGTGATTGAGTTATGCAGTTAACCCTCTTCCTATGTATCAAGCCACGAAAATAAAAAAGAAATGGGACAGCCCATTTTGGAAGGAAAATTTTGGGTGGCTGGTGATTGATGGGAAAACTGAAACAGATTAGTTTTGTTTTTTTAAAATAATGATGGCTTGGCATTGGTAAAATACATATGCTAAGCAAATAAATGAATAAAGCTCTAACAAGCAGTTTTAATTCCTTTTAAAAAATCCTATAAAGTATGCATAGTTTTTCTCCCGATTCCTGTTACGGCTATTAAGCATTGTAACCAAATGTGTGTGAATGCTATTATTTATGTGTCTGATCTTTAAATACCCTCTGCTAGTGGGATACACACTGAGGCTTCTGATGGACATAGGCGTCCCAAGCTGTCATCTTGCCTTGTCCTTCTGTCAACCACTTAGTGTTTCAAGCGCTTCTGCTGGGAACTTTTAGACTTAGAGACTGTAAGCGCAGAAAGGCCCAATCTCCAGAGAGCTACTTTTAACTCCTGACAGTATCTTTGGTGTCAGCTCAGAATAGCCTATAACAGGGCAGGAAGAAAGAAGGCACAACAGATGTTACTAGTAAAACCATGTTTACAAACCTGTAAAGTTATTGCCCCATGCACCTACTGACCAAAACCTACTTAAAAGATGACTAGATTCCTTAGAAGTTGAATGTGTCAGTTCTGTTCACATAAATCTCAATACCTAGAACTAGCACAATTAAAACTGACATCACATCTTTCATATGGTTATGTCCTGCCCACTTCTTCTGGCTCAGTTCTTGTAGTTTGTCCTTCGAAGACTTACATCATTTCCTTTAAAAATATTTATTTCTAAAAGAAGTAGTACATAAGAATAAGGTTTGACCTTCCTCTGCTTTATGCCCTCCCTCCTTTTTTTATTAGTGATTACATAGAACCAGATTTTGAGCTACTTACAGACTCACATCTTCCTTCACAAATAGTCCCAGAGATTTTAATTACTTGAACAATAAGATACTACTTAGAATGAGCAAAGGGTTGATGCTACAGTCAATAGGCATCTGTTGGGTCACTTTCATTATGGGTATAAAATCCTGAAATAGGAGACACCATGGACCATGTCTAAAATGCTGCAGAATCAGCAAAAGGAAATACATAAATTATTAAAAATGTTACAAATTAAATCCTCCAGAAAGTTTCATTGAGACCCAATTCATCCCTCCTCAGACTTGATTTCAGATTGTCATCCTCAGGAGTACCAAAAGGTATAAACAGAGAAAGCACATTCTTAGAAGTCACCACAGGATTCAGAAGACCTCATCCTTTTACAACAGGCATAACCCACGACCATAGACATTTCCACTGCTGATTTCATTAGAGGTGGGGGGTTTTTTTGGTTTTTTTTTTTGCTTCTTTGGGAAGGACCTAAGGTTTTTGGTTGAACCTTGTTTCATGTCTTGTGATTCCTGTTTTAAGCAGGAGCCTGTAATTTTTTGCGTTTTCATCCTCAGATGATTAATACCAGTGCAACCACATTACACAGCCGATAAGGACCAAGGGCAAGCCACACAAACCCAAACTGAGGGTGACATGAACAGGACAGTAAACATTTGGAGGTGGAAGCAGACAGTTGCACATGGGATGGAAATCCATAGCTGTAAGGCAGTGGTTTTCAACCTTAGGGTTGGGATCCAGTACTGGGTCACGGACCCACAGGCACTGGGTCACGGTACCCCCCTGCTGCTGCCACCAAAAGACCGGAATGCACTGCTGAAAGATGAATTGTCAGGTTGTGGGCATAAATGATATTTTTGCAACTACGTTCCAAGAAAAAAAGTTTGAAAGCCATTCCTGTAAGGCTCAGTTGAAGGCATAGTGCAATGGGAAAATTAAGAGGCAGAGCAGAGTCCAAGGAGCCAAACTTCTGTGCAAGAGATCTCAAACCTCCTTTACATACCTAAGAGCCATGTAGATCTAAGAGTATCTACACATTCTGAGAACTGACTACCTTGGCACAAGTGTAAACAGACAATGTTTCTATTCCCTTGGGTAGGGTTGTGGAACCATGCACATAATTAACTTTCAGCATTTTTGAGTAGCTCACTAAAATCTAAGGAACTATTCATGTGGTCAGCATTAAGCACATGCATAAATGCATTGCTAGATTAGGGCCTGTAAGTGTATGCTGCACAGCAAGCTGCAATGTAATATTTTTGGGTTTCATTTGGCAGTAGAAATGTAGGCAGACAAGATTCTGTTGACACAGGTTACACCTTTGTTTCAATGCAGTTTGGATGGAAGACTGCTGTGTTTTCTTCTCACTCTGACATTGTTTGCAGCAGCCCCATGCACTAGCCAGACAAAAATCCTACAAACATGTGCATGTAGTGTTCAGCTACAAATGTGGCCAGGGGCTGTTTTAGATCAGGCATTGCACTGAAAAGAAAAGGATGTACAAAGAGCTTTTAGCAAAATTGTTAAGGCTTCCAAGGTACAAAAGTGAAATTAACATAAAACTACATTGAGGCGTGAGCAGCATTTATTTCCATCAGAAAGCTAGCTCAGCCACCCACACAAAAGAAGGCTGACCATGATGGCTAAAAGCAAAGTGTTATGTTTTACCAAGGGTGAATCCAGGGGAGAGAGTTTGTATGAAGGACAGTGAAACGTCATCATCAGACTAATTGAACATCCTTATCTTGTTTTTTTGCTGCAGAAATCGACCAGTTCTAAGTAAACCAACTCTCTCTCTCTTTCTCTCTAACAGAAAACTTTAACCTGATCATGTGCCCCTACTTTTCCTCCCTAACTTTGGAATTTTCACAGGACAGGGCTGGACATCAGGCATTGTAAATAAGCACTGTTTGTGGAACAAAAACAGATTTTTGGGGATTTACTGTGGGGTTTGGGGGGGGTAGCTTTGTGGTAGCTTTCTTTATCCTTTGAGAACTTTTTACTATTATTCTTGTTTCCTCCTAAGGATATAGCATGCTGTCTTCATCAAACCTGGCCTCAGGTCCTTACCACTTCAGTGACCCTCCTTTGTCATTCCTTTGCATTTTTAATTGTGCTGATTTTCCATCCTTCCCCACACACGCTTCCCCCACCATTCCCTTTGGGTGGAGATTGGGGGGGGGGAGTTTTCCTGGGTTGTTGTTTTTCCCAGGGCTTCCCCAGCAACAACTCAAACATGGTCTGAGCCAATCAGAAAGGTTTTCAAAGGTCAGGTTGACTCAGGAAAGGAGGGGGTGGGGCTCGTGCATTGTGCTCTATGGCAGGTGACCACTATGTGAGAACAAAGAGTGGGTCAGGGCTGGAGCCAGATCCCTTTTCTCAGGCCCATGTTCTCCACTCCTCACAATCTGTCTAAATTTAACTTGCCATTGAAGGCCTCGGCTGCAGAAAACAGCTTTATGTCGACTAATCCAGGCAGAAGTAAGGATAGACACAGAGACAGGTTTGAAGGCGGGGAAACTGCTATTCTGCTCCTTTTTTTCCCCCTTCTGCCTCCAATGAAAAGTTTTCTGAACAAAAAAAATTGGTGACAAGATTAATCAGCCCGTGGAGCTGAAACACATGCTTGACTTAAACAACCTCTTTGCTGTTATTAACAACTGCTCTAGCATTGCTCTTGTTATGCTAATGTTACAGATTAGAGTAAAATCTATTCCTTCTTTGCTGAACAGGCCAATTGATTGAGGCTGATCTATTTTTTTTCACCCCTTTTAATTCTTTTTTTCTCCAGGCGCAAGTGTTTTCGGCAGCAGAAGAACAACAGAACATGTAAAAACAAAACTGCACACAAAAGAGACTAGCCCTCATGTACGCTAAAATCATTAATACATACAAATATATATCAGTCTCATCTACCACCTTGTTCTGGGTGTTGTAATGCAGACTGACAACAAAAGACAGGAAATTCAGAGTAGCAGCCAATGTCTTACTTTTCCCTCATTTATTTAACCTACAGACGCACAACAGTAAATGGGTTAAAGGAAACCTAGCAACTTTAATAACTTAGCTGAATTGAAAATGGGTTGAAAAACACTGCATTGTTTTAGGGCCCTGTCTAGCATAATGTGTCGAAATTAACGTACGTAATTCAGGGTTCTTCAGAGTTAAGGATGAAGGAGTTAGAACTCTTTGGCTTCCATGGGAGCAAGATTGGTCCCAAAGTGACAGCTTCAGCTTTGAATTTTGTGTCTTTTGTTAGTCTGTGTCACAACCCTAATGTTATTTAAATGTTTCTTTTTTATTTAATTTCCTCTGCCTTTTTTATTCAATCAAAAAGAAAAGAGAGAAATATTTTACAGGTAGCTATGGAAATTTTTTTTTTTTTTTATCCTAAGACATCATAACACTGAGTAGTATTTTGGCTTTTGCAGAACCTTGATGTGTGTGCCACATTTATTAATTTACATGTATAGCATGCACGCATTTTCATTATCACTTACCCTCCTCACCAGAACAGCTCTGACAGAAATAAGTGGGAACATGAGGGGCCCAATCTTGCAAACCCTTTCTTACAAAAGTAGTCTGTAATCATGCATGTCCTCAGCCTGCTTCTATTAATATCTAAATGAATTTATTCTAGTGGAGCCAAAGCGGGTCCAATAATATAGTCTCAATAACATCAGTGGGAGAGCTTAATACTCATAAAAGGGTTGCAGTCATCTAGCTCTGTATTACAAAACATATTGTATCATTAAAAAGCCTATAAAATGCCTGCAAGTCTAATCTATTATATTATGTTATTCCACTATGCGGCTGTTAATATAACATCAATTGATTGATGTCAATGGACTTTAAGCAGGTGCTTCAATTTAACCATATGCGTACCCAAAAAAAAAGCTTGCAGTGTTGGGAAGGTCATGATCTAGTTGCATAATCTTAATCCTGAACCTATAAAACCCACTAATACATTTATAATTCCCTTCCATCCAATCACTGTATTGCCAACTACCTTTCCATACCCAAATCCATATTTCCAATATGGGCTATAGAACCACAGCTACCAAACCCAATATAAAGAATCATAGGTGTTGGGATTACCTCTGTACCATAATGACATCATTTTGGCTTTGATGATCCTAAAAATACCATCAAACTACCATATGTAGCTCCATAAACCTCATCTCCATCACATATGAGCCTCAAATCCCAGCACAGTTCTCCTGTTGATAGCAAAAATAATGTTTAGCCTTATGACTCTGCATATGCAGACCAAAATAGATCTTAACCTCAATAATATCTTGTGGTTGTGAGTTTCACAGATTAATTAAATGTTGTATAAAAAAGTATTTCATTTTACCAGTTTCTGTTCAGCTTTCTTCATTCTCCTATACCTGCATTTTAATCTTTTTATTTCAGCACTTCCAATTTATTTCTTTATTTGCTATTGTTTCTTTTGCCTTATGCCTCTTGTCTCTTCTCTGCTCTGTTCTGCGCAACCCCTTCTTGCAAGTACATATGTTCTTTGGCCACAAGGAAAAAGCTTAAAGAAATGCTGCACAATTTAAAGACTTATTGTTCTTTCAATTACTATTTATTATTTGCATTGTCCCTCCATCAAGGAGCCCAAGCCAACTTTGAACTGGGTGCAGTACAAACAGCTATCAAAAAGATGAATCCTATGCTGAAGAGCTTACAACTTACACATGAGGCTACAAACAACAGGTGGATACACCAGACAGGTGGAACCACAAATTAACCCAGGAGACAATCCATACATTGTTGTGGTTGTGGATGGTGCATGACTTAGGCAAATACATTCCAACCCCAATGTACAAAGGTGTTGTGTGGACCTGTGTGACAGAGTGTGCTTCTCTGAACCAGGTCTACTATGCTTCACTGACCTAGATTTTTAAAAGAGGAGTTCAGCTATATCTTCTCTCAACTGCAGTACTCCCTTTGTCCCTCACCCCACAATCTCTCTCATCTTTTTCTGCTCTCCCGTCTCTATTCTTTCTTTCCACATTCATTATTTTTCTTCTACTCGTCTCTCCTGAGCCCCAGATTTCCCTCCTCCCGAAGTCTGGCTTACTCCGGTTTCCTCAAATTAGTTCCCAGATTTCCCAGTCCTGTTCCCTCAAGGTTGCCTCCAACCAGCCTCAAACCATTAAGTGGCCCTCCAATTTATCTATCTCCTCCCCACTTCCCTTCAAGGCCTTCCATACTGGGGTCTCAGGCTATGCACTGTTCCCTCTTTCCAGGCAGACAACATAATACTTTCATAAGCCATGCTGAGCAGTGCCACCAAGAGGAAAAGGAAACACAGAGGGGAAAGGAATTGCTGCCCAAGGCAACCAATGGTTCTCAGCCTTGGGTATTAGTACCCCTACTGGTACACAGAGGTCTTCCAGAGGCACATCAGTTCATCTAGATATATGCCTACTTTTACAATGGGCTACATAAAAAGGACTAGTAAAGTCAGTACAAAAAGGGCATACGATATAAGAAAGTAAGCGATTTTTCAGTAATCATGTGTTGTGACATTTTTATGTCTGGTTTTGTAAGTAAGTAGACAAGTAGTTTTTAAGTGAGGTGAAACTTGGGAGGACCCAAAACAAATCAGCGTCCTGAACAGCAGTGGAGTTTATAATAGACACAGGGAAACATTGCTTCCACTGATTGCCCACTCTCTGCCTTCCTGCTGGGGCAGGAGCCAGCCCCAGCCAGGACCCCGGGGCACCAGCAGCAGTGGGATCCAGCCCAGCCAGGGACCTGGAGTCACCACCAGCAGCGGGGTCTGCCCTGGCCAGGGACCTGGAGACACCTCAGGCAGTAGGATACGGCCCCGGCCCCCCGAGCGGCAGGAGCCAGATCGGTCAGGGCAGTGAACAGACGAGGTGTGGCTGGGGGATGGGGGGAGGGGATGGGTCAGCTGTGGAGCTGCCTTCACCAGGGCAAGTTCCAAAATCAGCCCATGCTCCTGAAGAGGGTAGAGTAGTCTGAGAAAGTTGAAAACCACTGGTCTAAGGCACTGGTTTCTCCTGCTGGATCTGGTGCAGATTTAGCCAGGAACTCCACAAAAGATAACTCCACTTTGGGAATCCAAGAAATTTCTAAGAAACAGTTAAAAATCAGTGGCTGTATGGAAGCTCTGGGCATCTTAAAAAGTCTGCTAGATAATCTAAGGGTCAGATTTTTAGAGGTGTCAATGTGCCCAGTAGGAGTTTGGTGTCTGACTATCTTTTAAAATCTGGCCCTAGGTTCTTATCCTGTCATTCTTATTCCTCGTTGAGGCAAAACTCTGATTGGCATCAATGGGAATTTTGCCTAAGACCTAAGTAAAAAGACAAATAAAGATATCAGGATTTTACCCATATACTTTTCTCAATGACTTCTCAGGAGCTGCACACAAGCAAAATGTTTCTGTCAGTAGATGAAATTCCCTGTGTAGCACAAGGACCAACTCACCCTTTTATTACCTATTGAATGTTCAAATAGGATATAAGCAAGTTAATAAAATGGGTTACAACATACAATTATTCTCCAGAGCTTGAAAACTCCTTACAACCAGCCATGGTACGGAAAAGCATAGGGAAGAAAACATGTTTTTCCCTTCAAAGGAGACTGTAATAAAATTGCAGCACAAGAGGAATTCAATTCAGCTTGTCTTGATTTCAGGATCAATAGTTTCATTATTGCACTGCTTCACCTCTCTAAGGCCTAGCATTCATCTTCTATGCTCACTGCTTATATGTTCATTCCCTTTGGAATAGATTATCATGTTAAAAATCTGTGCTAAGTAAGGGGTAGTAAATAGCATTCTGACTCTGGAGCAGTCAAAAGAGTGAATTATGACTCAGAGTCATAATACGCAACTGGCTTGCTCTGAGAGAGGAATGAGGACTTGTTGATATGGGAAAATTTCACAGCCTAGCCATGCTGGAATAAATATTCCACTATAGTTACACTGCTATAAATCCATGTGTGGACACTATTCTGGAATAAAAGGACACCCAGCCAGTTTCTCTGGGTGAGCAATAAAAGATGGGGAGTCAGGGCTCCTTCCATTCCTCTGTGCCCTTCCTGCCCATTGGCTCGCAGCCAGGAGTACTGAGTACATGCCTCTTCCTGCCCTCCACTGGAGTCACAGTTTGAGCAGAGTTGCATAGGATAGCCACCAGTATTGACACCCATTCAACTGTAAAAAAACAAGGAGTCCTGTGGCACTTAAAGACTAGCATTAGCAATAAATAAATCTGTTAGTCTTTAAGTACTACAGGATTCCTTGTTTGTTTTACCACCAGTGTAGACATGACTAAGTCAGCAAAGAATTCTTCCATCAACCTAGCTACCACATATCAAAGAGATGCATTAAGTTGTGTGATGGAAAAAACCCATCTGTCATTGCAGGATGCACCTACAATACACGCATTACAGCAGCAGAGCTGCAGCACCAGAACTGTGCTGTTGTGGCAGCTGTAGTGTAGATGCAGCCTTAATCTTCCACTACACCTACAAAATAATGAGCAGTGGGAGTGCTGTCTCACTGTAGCTTAATCTGTTGCTCAGATGCTACTCTCATGGACATGGTTTCTCCAAACATCAATGTGCTCAGTTAGATGTCATGAACACAGGCCACTTTCCCTACATGGCACATGTAAGATGGCACTACTTCTTGCTCCAGTTTAGCTATGGAGAAAAAGAATGTTGGAAGATGTTGCCAAATCTCTGAGTCAAAACTCTGTGGGAACAGTGCCAAGATTAGGATTAGATGCTGTAGGAGCCAATATGGGTAAAACCCTGCAGAGACTTGATGCCAAAAGATTTAGTGAAAATACTATCCAGACAAATGAACCAATGAGTTTTTAAAGAAACCCACTACTTTGTCTGATAGATGCTAATGTCAACAATTAATCTAATAACTATGATACTTAAAGGAGTGTGGTACAAAGGGCAAAAGTCAAGTATTCTCATAAACCAATGGGAATAGAATGAAGAGTGAGTTTACAATGCATCAAAGAATTATCAGAGACTAGTTAGACAAAATACTAAGAAAAGCTGTATAGACCTGACCCACTGCAGTTCACTGCTCTGTTACTCCAATGTTATCTTGGTGTTATTCTACTGAATTGAATAGAATTACATCAGCATAAAACTGAAATATCATAGTGGTGAAACAGGCTCATTAGGCATCAGAACAGAGAAACAACAGAACAGGTTATTAAAGCAGATAATGAAATCACTTTCATTAGCAATATTCAAACTGGCTGAGTGAGACTCTATTGTTTTAGCTCCCAAGGATTAATAAGATTTTTTTTTTTTTGGTTCATAAATTTTGACACTATGTAGTGTCTTTGTTTTCCATACATAAGTATATCCTTAGGCAGCAGTTATGCCTAGGAAATGACTCAGAGAGACTTAATGCAACCATAAATGATTATGTATATTATTCTGAGAAGCAGTTTCTGAGAAGAATTGCACCACATCTAACAATAAGCCTTTCTCCAAGATTTAACTTCTATAACACTGTCCTTACTGTCAGGCTCTGCCTATAATATCACCGCCCTTGTGAGCAATGGTAGACTTCTGGGTCCTTCCAAGTCAGTTTCCTATTGTGCAACAGATCAGTGACATATAGTCTAGATATTTTTATAATGTAACTTCTTTCATTTACATTGTATACACCAGTCATCAAACAGAGGTGGGCAAACAGCATGGAGGCGGACCCTCTTTCACGAGTCTCAGCAAAAACATCTCTACCCAGGAAGTAATTCTGTCTCAAGAGTTTACTGTAGCTAAGAAAATGATTAAAGCAGAGAATAAATTCTCTTGGTGCTTGCAGTAGCTCTCCCCAGTAAGATACGCAACTCAAAAATAACACTGCAGTATTTCCTCAAAGATTAAAAATTGTTCACATGTTAAGAAGAAGAACCTGTAAATCTATGTGTAAAAGTACCTCCTGAAAACACTGACATACCCATACTATAGAATGGTGGTTCCCAACCTGTGACCCAGGGGCCAAAAATGGCCCACAGGAGCCTTTAAAGTTGCCTGTGGCTCCCCTTCTGCTGGCTGCTGAAAGGAGCCATTACCTAAGAAATCAGGAGGAGCACATTTCTGTGAGGCTGAAAGACCTGTGCAGGCTACCTGCTGCAATCAAGGGGATAGGAGATCAGCGCTCCCCTCCCTGTAGCTGTAGCAAAGAGCATGGCAAAGTGCTTGGCCTTGATCGTTAGGGGTTTGAGGTCCCTGCTTGAGCCAAAGGTAAGGGAGCACTGACCTTCTGTCCCCCTGGCTGCAGAAGGGAGCCACTCCCTAGGGACCCAGCTGGAATGCTAGAGCTACAGGACTTGTGCTGTTTCCCTGCTCCAGCCAGTGAGATGGGAGATCTGCAAGGAGGCAGTTTCCTCCCTGAACAACTTCCTTCTGGCTTCAGTTGGTGGGGTTGTGCTGCTGGCAGAGACTGGTGATCCTTCAGGTTTGTAAAATGATATATGTGGCCCTTGAGCCAAAAAGGTTCAGAACCACTGCTATAAAATCTAATCTATGTGTGAAAAGGGCATGGGCTGGCCATTCCAGAACAGAGTGGGTAGCAAGAACTCTGCATTTCTAATACAGGTTGTAACAAGGACAACTTCATGGCATCAGGCATCCATACCCAACTAATCTTCCCTACCTCACAGCACTGTTGTAATGATGGTTTAGATCGGGCTAAATCAGGGGTCTGCAACCTGCAGCTCTGGAGCCACATGTGGCTCTTTGGCTGCCCTCTTGTGGCTCTGGGCTCCAGACCCCACCCTTCCACCTGGGGACTTTGCAGGTGTCCTGTCCCTGACTCCAGGCTCCTCAATACCACTGCAGGACCCTGAGGGAGGCCCATTCCTGATTCCAGGCTCCCTCCTCTAGCCATGGGACCCTGTGGCAGGCACCCTGACCCAGGTCCCCCCAACCCCCACCAGGAGGCTACATCCATTGCAGCTCTCAATAGCCAAGTGTTTTGAAGGAATTTTAAAAAATGACTCTTCTTATCTTTTGGGTTATTGGCCTCTGGCCTAGATAATGACTGATCCTATCCATCCATAGGGCTAGTCTTTTTAGTCCATCTCAACAAATCAAACAAGGAGTCCAGTGGCACTTTCAAGACTAACCAATTTGAAAGCTCATATGGTAAATAAATGTGTTAATCTTTGAAAGTGCCACAGAACTCCTTTTTTGTTGTAGTCTGATGCACAAGTTGGGAGGCAACTGCGGCAACAACAGCACTAGCGTTTTGGAGCAGGTCTGTGAAATACTGTTTGCCAGAATAACCAGTTATTGTTTACCACCCTTATGCACAAGGCCTGTCTAAAGATCTGGGGGATAGTTAGTGAAACGGTTCTTTGGGACACACCTCAAGCTTATCTGATTTATTCTACAGAAAATGCGTGGAAGGATAGTTAGCAACCCTAATTTATGCTGGCTCGTGTGTTTGAGGCATTCAACTCAACTAAAAGCCTCCTCCCTCTTCAAATGGAAGCTGAGCTTCTCCCTCATAGGGCCCAAAGACTGATTCCCTTAGCAAGGGACCTGTGTTAGCCTGTTCCAGCTCTTCACAGTGCTAAGAGCTATAGGTTCAGGTGGCCTTGTCTCTTCAGTCTTTGAAGGGTTAAATGAAAGAATCATATTGTTAAGATGTACTGTGTGGAGATCAGCTTGCCGATTTGGTTCCTCCCACTGGCTACTTCTGATCTTCCACCCTAACCCACACATTGGCAGGTGAACTGTGATGGACATTACAAAGTAGCAATTATCCGAAAGAAATCAGTTATTACCAGCAATTCATATGTTAATGATAGTGGTGACGGTGATGATGATACTGAAGTGTATTGCCATTCGAACTATAGTAATGACAATAATAATCTCTGTTTTAGGGGAGGGATTACATGTTTAATCATAATGAACTACAGGTTTAATCATAAGGAACAGTTTATCACAGATAATGAATTTCAAAAATCATGTCTGAAGGAGAATACAGTCCCTTGGAACAAGCATTATTCTGAATGCTTGACAATTACATTGATTTAAGTGGTAGAGCATGATATTTGCACTAGTCATTTAAGAGCAGGGGAAAATGTATCTCTTTTATTTAGATAGTCTCTAATACCTTTAAAAAATTGGGGTGAATTTAAGAGACCTGCAAGTGAGAGACATCACAGAGTCCTGCATAGTTCTAAATCTTTGAAAGGACCCAAGAGATTATTCCTGGGTTTAGTTAGTTTAGTTTTAGCTTTGTTTATGATGAAAATGTCCTGTTAGTAAAGAACTAATGGAACTAAAGCAGTGTTAGTCAAGTGGTGTTCCATGAAACACCAGCGCACCACAGACATAGCAAAAATGTTCTGTGGCCAACCCCACCCCATGGAGGGGTGGAGGCTGAGACCTGAAGCAATGCAGCAAACAATGCAGCAGCAATGCAGCAAGCCAATGCATACCTGGGAGATTTAAAATGCCCCAGTCACGTCAAAGCTTCCAAGCACACATCAGCATCTATCACTGCCTTGCTCCTTTGCTGAAGCTGGGGTATTTTAAATTTCCTGCCACTGATGCTGCTGGCATCGAAATTGCTTGGACACAACTTCCACAGTAAGACTTCCTTTGAATAATGTTACTCCAGGAATAGAAGAACTTTGTTTGAACATATAAGCCCAAAATTCTCATTAAAACTTGAGTACTATCATTTTCATTTTCAAGTTGTGTGCATAATCATTATGTATCTATGTTTTAGAAATAAATGCATGTTATAGTCATAAAATTGTATTTAATTTGGTTTCCTGAGTGGCTTTTTGTTGGAATGCATAGTACACTGATATTATGAACATTACAGCTGGTATATACCAGCTTCTTCGAGAAAGTTTTCATCAGGTGTTCTGTGTACAGTAATTAATACCTTAGGTGTTCCCCAGTTCAGTAATGGTTGAAAAATAGTGACCTGAAGTCAACTTGGGAAACTGGTGGGCACCAACTTCTTGATTCAAGATGGCACTTAACCACAAGCTTAGTTTTAACCTGGTCTCTAAGTCGCACTGATTTCCATGGTACTTCACCACAAATGTAAAAGCTGTCAGGAACAGGAAGGCTTTCATGAAGCAGGGCCCAAATGAAGATGATCTGATGTAATATGTTATCGCTAAAACATTCATGAAACTTAGTGTTTTACCAGTATAATTGATTTATCTAAGTAAACATTAGACGTTTTATTTAATTCTCACAGAGAGAGGCTGGGGGGGAAAGGAAGAGAAGGGTTGTGATGTGGAATAGGAGATAGAAGAACTATCCAAATGGCCATAGAAATCTTAATATTTCAAAGTCTGAAGAATATAGCAGCCCAAAAATAAGAAAGTGGTAAGTACTGCAAATATATCTCTATTATTATGCTTAAAACTTTTCCTTCTGTTCATAGAGTGTTCAAGTCCAAATGAGACATTCCTGATATTGACCATATCCATATGCTTTTAGGATTGATTTAAAAGAACACACTACTCTGCTTCACAAAGTCCCCTCCAAAATATATCAGGCTTCAGAAATGCTTAAGATAACACATGCCCTTGAAAAATAAATCTTCTGTAACACAAAAGAAAGAGTGACTAATAGATTTCTGGGGCCATAACAAAAATTCAACGGATTCCCATATGGTGCATTGCAATTAAAAGAGCAGGGAATGGATTGGTAAGTTTTTGGGATGGGGAAAAAGAACAAGAGCTTTGGACAAGGAAATGAGTGCAGTGGAGACAGAGATGATATGTGACTATATACAAAATAGAACCGTTTCCCTCTAAGCCTTTCATCTCTGGATCACTAGTTCCAATCTATCCCAGTAGGTTGTGAACAAAAATCATTTTCATCTAATGGCTATTTGCTGGCCTATGTGAAATGAGCTGGTCATTTCAGTCTACTTCCCAATTGACAACTGTCTCCATTATCAAAACTATCACAGTAGGCAGCAATTATCGAGCTACACTTTTATCCTCTTGAACTGGTACCTCCTGTTACACTTTGATAGACACATGTATGGACACTATGGGGAATCTTGCACTGTCATTGTCTGTACTATAACCACTCTGGACAAACAGAACCTCAGAGGTCCATAAAGGTCAGTCCAGCAACTCTCATGAGCAAAATGCTGGCAAATGTCTTGCATAAAAAAATAATTACTTACGACCTCTTCCTTGCCATTGGGTTGGTGATGGTGAATCCTTTGCCCTGTTTGGACTCCCATTAGTCAGTGAAGCTCTATGTAGGCATAGACATCTGACTGCATAAAGCAGGAGTGTCCAAGCTTTTGGGGTGAGGAACCACATTGCAATTCTTTTCTCAGTCAGGGCCTGTGAGAAAAATTTTGATAGGTAAGACATAGATAAGACACACAACTAGATCTTTATTAATAAACTTTAATAAAATAATGATTAGTGTGATATTTGGCATTGGTTTTACCTGCATGAATTGTCAAGGGCTGCCCACACTCTTGATGTAGCAATATGGAGTATTCCAGATAGCCCCAGCCAGCCCCAGCTCCCAGGCTTTTGCAGCAGTGCTCAGCAAGCCGGCTAAAAGCCCTTGGTGAGCTGGATTCTGGCCCCCAGGCCACATGTTGGACAAACCTGGCACAATGTAACCTGGGGGATTGGGGCCCAAAATTATAATTCTGCCTACAAACAATAAGCAAAGAGGACCAAATCCAACTTCCATTACAGTCAACAGAATGACTCACAGCCAAGCTCAAAAAATAAAAATACATTTAATAATATTTTCAGGCAGTTTCATTTTTTAGTAAAACTGGCTCATGGAAAAGTGGCCATTACCTAGAAAGAAAGTGGAGTCCTATGTGTTCATATAACAGAGGAACAAATAAAAGTTGAATTTGTAGAGGTTTAATAAGGACTGATGCCCTGGAGAGGACAGCTTTCATTACAAATTTTATTAATGTTTCCACAAGCAACTGATACCTTCTCTAGTAGAGACTCTCCAATATTTGTTAAGCATCAGGCTCCCTGCCCCCCCTCAGAAGACAGACCCATAGAAATGTGGATATTGCCATGCTGGATTAGGCTAAAGGTTCATCTAGTCCAGTATCTCGTCTCTGACACCAGTCAGTACTAGGTGCCTCAGTCAAAGGCACAAGAGCCCAGGCACAGCCTGAATCCTACAGCTGAAAACTAGTGGGAAAGAGCCATTTTTGGATGAGAGCTGTAGAATCTGGGTGGGTAAACTGTAGAGAAGTTGTTTTCAAACCATGGATTGGGACCCTCTACTGGGTCATGGCCCCTCAGGCACTGGATCATGGCACCCTTTGCCGCTGGCACTGAAAGGCTAAAATGCATTGCTAAAAGATGCAATTGTTTGGGTCACAGACATAAATGATTTTTTTTCCACTGGGTCCTGAGAGAAAAAGTTAGAAAACCTCTGCTGTAGGGTGACATCTCACTAGGGAATATCAGCCATCCTGTTTCTGAGATGCATTAGGAAAAGCAACTGAATAATATCTTATCAAGGATTCACAAAACTGAAAAACCTATGCAGTAAGTGGATTTCTTGACACTGGGAGAAATGTCAGAGAGCTCCTACACTGAGGCGAATAGCCTCTTTCCACTGCTCAACCCCAGTGAACCTAATGATTGGGAAGCGGGGTTTTATGGACTACTGCTGCTTTACTGCCTGCATTCTGATTGGTGCTGAGAGGCAAGGAAAAGGCAAGAGGTTTTGGGAAACAGTAGATCCTTTGGTTCAGCCCACAGTGCATAAAGTGGTCTGAAAAGAGGTGTGGTCTCTTATAATCTGGGAGCAGCTGCTTTGGCCAGACAGTGTTTAAAGTGCACACCTCAATGACCCAACTCGGTTTGGGGGAAAGCAGGACATGTCTGCAACCCCCTGCCACTACCACCATTCAGCCCACTGTAAGCACTGCCCATCCATTCCTTTATTATTGTTGTTGTTGTCTTACGGTAGCACCTAGCAGCCCCAGCTACATTCAGAAACCCTGTGTGGTAAGCACCATAAAAAGCCTCAGTAAAAGGCAGTCACAGCTCCAAGTTCCCTGCAATCTAAATAGGCAAACCAGTCAAATAGTAAGAGGGTAAATAGAAGCACAGCGAAGTGACATGATTTAACAGGATAACACAACTTATGGTGACCATACGTCCTGTTTTAGCTGGAACACTCCCCTGTTTAAGCTCTGTCCCAATGTTCCCCCTTTTTTTGCCAAAATTGGGCATTTGTCCTGTTTTTTCTTGCCACCTGATAGGTCAGTTGATTTGAGCAAATGGGACAAATTCCCAGTTTTGCCAAAAAGGCTGGGCATGGAGGAACATTAGAAGGAGGGCAAGGACTGATGGCAGCCCCACACAGCAGGACTCGGTGAATAGTGAGAGCTACCAGGTGGCTTAGGCTAGCTGCATGCAGGGAAGGGGGCTCTCAGGTGAGCTCCACGAAGGGGATGAAGCACTTTGGACAAGTGGCTTGAGTCGCTGGCTTGGGACTACTTCACACAGGGACAGAGGTCTCAGGTGATTGACTTGGGCCAGCTCCATGAAGGGAGGGCTTCATGCCAGCTGCATGCAGGTCACGTGGAAGAGCAGGATCTGGCAAGTTCCTCATAATGTCCTATTGCCCTAATTGCTTTAGTTCCTGTTCAGTGTCTATCCACAGGAGCATAGGTTCTTTCTCCTGGCCCACTGATCTAGCCTACTAAATTTTGGGGAAAATCTGATATTTCTATATAGAAGAAACATTTTTTAGACTTTCTTTAAAAAAGGTGATTACCTAACTCCTTGTCAGGGGAAGAATTTGTTTATCTGCTTGGAAAGCTTGAGTGGCTTTCCAAGACCTTAACTAGCATCAGGTGTTAAATAAGTGCTTTCTGTAGACAAGATTATGTTGAGCTCAGGTTCTGAAGGAACAGTAAATATTCAGAATATATTCAAATCTCTAAATCTGGAGAGGATTTACTGTGTTCTCGTTGTCTGAAAAGTAAACAGATATACACTGTTGCAAATAATGTTTCAGCCTAGACCTGAGTTTAAGTAATGAGGTGAGAGGACAGACCCATAAGGAAAAGCAGTTTTGAAACGGCTAGCAAGAAATGTTATGGAGTATAAACTGGTTAGGCTTTTGTTTGTCTCTCTCACTCTTGAAATCTTCCTTCAGTATTTAATCGGATGAAAGCATTTTTAAGGCCGGTGCTTACTTTAAAAGGCTACTTGGAGTTCTTCAGTACACAGCACAGCTAGGGAAGTGAATGTAAAATGCATTTCCTCACTCTCCTTTTATGTGTGGTTATCTTAAAAGCTTCAAACAAAGCTATCAAAATTAGTATTTAGGGTGAATATTCCTGTTTAGGGCTAATATTCCTGTTCTTCTGTAGGTGAAAGTACTGCTTCAAGTAATTGCTTCTTAGTCAGAAAGATACTTGGGTTCAGTATCCTATCTAACAACAATATGAAATATAGGCCAGTTAATGATCTAATAATAAAAACAATCAGGGAAAGCCACTGAAATTAAAATGCCATAAATATAAAACTGATAAAAAGAAACACTTTTTACAGCAATGTAACATTGATCTGTGGATCTCACAGTCACATGATGTTATCAAACAAAAATCTTAGGATTCAGGAATAGATTAGAAGTGTTATTAAATGATAGTAATAGCATTTTTATGTGAATAATAAGATCATCCGCGATTACAGTAACTAGGATACAGATTTCTAAGGTATATCAACCCTCATTCTTTAGGACAGTGGTTTTCAAACTTTTTTTCTTGTGACCCAGTTGAAAAATGCCATTTATGACCACAACTCAAAAATCACATCTTTGGGCAATGCATTCCAGTCTTGTGGAGGCACCAGCAGGGGGTGCCATGACCCACTGCCTGAGAGTCTGTGACCCAGTACCGGGTCCCAAACCTAAATTTGAAAACCACCAATTCAGGACAGTGGTTCCCAACCAGTGTGCCGGGGCACACTGGTGTGTCGCGGCAACATCCAAAGTGTACCGCAAGCATCCCTGGGAGCTGGAGTTAAAGTTCCTTCCCTGCTCCGCCCAGCCATGTGGGCTGTGCAGGGCTGGGAAAAGGCAGGGGTTAAAGTAAGGGGGAAGGCATGGAACTCAGTTCTGGAACCCCTTATTTTTAGGCAGGAAGCCTTCTGGCCCCCCTAAAAATAGAGGAAGGCATCAGAATGCAGAGTGCCAGGGGTCCCCCTAAAACAGCAGGAGCAGCTGGAAGGCAGCCTTCTGGTGGCTCCACCTTAGGCCAGCCAGCAGACTGCTGGAGGAGGCTGCAAGTGTGTGAATCTCCCCCTGCAGCTTACGTCAGGCAGCCTGCAAACAGCCCAGGTAAAGGTTTTGGGGGGAGGGCTGCTGGGGGTTGTGTGGGGCAGGTGTGTGTGTGTGGCAGAGGTGGGTGGGAGTGGATGTATAGTGGAGGATATGTAGCTGGCATTGTAGGGTGGCTGTTTGGTTGGCGGGGTGTAGCTGGGGATGGGGTGGCTGTGGGGGGGGGGGGTGGCTGGGGGCTGGAGGCCCAGTTCTGGTCCGTGCAGTGATGGGAGGGTCCATCACAGGCAGCAGGAGGGCGAGGGAGGGAAAGACGGGACCCACTGGGGTGGGAGGGAGCAGTAGTGGGGTGAGGATTTGCCTTGGCTGGCAAGGGAGCCGCTGTAGAGAAGGGGGGAGTAGGTGCTGCACCATGTTCCTCTGCCCTACCTTCCCACTCCCCAGGTTACCCCCTGCCCCCCACACAAAACCACTCTTGCTCTCCCTTCCTCTCTCCTCTCTTGCCCTCCTTGTGCTGTTCTCCACATGGCTGCCCTTGTCCTCTTTTGCCACCTCTGCCCTGCTCTGCTCCCCACACTCACTCCTGTCACTGCACACAACTCCTGACCTCCTGTGTTTTGCCACCCCTGCTCTGCTACCCCTACTGCCCCACATAGGAGTATTTCCTAAACACTGTGACATGGTTTATGAATATTCATAATTAATTTAAGTTGATTTGAATATTCATGAGTTTTTTAATGGTGGTGTGCCTTGAAAAATTTGAAGGTATCAAGATGTGCCATAGCAGAGAAAAGGTTGGGAACCACTGCTTTAGGATACAGGCCAAAAATTGATTGTCAAGACCAGGCAGAAACCTTCCTTAGCCGAATTTTTTTTCCTTTTGTTTTTGTTGTACTAGTGCCCAGGACCCTGAGCCAAGGATCAAGACCATGTCATGTTAGGCCAGGGGTGTCCAACTTTTTTGGGGTGAGGAGCCACATTGCAATTCTTTTCTCAGTCAGGGGGGCCAGTGAGAAAAATTTTGATAGATAAGACATACAAATAGATCTTTATTAATAAACTTTAATAAAATAATGATTAGTATGATATTTGGCATTGCTTTTACTTGCACAAATTGTCAATGTCTGCCTACACACTTGGTGTAGCAATACAAACTATTCCAGATAGCCCCAGCCAGCCCCAGCTCCCAGCATCTTGTAGCAGCACTCGGCAAGCCAGATAAAAGCCCTTGGCAGGCCAGATTCTGGCTCCCAGGCCTCATGTTGGGCAAGCCTGTGTTAGACCCTGTATGAACAGGGGACAAAAAAGCAGTCTCTGGCCCAAAGGCTTATGGGCATTATGAAGATTTTCCACCAATTTCTGCAGCATTGGTATTGGCCTGTCCATGGTGGGATACTGGAGTAAGTGGGCCACAGGCAGAAGTGCCCAGTTTTAGTTAGGATCAGAAGAATTTCCATACTGAAGAAGCCTGATGGTCCTTCAGATGACTGAGGAAGGCCTGAAGCCCTCCTAAGACAGAATTATTCAGTAACATGACTAGGGAAGTTTTTTGGAGTTTTTTGGTCCCCTGTCCACAGATCATTATTGTGACACTGTGATGTGTAAAGAATAGGAGTGAGCCACTATTAATATTTTTGTTTCTTTTAAGTTACAGCTTTTTTCTGATTAAGATTTACATGAGACCACCTTCCTCAAGAAAACAAAATGAAAGCCATATTCAAACCCAGGCCATCATAGGCAGGTACTGCATGAAGTCACTGCTTCTACATTTCCAGTCCACAGAGAATTTCATTTTAAAACCTTTTCCACTCAGCAACTCAGCATGAGTCTGACTGCAGGGAGGTTTTGTGCAGTGGCCTGTCAGCTTACATCTCAAATAGTGAAATTCAACTAATTGTAAGTATACGATGCTCTGGTTCCATGTTACACGGGCAACATATTCTTCACACTGGCTGTGTGATTCCACCCACCTGTTACAAAATGCAATATCTGCTTTTGGTTACATCACTTTTTGAAAAATAACAGGCCAGCCACCTTTGTTCTATTCCTGAGTCATCTAAGAGGACTTTGTTACAAAAGGGTTAAGTTCACGTTCACCTACTGTATATGTTCCAGGAATTGCAGAAATCATTTGACCATACTTCCTTTCATAAAGACAACAGGTCTGAGAACACAATATGAAGAGTACATTTGCCTTCTCACTTTGATGTTACCTTATGTCAATCAAGCCATGTTATGTGTATCTGATTATCAGAATCAGCTGGAAAAAAAAGGAATAGGAATAAAAAAGAGGAATAACTCATATTTACAGGCCCTATTTGACCCCAAATAGCCTCTATTAGTGCTAATCCTCAGAAGCTTGTTAGGCTTTGAAAGGGCAATAGCCATGGGGGCTTAATTTATTCATTATGCAAAACTGTCTGGCTGTCAGTTTTCATGCTCATATTTGAGCTGCAGATTGTTGTTCTTAGCAAGTATTCAGCTGGTTATTCAGAATTCGTGAGCTGAGTTTTATGACAGTTCAGAGTCACTTCATTTTCTTTCTGTTCCCTGATTGGTTGGGCACCCAGCTTTATCAATTACTTCTGCTTCCACCCAAAATTAATTTTGTTTTGTTACTAAATTAAATTAGTCTCCCTGTTAAACTAATATTGGCTCTAAGATCAAATGTTAGTCCATGCACATATTTGAACGAACAAAATATTGGTTGCACGAATGTTTGCAAATAGGCTGGATCAAAAACCATATTTTAATTCAATAAACTGTTCAAAAACACTGTTATAAATAGGGCAAAATTAAGGTGCCCAGGGGGCCCTACGTCTCCCCCCCCCCCAGAGCAGCAACCAGCCTAGGTGTGGGGCAGCATTTGGGCACACTGATCTTGGGGCCACCCACAGGGATTAAAGTATAATTTGGTGGGCTCCAGAACCCTCCTAAATTTCTGGGGCCCCTTCCCACAGGTCCAGCCCCCCCACACACAGGTCTGGGCCCCCTTCCCAGAGGTCTGAGCCCCCTTCACCCACCCCAGCTCGTGCCAGTCACATGCCTACCCTCGCCCCAGCTACCCCCTACCCCAGCTACTGCCCCCCAAACTACTGTTCCCCACCACAGCTACTGCCCCCTATGTTCTGCTCTCAGCCCCCATCCCGACCCCTTTTTCCTACCTCACCCCCCTGTGCTTTCCCCACCAGCCACCCCACCCCCAAGACCGCTTTACCTGTACCGCCAAGATGGCTGAGGAGCTGGCCCTGGGGGACAGAGGCTGCAGGCAGAGCTGGCTGGCTGGCGAGAGGTGGCCAGGGTCCAAGACTGGGTCAGGCCCCATGTGCTGCCAGGCCCAGCAGGACAGGCCATGGCCACCACAGCCTCCGGGGAAAGGAGGGGAGGAATGACTGGGCTTGCTGCAGCCCATAGCCCCTTCCTTCAGTCAGTCCTAGGGGAAAGCACCAGAATGCTGCATTCCAGCATGTTCTTTCTATTTTTAGGCATCCCCAGAACACAGCATTCTGGGGCATTCCCCCATTTTTAAGGACCTTGGAACACTGCCTCTCTAAAAATGGGGGGCCCAGAACGCCATTCCTAGGTGTTCCAGCTAACTTTAACCCCTGGCACCCAGCAAACCAACCAACCATGGAGGGTAGGCCAGCACTCGGCACTGGCGAGGGCTCGGTCAGCACTGCGGGAGCCAGGGCTCTGGGGCCAGAGACCACGATCCACAATGGTCACACTCTGCCTCCAGAAATGGGGCAGGCCAGCGTGTAGCAGCAGCACTCCAGGGGTCGGGGCAGGACCAGCTGGCACATGGTGTGACCTCCGTCAGCACTCTCCAAAGCCAGGAGTGCTATAGGGTCACTGTTCTGTGGCCCCCAGGGGCCAGGCAGAGAAGACCTGCCAAGCCAGCCTAAACCCCAGAGTGCCCTCAGTGGGGATGGATTACTTCAGGATGGTGGGCTACCCTGTAGCCTGGGGCCATTGTCCCTAAAGCCCCTGCCTTAATCCAGCCCTGCTTACAAGCTTTTTAAATGGCACTGATACAAAGCATGAGTTAAAGTGCAAATGCATCACAAAGATTGTAGTGTTTGCCACTTAAAAGCTGTTTGGTGACCTGTGTGGCCAGACACCATATCCTAATCCATCTTCAGATGCAGCATCCTTGTTGTCTATCTGAAGAAAGACTAATGACTTGATGGCTATAGAGACTGACAGCCCTGTTTTGGAGGCAATTCCCACAGGGCAGGGTTAGCCTCCACTTAGATCATCAAAAAGGAAGCAAATCGTGAAGGTAGCGAGATAGCGTACTCTGTTGTCAGTACTGTGATTCTGTCACGTTTAAAATTTCAGAGAAAAAGACTAATGAATTTATCAGTTATTCAGTTTCTATTGATCCCTTTGAACTTCAGATCCCTTCTTAGGCCTCACCTGACATAACACCTACAAAGCAATAACATTATATGATAGCTGGGCAGGTGGTGATCTGAGATGTCTGATATAATTCAAAAGCATGCTCATTCGATCATCCTTCCTCCCCCACTCTCCCTCCCTCTGCGTTTGTCATACACCTGTTGTGTCTTGTCACAATTCTAGACTGAAAGCTCTTTGTAGCAGAGACTAGCTCACCGCTTCTTGCATTCTGGCGTTGTCTTTTCTCCTCTTTCAGATTCGCAGTATGGCCAGCCCCACAAAATTAGAAAGCATGAGTCACACCTGAAAAAATCGTGAGATTGGCTTTAAAATCACAGGATTTTTAAAAATAATAAAATGTGAGCTCTTTTTATTTGCCTTCTGACGTCTGAGACTTTAGGATTCATGTTTTCAACCTTTCAACTGCTACCATGAAGGCCAGAAACTTGCTCTCTTTTTTTAATGGAAGCTGAGAGTCTCACATAACCATATGACTGCAAGAACTGGGAATTTGTGAAAATCATGAAATATTACAAATCTTGGAGTAAAATTGTAACTCTTGGCTACACTAGATTATCACACTGTTGTGAGACCAGAAACCCAATATATTCCCTGTGCTTAAGTGGAAAATTAAACTAGAGAATGACCTCCTATCTGCAAGTCACTCGCTTTATTAAGTTATTCCAAGAACGTGTCTTGGTCTACTCTGGGAACTGACTGATCAAGAACACTATGGCTATGTTCACATGTAATCACTTATTTTGAAATAAGTTATTTCAAAATAAGTTATTTCAAAATAAAATCCTTAATTCAAAATAACTTAAATTGAAATAAGCAAATATTAAATCAAAACAAGGGAAGACCTCAAATCAAAATATCAAGTCTGGACACAGGCCTTGCTATTTCGATTTAGGAGAGGGGCACCATGGGAGGTGTGGCAACATGGCCCCCTCCCTGGGCCATGCCACCACCCAATATATAGAAAAAAGAAGGCACCCTGAGAAGGAGAAGGGCAAAAGTGTTAATTCAAAATAATGGTTATTTTGAAATAACACATCCAAACAGTGTTATTTCAAAACAACCATTTCATAAAAACAGCTATTTTGATTTCACCCTAGGTTTTATTGTTCCAAAATAACGGATGTTATTTTGAAATGATGGGGGCTCATCATTTTGAAATAAAGAAATGTCGTTCAGACATCTCAACTTTTATTTCAAAACAACAGTGATTGTTTCGAATTAAAAGCCTCGTGTGGACATAACCTATATGTCTAACTTATCTCCAGAGAGATCATGTTTTTATTCTGTATTTGTTCAGTGCTTTGCACAATGTGGCCCTGATCTTGATGGGAATGTATAAGTGCTATCATTATATAAATAAGATCAATGAAAATAATAACTGGGTATCCCTAGTACATCTTTCAGACTGGTATTCACCACAGAGCATGCAGTCAACATCTAACTAGGTGGATAATGAATAACTTTCTCATAACCAACTTGTTTTCAAGAACTCCCATGTGGAAATGTTTCTACTTATTCTTCAGATCCATTGCTGGTCCTCCTTTCAGATTCAGCCAACATGTGTCACCCAGTACATCAACAATGCTTCAATAAGGTGGAAATAATATTGGAAGAGAGCAACAATTTAAATAAACAGTATTGCATGCTTACAAAGAATGCATTGTTCAAAGGCTTTTAAGCTCCCTGAAAACAGACCCTGCAACTTATTCTCCCTGATCATGCAACACTTTTTTTTTCCAAGCCACTGCATTTGAAGTTGCTGATCATGCTGTATAATGTGTATTGTGTGATCCCTTAAGTGGTTTGTATAATATGTATTAAATTTCCACTCTCAAGAGCTCAGAGAAATGGTGATCCTACTGCTATAAACAGTTGAGTTTTGGGAACAGAAGTGTTTGAGATTCAAAAGCAAAAGTGGTCCCAGGAGTAATTTTGGTCTAATTCTGGGGCCTCATTCTGACCCCAAATCAAAGTCCACTAAAGTCAATGGAAATTCTACCCTTGACTGCAATGGGCTTTGGATCAGGCCTTCTCCATGGGAGGAAAGTATTACATGAACTGTTGCCATTCACTCCATAATTTTGCCTTGTCAATCCATGGTAGTAGCATCGGACAGAGGGAGGCCCAGTTGCCTCTGTTAAATTAAAAATGAAATTATATATGTAATTTGAATATGAGGAAGTAAGTATTGGAAGAGAACACAATGAAAGCAATATGAATAACACTTTGCACTTATGTATTACCCTTCATCAAATTTCAACTGCCAACAACCTCTAGCATGAAAGACTTTCCCATCTTCTGTCTATCTGCAGCTGTTTGGATGTTCTGAAGTGAAGGACTTCCTAGATCGCTGACTTTCACCACCCCTACCATCTACCTCCATGACTTGGGATCTGTATTTCTCCTTTACCAAAGCCACAATTAGCTTCAATGCAGTCTTGAAATCAGGAAAAAGTAACTCCTCCTAGAAGCTAATTATCACGCCTATCCTGCCCCCACCCCAGCAGTAATTTAAATCTGCTATTAGTGCATGGCAGAAAGAAGTAATATTCTATGTAAGTTCACAATACCAAGGGACTGATTTTGCTGTTATTTACACCGATTTAACTCAGGACTAACTCCAGTTGAGTTACATGATGTAAACTTAGTGTGACTGAAGAATCAGGTTCCAAATGCCTATGTGTGTATGCAAATAGTCAGTGCTTAAGTAACATGCTTTGCAGGCCAGAATCTCAGATGTGGCAAACCAGCATAACTCCATGAGTTATAATGCTTTAAAAACAAAAGAAATACCATACTAGGTGAGACTAATTGTCCATCTAGCCCAGTGTACTGTCTCCAAGAATGGCCAATGCCAGAGCGTCAGAAGGAGAGGACAGAACAGGGCAATTTTGGAAAGATCCACTCCTGTCTTCCTCTCTTGGCTTCTGGCAGTCAGAGGTTTAAAATCACCTCGAGCTTGGGATTATATCCCTGACCATCTTGGCTAATAGCCTTTAATGGACCTATCAGGAACATCACTGCCCCAGGGAAAGACCCAGGACATGGGTGCAGGCCCCACCCCTGGGGCCCAGGCCCCACTCCCTGGCCATGATCTGGTGCCCGGGCCCGCGATGCCCTGGAACCTATCCTCCTTGAATGTATCTTGTTCTTTCAGCCTTCATAACATCACATAGCAATGAATTCAAAAGCTAAATGTGCATTTTGTTAGAAAGTATTTGTTATTGTTTGTATCAAACTGCTGTCTATTAATTTCATCAGATTACTCCTGGTTCTTGTGCTGTTGGGTGAAGATAGATAACACTTCTCTATTCACTTTTTCCACATCATTCATGATTCCACAAACCTCTGTTTATTCCACTGCCCTGCCTGCTGCCCTTAATCATGCCTTTTCTAAGCTAAACAATCCTAATTTTTCAGTTTTCTCATATGGAAACCATTCCATACCATTGATCATCTTTGTTGCTCTTCTCTGAACCTTTTCCATTTTCACTATACTCTTTTTGAGATGGAGTGACCAGAACTGGACACAGTATTCAAGGTGTGGGCACACCATTGATTTATATAATAGCATTATGATATTTTATGCCTTATTTTCCATCCTTTTCCTAAGAGTTTGTAACATCCTGTTAGCCTTTTTGAATGCTGCTGTGCATTGATATGTTTTTAGAGAACTATCCATGATAACTCCAAGATGTCTTTCTTGAGTGGTAGCTGTTAATTTAGAACCCATCAGTATATCTATGCAGCTAGGACTGTTTTTTTCCAGTGTGCATTATTTTGCACTTAGCAATGTTGAATTTCATCTGCCATTTTGTTGCCCTCTTGTCCAGTGTTGTGATCTCCCTCTGTAACTTTTTGCAAGCAGCTTTGGACTTAACTACCTTGGTTAATTTTGTTTCATCTGCAGACATTGTCACTTCACTGTTCACTCCCTTTTCCAGATCATTAATGAACATGCTAAACAGCACAGGACCCATTATACATCCTTACATTTATAACAATAAATGATATATATAACTTCACTGTACCAAACATTACCCTGTGAACATTCATCTACTGCTGTAAATGTGCTGAGAATACAAATAAATACATAATTAATACAATTGTAATTACCTTTTCTGTTTATAAAGCATGCTTCCTCATCCATCCTTCTCTCCCTCATCCCAGCACTTGAGATACTGCAAAAGCACATTAAAATACAGTACAGCTAAAAAGCATCCTAAAATAACAGCAGTCAATAAAGCAATGCATTATTATTAGCAAATGCAAAAAAGGTGTGATAAAGATAGGGAAAGTTCAAAATATAAAATAAGGAGATATAACATGGCAAAAGGGCTTAGGTAGGTGTCATGCCTAATTTATTAGCCCCAGGGTCAGCAAGGAGAAGTCTGGAAAGTCTCCCTTACTGATAATGATGAGGTGAGCACCCATTTCAGTAGGTGTGCAGTGTCTTCAACTGCAGTGCAGCTGCACAGAGGGCTGTTCATTTGCCTTATCTGAATTGGTTGTGCTTGCACCACAAACAATATGGTAACTCAAGGTCAGGCAGTATCTCTTCAGGCTGAGTGGCGAGGAAGGTATATCTTATAGACCAGGCATGGCCAAACTGCGGCTTGGAAGCCACATGTGGCTCTTGAAGGAAAAATTGTAGCTCCCAGAAGAATGTCAGCAAATCAGTTTAGGAAAGCAGCCGCAGCCTAGGAGTTCAGGAGGGGGTTGGGATGGTCGGGAGAAGTGCAGCATGGTTGCAGATGGCTGGGAGAAGTGTGGCATGGTTGGGATTTTAAAAAACTTGCCACTGGCCTTCAGTCTTCTACATCAAGCAGCAGCTAAGTTTTTACTGTATACGCCTAATTTTCATGGTAACCTTAAGTAATTATTAAAATCTGACATTAGTAGGATCAATATTTGTCCTTGTTTTACAATAAAATTAAGGTGTGAAATGAATTTTAAACTGAGTAATTTCGGAATAGGTAAAAGTATATGGCTATATGCCTCAGTGTGGCTCTCGAAGGTTTAATAATCTACTTGTGTGGCTCTTGAGTTCCATAAGTTTGGCCACCCCTGTTATAGACAAATGAGCGCATCATCCATCTGAAAAAGCTACTGTTCATTTTCTCCCAAAAATGCACAAGGTAGAACTGTGTAGAGCACATCAGAATGGTTCATTTCTTGAAAACTGTACAATAAATAATTATTTGCAATTAGAATTTCCTCACACAGATAGAAAAAACTATTTTGCTTCTAATTTTTTCTGCCCAGCATTGCCCAAGATACCAAGACAGTGCAAAGCTCACAACTATTCTATCACTTCATTAATATTAGTATCAAAAAGCAGAAATGATTTAGGCACCAAGGCTTATTTTCAGGAGATTAATGGCAAGTCAGAAGTATTGGTCTGAGATGTAGCACAAGGTCATTAATCACCAGATCATCCTTCATCTCCAGAAGGTGGCCTTGCTGAGGTTATTATTGCTACTGGGGTGACAAGTGTTGTGCAAGAGCTCAGTATAATTATGAGATGACAACTAAAAGGAAAAAGGTATGAAGGTTTTTTTGGGGGGAGGGGGCACTGTTTGATTTGGTTCTTAAAGATTCCACATTCCAGGTGAACAAATATTGAGTAGTTTTAAGCAGTTTCTTGCTCTGCTACAATCAGAACTCACTATTTTGCACTTTGGTTTGAACAGGGATTTTTTTCTGCCTCTGGATATTGTTTATTTAAGTAATTGTCGGCTCTTTTCCTGTCCTTTGTTGACCCCAGGAAACAACTTTTTTTTTTAATATGTTTCCATTCTGGGACTTCTATTATCTACTGAGTTGAGCTGCATGTACTTCCGTGGAAAGACCCAGAGGAGAGAGAGCTGAACTTACTCTTGAACTAAAGTCAACTTATCTTCCATTATAAACCCCCAAAAGTCATCATCTTAACGGAGTGCATTTAAAAGACAGTTAAAAAACAAAACAAAAAAAAACCCTTGCGTAAGCCATTAGAATAAAATAAGAATGAAACTAATGACATTGAAAAAGGGGATTTTACAATTTGATGAAGGAATTCATGAAGTTAATTTGTAACATTTAGTCAATATGGTTTACCCAAAGAAAGGAAAAAGGAGCAAAGGAAGTGAGGATAGCAAAACAGAGCAGAAAGGGGGAAATCTTTATGGGCAGTAAAACACTGCTGTGCAGGATGAAGGAACAAAAGGAGGGCTTTCTGCCTGTCTCCTGATATTTTCCAAGTCAGCAAAAAAATCCATTGTGTGGCATGAAAGAAAAAAAAGTTAAAGTTGGAGACTTAGTGTAGAAAGCAACTGCTTATCCTTTTTTTAATACGGGCTAATGTAATGTCACTATTTCCACATTATGTAAGTTGTAATTTTTGTTACAGTTGCCTTAGTCAAAGTTCTCACTTTCACTTTTCAAAAGATGGGAATACTTGTAGATGGTGTTTCTTGTTACCCCCACTGCCTCCCCATCCCGAAACAAATACTTCTGTTATTAAATATCAGTGCTGACCAGATGTCATTGACTTTTTTTTTTCTGCATGTGTGCCTTAACAGCTGGCAAGAATATCAGCTCAAATTATTCACCACAAGCACACTCTTTCTGTTTGTCTCCAGATAAAGGGATTTGAAATCCTCCTTGTCAGAAAGGGATGCTGAAAACTGTGGAATGGATTTCTACTGGCAGAAGAAATACTTCTTTAAAGTAATTAACAAATGTGCAATCATTGCCATAATGAACAGAAGTAATTAATTACAAAAGCAGCCTGTCCAATGTCCCCAGGAAATCTCTTAGCCAAAAACTTTTTCTTAGCTCTATGTTGAGTGACTCACTAATAAAGCTATCAAATCCTCCATCCTACAGATACTTTTGATTTTAGTCACGTCACCCGAAAAGAAGAAACTTGAACGTGGTTACAGGTAAGAGACATCATGAACGGGATGGTGAGGATAGAATACATTGGCATGAGCCATGATCTTCAGTTGCTATGGTGCTTCCCCATGTGTTTATACTACCTTGTATTGTAATCTCCTCAGACCTCATGAGTGAAGCAAGGGCAAGCCTACTCTGCTCTTGGGCAGAAGCCTGCCGAGGAAAGCCCAGGTATTGCAGGCTGTAGCAAGTGGCACTGGTGATTGAATACATGACACTCTTCCCACTTGAGTCAATGGGATGTACTCTCTTATGGATTGTGTATAAGAAAATCCCTGGCTGCTTGTGGTTATTAAAGATCTTATGGTTCTTATCACAAATTTCAGCATGAGTCATTAAATTCTGCCTACCTGCAGTTCCACTTAACAATTATATAGGTCATTCTCTACTTCTCTCCTCAAAACTATTGTGTAATATTAATGGTGCAGAACAACAGCTGTTTCTTCCCCAGAAACAGCGGCATTTCAGTGGGAAATACCTTCTCCATCTATAGACAAAAAGTTTTGGGTGGTCTTTTTGGTTGTTATTATTACCATTGTTACCATCTTAATGAAAACTCATGATTTAGCTAGAGATGGGCTTGGATCTGAAAACTCCAAGTCTTTGGAGAAATCAGTGTGAACTCTTCTATTCAGTCCTATCTCTCAGTGGGAGCAGATCGATAGTTCATATACTACAATATCCTATGTTTGACAATGACCAGTATCACATCTTTCAGAGGAAAGTGCAAGGAACTCCATTACGAACTGCTATGTAGCAACCTACCCATAGTTTATAACTTAACACATACAACATGCACCAGGTTGTCTGGGATTGGTTGTGTCCTGACATAGAAAGATTTATATTCCTTTATATTTTTTTATCTTCGCTAATGTAACTGTATCCATTCTCATTATCAATATAAACATCTAATTCTTTTATAGCTCCCACTAAAATCTTAGAATTCTATCAGTGATATTCTGAGGCAGTAAATTGCCCAAGTTAATAATACATTGTGTAAAGAAGTATTTCCACTTTAAAAGTATTGCCCTTCAATTTTATTTAATATGCCCTTATTTTGTATTATGAGATAGAGAATAGAAGCACCCTATTCTTTGCACCATTCACTGTTTAATATACAGTTACTATGTTCACTCTTATTTATGACCTCTCAGTACTAAGTGGTCCCAGTCTTTCCAATTTCTGTTAATACAGAAATCTTCCTTGTGTTTGTTTCCTATGTCCACTTGTGGACTTCTATAATTTCAGCTATATAATTTTTGAAATGCAGAGAGCAGAACTGGCTATATTATACCATCAATTTAAAGAGGCAGAGCAGTGTAGTAGATAAAAGTTCTGAACTAAAAGCTTGGAGACCTCAACTCTACGTAAAACTTTGAGCAAGTTATTTAACCTCCCTGCGTATGGCTAGATTACAATCAGAAGTGTGACTGCAGCTTGTCTAGACATACCAGTGCTAGCTTTAATCTAGCCAGCACAGCTAAAAATCACAGGGAAGACATTGGCATGAGCTACAAACCATCCCAGGTGGGTTTGTACAGCCTGTACTAAAGCTTGTTCCACTATACTTCACTGCTAGATTTAGCCATGCTACCTAAACTAAAGCTTGATCACACCTTTGATTGCAGTGTGGATATACCTTGAGACCATGAATTCCTGGCCAATTGAAGTCAATCTGAGTTTTGCCATTGACTTCAATGGGGACATGATTTCATCCTCAGTGTCTCAGTTTCCCCACTGGTAAAAAATGGGGATCATGGTGTTTGCCCACTTTTGCAAAGTAGCTTGAGCTTTATATATACCAGTAGATGAAAAGTGCTAGACAACAACAATTAAAATAATTATCCTATTTTCAATATTATTTTCTATATTGTTCTTTATGCACAGCACCATTTATTTTGTTTGCTTCTTTGCCATCCTCTGGACATTGAGTGGATATTTTCACTGAGTTGTCTTCAATGACTTAAAAAGTAATGGATCATTGAAAAACAGCACTGGTTCACTGCATTTCCAGCATTTCACTGTGATATTTAGTCTTCTTGTAATTTATGCACTCACACCTTTAGACTGGAATATTAGTTGTATCATAACCAATGTCTCATGATAGAACTTGCAAAGGGGTTGAGGTGGAATACTGTTTATTTAAAATCCAAAGAAACATGGCCACATTCATAAGATCTGAGTTCAGAACATTTGGATATTGCTGATGTTTTCCTGCCCTTAACCTCAAATGTTAATTCTACAGTCTGTTTCGACGTAGAAATAATAACTGTTTTCATCATTAAAAAAATAGCAAAATACATTCCTTGAATATCTGACAATGGAACACTACTGAAACTTCTGATTCCCCCAACAGAAAACCTATTTTAAAAAAGAAGAGTCATGAATCAGTAACAGCTGTTCCCAGCACCTGTTATTTATTCCTGTCATTAACACTTCCAATAACATTTCTGAAAGAAATGTGTATCTTTCCTGTATGAAAGCACTGAGTTCTTTGATACATCAATGGCATTTGGTGGCTAAATATGAGCTACAAGGTGTATTTACGGACTGCCACTTGACAGTATTTTGCAGGCATCTTACAAATAAGATTCCTTCCTTCTCATCCCTGGATTATCTTTCTCAATCTAAAGACACCTTTAAAACAAATAGGTACCATACCTCTTCTTAAATATGTACACTGTACCCATTTCTGAATGTGCACTTGCTGCTAAGTCTTAAAGACACACATACAAATTGTATACAGTATAGAAAATACATATTGGTACCAAAGGTCTTGTAGTGTGTTGGAATAAGAAGTATGGTGCAGTGGTTAGGGTACTAGCTTGGAACTTGGGAAACCCATGGATGTTTACTGGGTCTTCCACAGACACAGTGTGGAATCATAATCAATTCATTTAGGGCCATTTTTTTTAATGTTTGTAGTTATTTGGGGAATTTTAATAGATCATTACAACAGGGAACTTTTGTTTAGGGAAACATTTCATATTAATATAATCCTCAGAGCTCTCTATTTAATAGGGTGTTACTATATTGCAAAGGGAGGCTCTTTACACTACACAGGATGTATTGGAAAATTTTCAGGCACCTCCCATTTGTAAGGTTGCAAAATGCTGTTGTCTTCATTGTACAGATAGGAATTTGAGGCACAGAGAAACTAAGGGCCAGATGATTAAAAGTATTTAGATGCCTAAAGATTCAAAGAGTCGCCTAGCAGGATTTTGAAAAGCACCTCCTAGCACCTAAGATTCTCCTAGGAATCTCATTAGGCACTTCTCTCTGCCTTTAGGCACCAAAGAGTCTTTAAAAACCTGGCCTTCAATCTCTCTATTCCTCAATTCCCTACCTGTAACATGCAGATAATAGTACTTTGCTACCTCACAGGAATTTTGTGAGGATAAATACATTAAAGATTTTGAGGTGCTCAAATACTGTGGTGATGGTGGCCACAAAAGTATATCATATGCTGATCTGTATGCAGGGGGTGGTTATGCCACATGATAAATTGCAGGGTCATGAGCTAAAAGTACCATTAATTGCCTCAGCAACACTAATTCAGCACTCCCCAGCTTGCCCCACCTGACAGATATTCTAATTTTCTAAACAGATTAGAAGCTTCTGATATCCACCATCTTTTATATTCAGTCTCTAACAAAAATGTCCAAATGAGAATTCCATCCCCTCCAAAATAATAATAAACTTATGCTGGTCACAGATATAGGTAGCTAATGATTCAGTCTTGGACCAGCACCAGGCTTAAGGTCTGGTAGCTTATCACAAGGATGGGTCAGAAAGGTAAGCTTTATACCCTTAAGAATGACAAACTTATGGCTTTCGATGGGGCAGAATGCATTTTCTTCCAATCCAGGAAGATCATAAAACATAGGACTTAATAGCTGTGACGTGTTCATGTCTAGAAAAGCTACAGGTCATTCTAGAGGTATTTTAAATGTACTTGTTGCCATTCAGCCCTTCTCTGACCCTTGCATTGTTCAGCTCATGGTAACCACCTATGTAACTCAAGATGAAACAAAATCTGGAAACTTTGGTAAAAAAAGAAGCAAGGAGTCCTGTGTCACTTAAAGATTAACAGATTTATTTATCACATGAGCTTTTGTGGGAGAATATCACACTTTGTCAGATGCTTTGAAGTGGGGGAACTTACAGAGTGGGATGAAAATAAATGCAAGAGAGTGTAAGACATGGGATCAAGTCATACTGTAACAGCAAATCTGGGCAGTTGTTAAGACTGAAACACTGGGAAACAGCACATAGAGGAAGGTGAAGTCAAAGACTCCTTGGTTCTTTTGCTGAACTAAAATAACATAGCTGCCTTTTGGAACTTGGAAACTTTGGAAATACTTTAAAGTGTTTGCATATTGTAAATTGTCTTTGTCTCGGTTTCACTGTGTGTGATTATTAAAAGTGAGAGATTTGTAAACTTTCAGTGTGCTTGTCATTATTTATGCTCTTCATTTCCCTGCTTATGTCTGAGCTTGATAACAAAATCAGTCAACTGTTTCAGTTTTGTTTATAGTCAGTTTCACTTTCAGCTCTGAAGTCAGTTTCATATAGTGTAAGGTTATGTATATTTATTTTTAAATTATTGATTTTTTTAAACTTATGGAAACATTTCCACTTGTCTTCAGTTTTATGAAAACTTGTTTTATGCAATATTTATGTCAGGCCAAATTTAAGAGGACATTGTGCCTTTAATATAAACAGCTAAAGAAGCAAGGTAGTACATTTATCAAAAGGAAATGTCAGCAGAACTTTATAGTCTGGTAATTAGATAACCCAGATAAATCTGCTGGTTCTGTATGTTCACAACTTCTAGCCTAGATAACATTTCCTGAAGTTCCAAAGGGGCAGCAGCATTAGTCTAGATCAGCAAAACAAGCAAGGAGTCCTGTGGCACTTAAAGACTAACACATTTATTTATCACGTGAGCTTTTGTGGGTCTTCAAAGCATCTGATGAAGTGGGATTTTCTTTCACAAAAGCTCACGCGATAAATAAATGTGTTAGTCTTTAAGTGCTGCAGGAGTCCTTGCTTGTTTTACTTCCTGAAGTGATTTAGAAGAACCCTTACACGTGATAACTTTGGTATCATTCAGATTCTGCTGCTTTTTCTTTCCTTAGATTTGTAGAGGGATGGGAAACTAAGATCCAACCTAACACAAGCACTGTATGAAGTGCTCCTCTGAACAGACCAGTTACAGCAATTTGCACTAACAATGTCAGCTATCTGCATTTTTCAGAGACGCTCAGGATCAGATGAGCCAGCTGTGCCAAATCTTCATAATTAAAGGACAATGAAGAATTTCACAATCTCTTTGATTTAAAATAAAAGAAGGTAGAAACAGACTGTAACAAAAAGTCAGAGAGGATAATATTTGTCAGCAGTGGCTTTTGTAAACAGATTTATTATATATAGGTGAAATCTCTTAAAAAATCTTGAAGGGGAAAATTTTGAAGTAAGAGCCAGGTTATTGTGTGATAAATACCTTTTGGGCCTGATTCTCAGTTAGACTAAAGCTTCTTTACACAGCTTTGGCAAGATCCTTAGTGTAAATGAGAATCAGGGCCATTTATTTTTCATGGTTGCTGGAGAAGTCCTATGGGGATTGTTAATAATAAAGCATTAGCCTACCACTCAAGGGGTCTGGTTCTATTGGTCTTGTGCCTTGTGTAATCATTTATCACAGTGCAAAGTATATACTGGCCTCTGCACAGGTATAGCTAGAGCTGCTCAAAAGAAGGAATGTGTTTTATGATGTTTTTGTGAAAAAAACATGTTTCTCTTTTTTCAAGAAGTAAATTTTGAAAATGGAAAAGTTTCAACCAATTCTAGGTGTAAATGCTTGCCCAGTGTGTGTGTGCGGGGGGGGGGGGGCTGTATCGAAAGCAGGGATAACTGTGGTCCTAGGGAAGAATAAACAATATGGCTTTATTGGCCATGCTGTTTGGCTCAAATAGCAACTTATGCTGAAGGACAGCTCATGACAATGAGGTTTCAAGAAACTAGCTAGTAAGTTCATATTGCTAGTGGTCACTAAGCATGACCTGTGGATAAATTGGTAGCAATTCAGTTTTGCCTGCTCTTGTGATTTTTCTCTTTTTCTAATCAAAAGATTATTGTGGGGTAGGGAAGGTTAATGTTCAGCAATTACCTTCCTATTCTTGGCTTCAAAACCCAGTAAATTTCTCTTATTCAAAATGGCCATCATCTCGCATTACTTTCAATGGGTATATCTACATTGGAGCTTTAGGTCAACTTAAAGAACCTTAAGTTGATCTACAGACACCCACAGCTACACTGGGCTTTTATTAAGTCGCCTTAAATACTTTCCTAAGTTGACTTAATAACCTGACCTCTGAAGGTCAACTTAATGCTTAAGTCAGCCTTATTAATTTCCAAAGAGATAGCTTTGTTAGTCTAGTCCAGCAAAAAAAAAAAAAGGAGTCATGTGGCACTTTAAGACAAACAGATTTATTTTTCTCATGAGCTTTCGTGGGAGAAAATCCCACTTCGTCAGATGCTTCAAGCATCTGACGAAGTGGAATTTTCTCCCATGAAAGCTCATGAGGAAAATAAATCTGTTCGTCTTAAAGTGCCACACAACTCCAACCTTATTAAGTCAACTTAAGCCAGTATAGATGGCGAAGAGCCCTTAAGTTGACTTAATTGGCCTCCAGACCCTCTTCCAGAGTTCCTGGCCACCAGGGAAGGTCGACCTAGCACCTGCCACTGTAAACACAGGCAGTCAACAAAAGTTTTCAGTGTGGCTTTAAGTCGACTGAAAGAGGACCTTCTTAAGTCAACTTAACAGAGCCTCCAGTGTAGATATACCCAATATATCTGAAACCAACCTGTCCTCAGCCAATATTATCATTATTCCCCATAGGCTTTTCATGATGATCTGAGACTGCCCTTAATAAAAAGACTGCAAGAAGCTAGGAGGAAGTAAAGGAAGTGCCCATACAAGCAGCCAGTGAGGAGGCCCTCATTTTTGCATATACATTCCTGGTTGAACATGGAACCTGAAACGCTCACTCACAATGAAAGTACACAGCTTCTCCTGAACAGGTAATTTATTAAAAATGTATATTACATGATAGTCATACCAGTACAATGCACATTTGTACCAGTGTAACTGCATCCACAATAAGGCTTGTACCAATATTAATAAAAACTTACACCCCAACAAACAGTTATGCCAGTAACAAAACTATGGAAACCACACCTTCATGTAGACCAGGGGTCTCAAACACATGGCCCTTGGGCCACATGTGGCCCATCAAGCTATTTCCTGTGGCCTGCAACAATATTATTGTTACTAATATTTGCAATAATGTTGTATGAAAAGGTTTCAGTGCTGCAGCCCTCAGGCCACCATGCTAGTCCTCATGCGGCCCTGTTCTAGTCCTCATGCGGCCCTCATGGTGATTTGAGTTTGAGCCCCCTGATGTAGACAATAACCGGTGTTTACCATAGGTCCACCCAGCTGACACAGTGATATGTACCGTATATGCCTTGTCTTCATTAAGTACTAAGTTGTATTTCTTAAAGCACTGTGACAATACAAGATTTGCTAAGGCAGGTGATCAATGGCAGGGCTGATCCAATCATATACTGAGCTAGGCAGTCACCTAGGGTACCAGGCTTTAAGGGGTGCCAAATTAAATGGAAATTAATTTTTTTCTCTATTAAAAATATTAATATGTTATCTCTAATAACATGGGGGAAGCTGCCAAAGTCATAGTTCACCTAGGGTACCAAAAACTCTTGTGGTGGCCCTGATCGATGGGGTTCCCAGTGTCTTTAGAATTCATTTTTGTGTACTTTCTGAATCTCTCACTTTTTCTTTCACCTTTTGTCCCAAACCAAGTTTAGTATGTGTGTCTGCCTCCAGGATGCATGCTAAGAAGAACAACCGTGTTCTTGGAGGGGAGTCTGTTACAATCCCATTGTCTATACACCTACTTGACAGTATTGTATGTATATCCTCTGCAGAATAATGCATGCTTCCATTTTGTTATGGAAATGTGGAAGGTGCCCTATATGGCTTAACAGAGAACTCTACACTGAGCTAAAGCATAAAAAGGAAGCTTACAGGAGGTGGACGCTTGGACAGATGACTAAGGAGGCATATAAAGATATTCCTTGGGACTGCAGGGATAAAATCAGAAAGTCCAAAGGACAATTGGAGTTGCAGCTAGCAAGGGATGTGAAGGATAACAGGAAGGGGTTCTACAAGTATGTTAATAATAAGAAGAGGATCAAGGAGGGCATAGGTCCCTTACTGAGTGGGGCAGGTAGCCACGTGGTGGAGGATGAGGAAAAAGCTGAAGTGTTCAATGCTTTTTTTACTTCAGTTTTCAGAGAGGGCCAGCTCCCAGCCCACTAAACTGGATATGGCAGATTGGAGAGAAGAAGAGAGGCCCTTGGTGACGGAAGGTCAGGTTAGGGACTACCTAAAGAAGCTAGATGTGCACATGTCCATGGGGCCAGACAACCTGCACCCGAGGGTGCTGAGAGAGTTGGCTGACGAGATAGCAATACCGCTGGCCATCATCTTTGAAAACTTGTGGCGAATGGGGGAGGTGCTGGAGGACTGGACAAAAGCAAATATAGTGCCTATCTTCAAGAAAGGGAAAAAGGAGGATCCAGGGAATTACAGACCTGTCAGCTTCACCTCAATCCCTGGAAAAAGCCTGGAGCAGGTTCTCAAAGAATCCATCCTGAAACACTTGGAGAAAAATAGAGTGATCAGGAACAGTCAGCATGGATTCACCAAGGATAAATCATGCCTGACCAACCTCATTGCCTTCTATGGTGAGATGACTGGATTTGTGGATGCGGGAAAAGCCATTGATGTGATTTACCTCGACTTTAGCAAGGCTTTTGATGTGGTTTCCCACAGCATTCTTGTTGGCAAGTTAAGAAAGTATGGGTTGGATGTGTGGACTGTAAGGTGGATAGAGAACTGGCTACATCAACGGTTTCAGTGTGTAGGAACCAATGGCTCCATGTCTAGTTGGCAACCAGTAACAAGTGGTGTGCCCCAGGGGTCAGTCCTGGGGCCAGTTCTGTTCAACATTTTCATTAATGATCTGGATGATGGGATAGACTGCACACTCAGTAAGTTTGCGGATGACACCAAGCTGGGGGGAACAGTAGACACATTGGAGGGCAGGGACAGGATTCAGGAACCTTGACAAATTGGAGCAGTGGGCCAATAGAAGTCTCATGAGGTTCAACAAGGTCAAGTGCAAAGTCCTGCACTTGGGATGGAAAAACCCCATACACTGCTACAGGCTGGGGAGCAATCAGCTAAGTAGCAGCACTGTAGAAAGGGACCTGAGGGTCATGGAGGATGGGAAGCTGAATATGAGTCAGCAGTGTGCTCTTACTGCCAAAAAGGCCAATGGCATACTGGGCTGCATCAGAAGACGTGTCACCAGCAGATCGAGGGATGTGATCGTTCCCCTCTATTCAGCACTGGTGAGGCCGCATCTGGAATACTGCGTCCAGTTTTGGGCTCCCCACTACAAAAAGGCTGTGGACAGGTTAGAAAGATTCCAGTGGAGGGCAACAAAAATGTTCAAGGGGCTGGAGCACAAGCCCTATGAAGAAAGACTGAAGGAACTAGGCTTATTAGCCTGCAGAAGAGAAGACTGAGGGGGGATTTGATAGCAACCTTCAGCTACCTGAAGGGATGCTCCAAGGAGGATGGAGCCCAGCTGTTCTCAGTAGTAACAGAGGACAGAACAAGGAGCAATGCTTTCAAGTTGCAGCTGGGGAGGTCGAGACTGGATAGTAGGAAAAACTTTATTACTAGGTGAGTGGTAAAGCATTGTAATGGGCTACCTAGGGAGGTGGTGGAATCTCCATCTTTAGAGCTGTTTAAGGCCTGGCTGGACAAGACTCTGGCTGGGATAATTTAGTGGGAGTGGTCCTGCTTTTTTTGGCAGGGGGTTGAACTAGATGACCTCATGAGGTCCCTTCCAACCCTATGGTTCTATGATTCTATGATAATGTTATTCGACTCAAGACATGTGGAGTGTGTGACAAAGGTAAGTTGTCATCTTGCAGAGGAGAAATTGATGTGCAGGCTTTTTATTCCCCCCTCCCCCACCATGTTATCAGCACATTTCACAAACATTAACATAACTATTCTCATACCACTATTATGAAGCAGGGAAGTATTATTATCCCCCCCCCCTTTACTGAAGCAGAGTGAGATTAAGTGACACAAGTTCAAGGTCACTCAGGAAGTCTGAAGGTAGAATTGGAAATAGGACACAGCTCTCTTGTGAATCCCCTATGGTGCCTCAGCCATACAGCCATCCTTCCTCTGTTGCTGGGGTTCCATAAGAAGTCAGTGGTGCAGTCAGGAATAGCTCCCCAATCTCCTGATGCCCAGACCAACATCTCTCCGTGTGCAACATTAACACAGCATCACTTCACAACTTTTAAAGCTGTTTTTTTGCCATTAAAACTAGGACACACACTCCATGCCCAAGAAAGACTCAGTATATCATCTATTGCTGTTTATACTCACTGTCTACAAAATCCCTTCAGCTTACAATGTGGCACATACTTCTCTGCTAATTACTTCATATTGTGTCAGTGCCCTTCACTTGTTAACAGTACTTATTAGCACTGACCCTGGTAAATATGGAGGAGGTTGAGGCACCTGAATGTCACCATCTCTCATAAAAAAAAAATTGCATCTAGGGTCCCTGGAGCTGGTACATAAACTAAAATGTAACCTCCTGCTCTAACTAATCGCCTAGAGGAGATTAACACTAAGAGAAGAAAAAACAAACAAGGAGTCTGGTGGCGCTTTTAAAGACTAAAAAGTTTATTTATCACCTGAGCTTGCATGGGAGAGATTTTCTCCCATGAAAACACATGCAATAAATAAATTTGTTAGTCTTTAAGGGTATGCCTACACTTACCATTTAGTTCAAATTAAGGAGGCTTAATTCGAACTAAATTACTGCATGTCCACACTAGCTTTCATTAGTTCAAACTAAGGAGCTCTTTTAGTTTGAACCAAGGAAAGCCTAGTTGGAACTTATAAAACCTTCCCTAAGTTCGAACTAAACCAGTGTAGCCATATTAAATCAAATTAACAGTTAGTTTGATTTAATGTGGTTTGACCTTCTTCCTCCCAGGGTGCATGGCACCCTGGAAATAAGTGCTTCTCCTGGGTGGGGGAGTGACCGGGGCTGTACTTGGGGCAAGCAGCCTCAAAGGTGACCACCCACCCACCCTGATCCAGCCCCAGTCCCATGGCCAGGCAGAGGGTGCCTTCCCCGCCACTGACAGAGTGTGGCCACAGCGAGATCTGTCGAAGAGACCCCCATGCCCAGTTCCTGGAGCACTTGCCCGGTGGGGGAAAAAGCACCACTGCCCCTGGCTCCTGGAGACCTAGCTGTGTGGAGGAAAAAAGCACCCACTGCACCTGGCTCCTGAAGAGCTGGCCCAGCGGGGGAGGAAAGCACCCCCACACCTGGCTGGAGTCCCACTTGCTGGGCGTGGAGACAAGACCCCCTCACGTGGCTGGAGCCGTGCTCACTGGGCACAGGGACAGGATCCTCGCATGCAGCTCCACCCGCACTCACTGGTGGCAAGGAACAGACCCCTGCACACGGCTGGAGCCCCACTTGCCGGGCATGGAGAGGGGATCCCTGTGCCCGGCAAGCAGAGCTCTGGCCACGGGCAGGGGTCCCATCCCCACAACTAGCAAAGGGGACTCCAGCCGCACATGGTGATCTCTTGCCTATGCCCAGCAACGCAGCTGCAGCTATGCTGATCCTTTCCCTTCTGGAGCCGTGTGCAGGGGTTCCTTCCCCACACCCAGAAAACAGGGCTTCAGCCACCTGCGGGGGTGCTTTTTCCCTGCCCAGCAACCGGGACTGGAGCCGGGCCCACAGCTGTGTTCCCCCTGCGCCTGGCCAGCAGGGGAGCCGAGTGTGGAGGTATCTTGCCCATGCCCAGCAAGCGGTCTGGGAGCTGGGCAGGGGGAATCCCTCCTCCCCTACTCTGCCAGCATTATGAAAGCCAGGCAGCGCTGGAGTGGCCTGGCTCCACAGAGCCTACCAGGGGAAAACATCACCTGCCAGGCTCCAGCCTTCTGAGCCCGGCATGTGGAAAAGCCGAGTGGGGGATGCTTTTCCCTGTGCCTGGCAGGCAATTTGGTTGCGGCATGGCCCTTTTGCTGGGCCATGTTACCACACCTCCCATGGTGCCCCTCTTCCAATTCGAACTAGTAAGTCCTGTCCATGGACATGCTAGTTTGAATTGTTTTTCCTAGTGGGGCCATGTTAGTTCAAATTAACTGACTTCGAACTAACATTTATTAGTTCGATTTCATTAGTTCGAACTGAGTTAATTCAAACTAACCTTATAGGTGTAGACGTAGCCTAAAAGTGCCACCAGCCTCCTTCTTTGTTTTGCTGAACTCAACTAACACGCCTACCCCTTTGGAAGCTAAGAGAAGGCAGTCATACTTGCTTCCACCAAACTCTCCTTTTGGATTTTTCACCTGGTGGGAGCACCTTTCTGCTATGACCTATAGGCATCATACTAGAGGCAAATCAGGAGATATGCTGATTCTGTAGGGGCCTGATCCAATGCTATATTAAAGTCAATCAGACTCTTCCTATCAATGTCAATGGGCATTGGATCAAGCCCTGAATTTCCAGCTGTTCTAGCGACACAGTGCCCTTGAGCTTCTGCCTGTCACTGTGTAGAAACGATCTATGTTCTGGAAAAGCAGCTTTATGTTCTAGCAAGAGAGCATCTAAAGATACACTAAAAGAATTCTCATCAGCCTCTCATTTAGCATTAATAACTTACAGCTTAGTCCACCAGCAAAGAGAGTTAAGAAATGATGACCCTTTTCTTCCTGCAAGCATTCATTCATTATTTCTATTTGTATTAAGGTAGCACCTACAAGCCCCAACTGAGTTTGGGGCCTCTCTCTGCTTGTGTTCAGTGCTGTACAAACTCACAGTGAACAGCTTAGGGGGAGAAGGGAAACAGAAGCACAGAGAGGTGAAGTGACTGGTCCAAGGTCCTATCACAGAACAATAACAGAGCTGTGACCAGAACAATCTCCTGCTTACCAGTGTAGTGAATGAGTCACAAACGCTACCTCTAGCCAGCCTGTCTCCTACATTCAGTCACTGATGGGTCAAATTAATAACAGGTTAATTCTGTCATTAGCAGAATTGCATGGACATTCCTGATTATGGAGAAGCCATTTTCATCTCACTAACATTTGCAGCCCGCTTTTCTCTTGTGGTATACTGTCTATCTCTTGAAAAACTGAAATGAAATGGATTATACAGCGGAATCAATTCACTTAAAATAAGTCAGCATATTTCATTTAATGATGGATTTGGGGGATGCTTTATAATTCCATGTTGCAGATCACTGCTTGTAATGTTTCTTTACCTGCATGTGTCCTGATGTGTTCCTCTTTGTGGATAGGGCCTGATCCAATCAGGTCAATAGAAGTATCTCATTGACTTTGGATCAGGTCCATAATGATCACCCACATTCAGTTATAAGAGCTCAGACTGGAAATTATTTAATTTTTTAAAAAAGTGCATTGCAACTTGCAGGATTAAAGGCCAAACTCACCACAGGCACAAATGAGGGGTTTGATGCCACTGTATTCAGATACCATGGTGATAAATGTAGTTCAAATATTTAGATACATTAATATCAACCAAAGATAGATAGTAGATAGAGTCACTGGGATTGCAACCACTAATACCATCAATTTACTTAGCCCTATGTGCCTTTTAGAACTCCCTCTTCTTCTTTTAAGATGGAAATTTTGCTTTTATTCAGGTTTAATTTGGGACGTTTCCTTTTCATGGCTATACATGAAGGCTTTGGCCTAAGCTGCCCATTCCGTCATGCCTGGTGCACCCAAAATTCCTACCGATTCCCAGGAGAATTTGAGGGTGTAAGAACTGATAATGTGAACCCTTAAAGTTTCCATGTGTTGATCAGACAGGATGCCTAAACTGATGCTTCCAGAATTACACTGTGGTTATGTCTACACTACAGAAAGTTAGTTCAAACTAAACTCCAATTTATTAGTTCGAACTAACAATGTTAGTTTGAATTAGTCCACTTTGTTAATTCAAACTAACTGTCCTTAGTTTGAACTTATTAAGTTTGAACTAAGGGTTAGTCCTGGTCTGCATCGTACTTACTTTGAACTAACAAACGAACTAACCACTTAGCTCGAACTAACGAGCAGGTCTTGCTAGTTCGAACTAAGGAATTCCTTAGCTTGAGCTAATGAAAGTCTAGTGTAGACAGGGACTAAGTTAGTTTGAATTAAGCCTCCTTCATTCAAACTAACTTGCCAGCGTAGACATAGCCTGTGTGTTTTCAGATACACACCAAATGACAAATGACTGAATGGATATTATTCAAACTCTCCACAGAAGTTCACTTTTGAGGCAAGACAAAGCATGTGTAGTTCCAACCCAAAAAGCTGATCATTCAGAAGATTAAGAGGGAATAAATAATGTATGGAGAGGTTTACACCTGTGACCTTTTCCTTCCTTTCTTTTAACTTTAGGTTCTATTTCTGCTCCCTGTAATCTGCCACTGAACTATCTCAGATCTTTAGGTGGCCACTGATGGCAATAAAGGATCATATCCGTTTTGTAAACCAAAGATATCGTTTTGATTATCATTAATAATATTTATTTTGGAAAAATATTTTAAAAATGAATTTCTTCATTAACAGTAAAAAAAACTCAAATAACATTTGCACAATATTCCATAAATACATTTATATACAAAAAAAGTCACATAGACCCGAAGTGCCTTTGTACATATTTACCAAAAAATTTAAATTATAAAAAAAGAACATCACAAAATACTCAAGATTTACAATTATCATGAAAATATTTTTACAGATTCAAAAAATACACACTTTTTTTCACCTAGTAAAAACACATTTTAGTATTAAAAAGAAGACATTAAAGGCAGTGTTTGTGTCACTAATTCAAGGAAAGACTGGCTCATAAGAATCCAAAATATACAACTCACGCAGTGCATGCTTATTATGTAGTAATTAAGTCCGTTCATTTAAATATATATAGAAAAGCAACTGACCATAGTGCAATGATAAAATTCATAAAGGCAGTGCAACAGTTATTCTTGAACACAGATCCTTGCCTAGTGTCCATCAGGGTTTTTTTGTGGGTTTTTTCTCTCTCTCTCTCTTTTTTTTTTTTTTTTTTTTTTGCAGTCACTTTGCTAACTTCAGTAGAGAACCAGCTCAGCCTGAATTTAGTTTCTCAGCAGCAGTCAGTGAAGGAATCTATCTCCCTTTCCTCTTTCAGCAGCATTCATTGGGGCATATCTCCTTTGAAATTGTTTTGAACAACAACTTTGCCATATCATCTCCATTTTACACCTGTGGAGATTGAAAGAAGCCAAGAACAGAGAGAGAAAGAGTTTAGTAAAACATATAGAACATTTCAGTGATTAAGAGACAGGCAGAGACCTAGAAATCCATCCCTGTGCTAAGGCAGAAAAGATTCCACAAAACTGAAATAACTAAAATTAAAATGATACTATAACTGTGTCCCAATCCTACAAGCTCTCTGTTTATGCAACTCACACTGAAGCAAGTCATTTGCAGGATTGGACTTTATCTTAAGAAAAAAAAACAAAACCCTATCAGTTTTACAACTTCCCCCCAAAAAATACATCCATATGGCCAGGGGTTTTTTGCAGGATTTGACTTTATCTTTAAAAAAAGAAAAGCTATCAGTTTTACAACTTCCCCCTAAAAATACATCCACATGGTGTAAATTGGTACAACTCCATTAAAGGCAACTGAACTGAGCTGATCCACACTAACTCAGGATCTGGCTGTATTTTTTTTTTCATTTATTTTCCCTTACAACATTAGGCATTGTACTAACCTCAGTTGCTATGATGCACTCATCTTTCTCTTCTGATATGACATACACCGACTGGTACTTTGTGTCCTTTGAAGTGGAATATACTGATTCTGGTCGCTTTCTTTCAGATGTGTCACTAATGAAGACAAAACCAACAAAACAAGAATGAGATGGTTGCTGCAAGCACCTGCTAGAAAACGTATATACCCTTCACAGTAAAACTGCTCCCCCAGAGCTATTATCTGAATCGTACCTCTTTAGTGGTACTGCACTTTTCTCCTCTGCCTCTGAATCGTATGTTTCACACTTGGCTTCGTATTTGCTGTGTTCCTCTTTAACAGAGTCCTCGTTCTTGAGTTCATGCACCAAATTGTAATCCACTGATGGGTATCTAACTTTGTAGCCACTTTTATCAGCGTTATCACTGTGAAAGTCGACTTTCTTATTTGTGTTTTTAATCTGAGTGGCACCAATGACACTTATTGAAATGTCCTTTTCACGTTGGCAGTTGGCCAGGTTGTTCATGGTCTCTGTTTCACTCCTGCATGCATCAGGCTGATGGTGCCCCTTTTGCATTTTGAGTCTGACACAGACAACAATAGCAGCGCACCCCAGCAATAGCATCAGGACCAGAATAATCCCAGCACACACTGCAATCCAAGGAAACTGCGCGTTCTGACCTTCAGTGTACTTCTCAGTGAAGTCAACAATTACAGGTGACTCAGGGAGTAAAAACTGACAGTTGTGCCCACCATATCCACGAGCACACTCACACACGTAACGGTTGTTTCTTTCATGGCAAGTAGCCCCATTGTGACAAGGGTTGTGTTCACATTTGCTGACCGGAGCACTACAGTTCTTTCCATTGTATCCTGGGGGGCAGGTGCAAGAATAATCATTAATTCCATCTTGGCAGGTTCCACCATTTGAACAAGGAAAGGAGGCACAGTCATCCACATTATCATCACAGTGTCTTCCAGTAAAACCAGCCTGGCATTGGCATATGTAGGCATTTCCAAGATCAATACACTGAGCTCCTGCAATATATTAAATATGACAGATAATGGATAAATGTTTTAATTATATTGAGCACAATTCTGCAGCTTCACAGTGTACTTAAAATGATAAAAATCAGGGCCTAGACTATCAAAAAATGGATCACCAGGGGAAAAAAGAATAGAATTAGAATCCCATTTCTGAAAATCTTAGCCCAGTCTTTAAAATTTTACTTTTGTCACCAGTAGCAAAACTTTTATTATTAAAAATGCAATAATTTTCCAAATCTTATTTACTCCCTACCACTTTGCTTACTCTTTTGCATTTTACTCAGCTACCTCAAGGAAAGCTAGATTCAATCAATCTGACATCCTGGTTCTCACCGTACTGGCACAATGTTGCGGAGTCTGGGTTGCACCCAATGCGGAGGAATGTTTTAAACAACATGAAAAGAACTGTTCTACTACTAAATAATAAAATATTTAGCACACCTATCATACATTTCATCCATGGATCTCATGCAATTTTACAGAGGCATTTTTAAGATACTGCTATCCCCATTTTAAACCTGAGGCAGGGTGAGACCAAACGACAAGCCCCAAGTTGCACTGAAAGACAACACTATTTACAGTGTGGAGCCAAATCATGCCATCGATTTTTAAGCAGAGCTGCTCAAGACAGTGAACAGGGAAGGGCTAGATAGAAAGCAATGGCATGAGTCAGTGGGGAGTTCTGCTTAACCACAATGGATTGACCAGGCCTATGGTTTGTAATTTTATTATTATACAAACCCTAAATTGGGAGCCTCAACTACCTGACAGCATCTTTTAGCAAAAAAGGGTAGACAGTTTGCCTTACCATTAGCACAAGGACTGGAGCTGCAGTAATCAATTTTCTTTTCACAGTTAAACCCAGAGTAACCCACTGGACAACGACAGCTATATCCACCATCAGGGTTGTCTGTGCACCGCCCTCCATTGAAGCACGGGCCATCAGCACAAGTCATAGCACTCAGCTCACAGTGTTTACCGTAAAAGCCAGGAGGACAGGTGCAGGAATAGCTGTTTTCAAGATCCTGTAGAAAAGAAAAGTTGTTTGTTTTTTTTTAATTGTATTCAACGTGAATAATTTAAAATCAAACTAGCTGTAAAAACGATACACCAGGTATTTTAAAATATCTTTAACTCCTTAAACTTACGGTGCAGCTTCCACCATTCTTGCAAGGGTTGGCATCACATTCGTTGATTTCAATCTCGCAGTTGGAACCAGTGTACCCAGGACGGCAAGAACACGTGTAGCTTCCCTGGCCAGTATTGGTGCAAGTGGCCCCATTCTTGCATGGCTTGTGATGGGTACAGTAATTAAGATCTGGAAAAGGTTTAAAAGGAAAGGCAAATCCATAAAGCTGTGTTCCAGTTTGCAATTGTTACATGGCTTGACTAAGTGGTACTCTAGAAAATGGTGTTATTTTCTAAAAGACGATCACAGCTAATGATGGAGAACATACCTTGGTTACAGAAAAGGCCACCCCAGCCTTCCTGACAGTTGCATTGCCAAGGTTGTTGACAGGTACCATGAAGGCAGCCTGGGTATCGGATGCACTCATCACAATATCGTCCCTGCCACCCAACCCTACATCTAAAAAACAAACAAAGGATTTGTCAGATTTGTGCTTCCAACAGTTAGAAATCCTATCTCAAACTCTGCAAACAAACTGAAGCCAAAAACCAGGAATCGAGTTTCCTAAAAAGCCTTCAGTGATCCTTCATGTGGGAAAGTCACTGGGTCTAACCATATCATCAGCTTTCATCAGTTCTAGCTACCTCTTTCAGTGCTTTAGACAGAGCCATTGTTCTAGCTGCTTATTTTGTTTACTATCACAGCAAACAGCTAAGCTTACATATACTAGTGTAAATTCATTACGTTAATATTAATGACACTGATGTTTGACTTCCAGATTAATACTTTGATCTGGTATTATCTGGATTTCTCAGGTTACCATCTCCTATGAAGGGAAACACTTAAACTAACCCTCAAATGACTTTAATGTGAGCACATCAGTCTGACATTAGGGACCAGAAAGAAGGAAAAACTGAAAACTTACTTGCATTCTCCAGGTTTTTCACAAAACCCATGTTGTTCATCACATCCAGGCAAACAAATTGCTGCAGACAAATAAATTATACAGATACATAAGCTCCAGGGTCAAATACATCCCTTCTGAAAATTCAGTTTTGAAGTGTCTTCTGGGTTGGGACAACCCCTCTGTCACTAATTCAGTCAGTTAATAGCAGCTGAGTTAATCTCTGAAGTCTGGTGGAGTATTGATCTTGCCTAGTAATTGGGTACTTTACTTATCACTAAGGATGAGCATTCTTCTTAATACAGTTGCACACAGACAAAAGAGGGCTCACAATTGCTCCCTTCCCTACAGCCCCTCACCCCCCTTTCCTTCCCAGTGAGGGTCAGAAGTCCTTTTTTCCAATTCTATGCACACAGCTCCACCTCTTAATATCCCCAGAAAGTGTGTGTGTAGATAAGAGTGGACAGCTGGTGTGCAGGGTGCCAATGCCGGACAGCTGCTCTATTGTCTATTCTCTCCCAGCAGCTGCCCCACTGCAACAATAACCCCAACCCCTTGCAGCCAATCAGGACTAAGACATGCCTCCCCAGCAGCCTATCCCCGCCCAGATCTAATCTATGGCACGCGCGTGATTTCTCTGCAAAAACTTTTTTTTTCTTATTCAAATAAATAAGTCTAAAGTTCTTCCTCCCCCCTTGCAAAAAACAAGGGGGGGGTGGGTAAGCCCAAACAGAGTAAAGCAGGCCAGAAAGGGGGGGTGGGGGCGCAGCGAAGAGACTTCTGCTCATTACTTTGCCTGGTTATGGAACTCATTAAGCAGGCACTGCAAAGTTTTAATTCAACAAAGCTAGTCGGAGACAATAGCATGAAGAAAGAAAGAAAGAAAAGCAGTGCTGATAATCAGATTGTCTCAAAATTGGAATGAAAGGAGATGAGAAAGTGTTTTAAGGAAAGCAATCTGGAGCCCAGAACCATACTTGCTAACCAGAAAACATTGTTTTTGTACAAGCACAGGTCTCCTTCTGCCTCATAAATATGTTATTTCATATATTTTAGCTGATTTTTCATAAGACACAAAAAAGAAGATACTGCATGGCACACACAACACTTTCGAAATGAGAGGTAACATTCTGCTTGGCTACTAAGAAGCAGCAAGATACAATTATCAGAAGGTGTTAACATCCCAAAACAGTTCAAAGAAATGTTTTCTCTACTATACCCCTTAACACTTCTGCCACAGAAACCTATAATCCTAGGGCATGACATCCTTTAAATCATTAACAGCACAAATTCAAGCCCCCCAATTTTACTATGTAAAATTGTGCCAGAGACAGTTCTATTTACTTTATTAGTCCCTAACAATGACAATAAAGTGGGCCTCTTTCATATCAGTCCCTCTGACTTCACAAAACTTAGCTCCTTTTTTACAAGCCAAACAGATAGGCTGCCGTGCACACTACGGGATCCGAATTGTTTTCTTTCTATTAACCATTCTGATGTGTGAGGTTTGGAAGAGGGCACTGAGATTTTTAGTGAGTTATCTGCCAATGCGTTAAAGACATACACACAGTGCAGACTGTCACTATATACCACAGCAGAATGAGCATGTGTGCACTACATTTATCTTCAATTTATCTAACTACTTTGATCACCTCAGCTGCACTGACCACTTCAGCTGCAATCTGCCATGGCTCCATCTCTGCCAGGGCAATTTCTAACTTTCATTCCAACCTTCCCAGCAGGCTTTTCTAGCTAAGCCCACATTTAAAGCTTCCCATCCTTCATTTAATAACAACAAAAAATATAACCTGCCTCCAAAATGTTTCCTTGTTTGCCATAAACATGTTTTTTTTTCCTCCTCTGAAACTAAACTGATCTGACTCACACTGTGTCAAAATTTCAGTCCTCAACCAGTGTCAGGTTTATGATCCAGTATCTCATTATCTGCCAGGATTACAAATACGTTTTTCATAGCGCTAGAGAGGATGTTGGAATCCCCCTTTCCAATAAGATATAGTACTGGTTTCCGCCCCGTTAGGTTACAAAGTTGCAAGATATCAGACCTTATGATCCGGACATCATGACCGACGGATAAGCTACCACGTTAGAGGCTTAGAGGTTCTGTTAGTTATAAGCCATCTTTCTCAAGGCCTCTTGACTCATGGTTTGAAGATACCCTGGCTTAGTGGTAGAAGGATACCACAGGTAGCCTCAATATATTTTCTTTTAAGCTTCCTAAAACATTTCTAGAATAATTTTTCTATACAATTTTCTACATCAACAAAATATGTGATGATGTCATATGTCACCAAGATGTTATTGGTGTAAAATCGGGTCACTCCTGATAACTCACTTTTGGCTTTGCTACTTCTCAATAATGAGGCATCCTGTGGTTCACGCAAAAAAAAACAAAAAACAAAAAACCACAACCCACGCCTTTAGCCAGCACCACATCATCATAGGTTCCTTCTACCTTAATTTTTATTCTCATTTGGTGCCTGAACCCATGCTCAGTGAGATCAATGGAATGTTTCCTATTGACTTCATTGGGAGTCAGAATGGATGACTACTGTAGCCAAGGAAAGATTCAATAGCTTTTCTTTGTGGACACTCACATTCAGTGCAGTACTGGCCCTTCCAGCCTGGGTTGCAGACCTTCTCCCCACGCTCTCCGCAGGTGAAGTGACCAAAGGCATCATCCCGGGGGCGGCAGAAGACAGAGCAGCCCTCTCCATAGTAGTGCTCATCACACACAAAGCGGTAGGAGTACTTGAGGTCAGTGCGGCCACTGCTGTGCAGGTCCTGGGACCACTCCTCGCCTACTGTCAAATGCCTCTGGGTGGCCAGGCGACTGATAAGGCGCTCTGGATTCTCTGCAAGGGGAGAGAAGGAAGAAACGCAATTAACTAAGTGTGAGTCACGAGGACACAGTAGGAAGAAACGCCATAGAGATAACCTGGAGGAGTTCACAGGGGTTGTGAATTGTAAGTGGAGAAATGTTAAAGCCATGCGTTGACGCTCTTTCTTTTAACATTCTTATGAAGAGCAGTAGAGTGAGGAAGGACCGGGAGTGGTTGAATTGAGAAAGAAAGGAAAGTGAACCTGAGAAGGAGCAGGTTTGGATTTAACCCTGGAAAAGGATTTGCACTGGGGTACTTACCTGTGTTGAGGTCGTCAGGAGAATCTGTATGCAGAGCTTCAATGATGAGAGAGAAAGTGCCCTGGAAAATGGAAACGGAAAAAAAAAAAAAACCATGCACACAATGAGAACCAAATCTAAAAAGTCAGCAAAACTGTGATCACAGGCAGCCGCAGCAACCGGAATAGACGTGCCCAGTCAGTGCAACCCTCTCATCCCTGACTCTAACCTGTTTTCTCAAGGAAATGGAAGAGCTTTTTGAAGAGTGGTTTCCTGGCCTGTTTTTTCAGCCTGTTCGGACAGGATACGGTGTAAAAAGAAAGGGAGGGTGGGAGGCAGCGGGTAGGATGTGAGGGCAGTTGCCATTAATCTTCCCGCTTAATTCCCCCCTCTTTCACGCGGCGGGGGTGGCCGAGAGGCCCTTCGGGAATTCCCCAGCTGCAGGCACGCCAAGGGGGGCCGTGCGGATTTCCCCCCCACACTGGGAGCCTGGCGGTGCCGGCAGGGGCTGCCCCCGACGGGAGCTCGCTGCCCCGCTCCCACACCCCGGGGCACTTACGGGCCAGGTGAAGCCGAAGGGGAAGCGGATGGGGTTGCTGAAGGCGGGCTCGCCGCCGCCGGGCGCGCTGCCGTCGGGCACGCTGAAGGAGTTGGCGCCCAGCACGGGGGTGACGGCGCTGCCGTAGGTGCAGGGCGGCTCGGGGGAGACGCTGGCCTGGTAGTGCTTGAGGCACACGCGGAAGAAGGTCTTGCAGTCGCACGGCTGCAGGCCGGAGCCGGGCGCGGCGCCGGCGCTCCCCCCGCGGCAGCAGTTGCGATTGCCCAGCAGCCCCTTCTTATTGACGAACTCCTGCAGCTTCAGCTCGAAGACGCCGGAGCAGCGGATCTGCGCGGGGGGGGGGGACAAGCAGCCGGTCACAGCGCGCCCCAGCCGGGGGGCAGGAGGAGGCGGCGCGAGAGCCGCCCCTCGCCAGCGCGCCCCGACCCCGCGCCACCGCCCCCGGGCACTCACCTGGCAGTGGCAAAGCAGCACCGAGAGGACAGCGAGAGCCAGCATGGCCTGACCTCCCATCTTGGAGGGGACGGGCTCTTTTCTTCTTCCCCCCTTTTTGGTCTCTCCTGCCCGGGCCAGGGGAAAAACTAACACCAAAAAAGAGGCAAGTGGCTCTCAGCAAGGCTCCTTTCCCAGCGCGGTTCGTGGGAAGCTTCGCCTCCTCCCAGAGTCTCTTTGCTCCTCCGCAAGCGTCGAGGCGAGCCCAGCGGGGGCTGACAGCTCTGCTGGGTGGCGCAAAGGAGGGGAGAGCTGGGCTCGACGGGCGATCTTCGAGCACCAACTTCGGCCTCCCTTTCTCTTCCAATCCACGGGAGTTTTCCTCTTTTCCTCAGGCAGGGACGCAAAACAGAAATGGAGGGGACGGGGGGAAAAGCGCCACTTAATTCCCAACAGAGAAAAGGCTTCCCGCGGCAGCTTCAAAACTCAGCGAGCTGGAAATCCTTGCAGCCCAGGAGGAGGAAGCGATAATCCCCGGTGCCTCGGAGGGGGCCGTGTGGGGTGCAGCTCGCCCCTCGCAGAGCAGGGGCTGGGAGGTGTCACAGAGCAGGAGCAACTCGCGGGTCTCCTTTCTTGCAAGATGCAAAGATCGGTCTGGTTATTGGGGGGAGGAAGGGTGGTTTGGGGGTTTTTTAAAGGAATCCAAGCCAAAAACAATTGGAGGGCTCAGCCTGGCTGAGCGGAAGCGAGCTGAGCGCCGTGTGAGCTCCTGGCGTGTGTGATCTTTGCTGCGGCTCTCCCCGAGCGTGATCTGCCGCGCATCAGGCGCCTGCCCGCCTTATATCCCGCCGGCCGCCTGCATGGCTAATGAGATGCAAATGAGCAGCCCCCCGAGCTGGCGAGAGCTGTCACAAAGGAGCCACTTTGCCGAGCCCTCCTCTCAATGGCTCGCCAAATGGTCAGTGAGCTGTAAAATGTGCAACCCTCCACCTCCCTCGCCCCTCCTGCGCTCCGCCAGCGCGCTCATTTACATGCCTGCAAATTTGGGAACCGCAAGGATCCTCCTTCGGCTGGGGGGAGATGGTAATACCCTCTCGCGGCAAGGAGAGACAGGGAGAGAGCAACACGCTCCGGCGAGAAACCAGCTCCAAGCCCAGATCTGTAATTGCCTTTCGCAATGTGTAAACCGCTCCTGAGCTTAGGAAAGTAAGTTGGGGAGGATGCGCGTTTCCACGGCCATCCTTAGCTGCAAGGAGCGGGGTGGAAACCGATGCGCAGGCCAAATTTGATCCCTTTAAATTCAGTCGCAGGACACCTTTCCCGTGGTCTAATCTGGATAATCAAGGGGGCAAACACACACCAGTATGGAGAAGGGATGGGGGGCTGCCGGCAGCCTCCCTTCAGGGAGCGCTTTGAAAACTAATCCTGCTGCTGCGCCCGAGTTTGCAAACTGCAATGGAGCAGATCCGTCCCAACTGGCCTTCACCCTGCAGCCGGGGAAACCTGGGAAGAGGCATGTGCCAAGGGGTGGGCAGACTGACCTTGCTTTCATTATTATTATTTTCTCCCCTCTCAATCGGGCGCGCACAAGTGAAGGAAGAAGTTCGCAATGCCCGTCTGAGTCCCATAGCCCTAGATTATTATTATCCTGCACATCAGCAACCTTTCTCCCCTTTTCCCCCCTCCTCCTGCAGCTTAGTAAAAAGTGAGTTTGGTGTGTGTCGTTCGCGTGGCTGTCATTAAGGCAGTTTGTTATTGTGTGAGGGCTGAATCAGTTGCCTCTTTGTGCTCTCAGCTGTATGGTAATGCGGAGCGCACCTGCTCCCTCACAATACAAGGGAGAGAAAGAGCTCCCCCTCGGCGCACACTACTGCCTCTGCAACAATGTCCGCACATTTTTTTAAAGAAATCCCTTCCAGCACCATCCCCCTACATTTAAAAAAAAAAAAAAAAAAACTTTACCCCAACCGCCAACTTTTTTTGTGTGTGTGTGCACGTCCATCAGACACTGGAGCGTTTGAGTCCAAAAACATGGCAAAGAGTTGACTGGTGGGGGGACGAGAAACGTCTCCCTACGAAATTTCTTCATCGTGGTTGAAAGTGGAAAAGTTTGCAGCCGGCTTTGATGTATGTAACTGGGAGATGAGCCTTTCATTTGTTCGGGGGCCTTTGCCAGCACCTAGCTAGGCGCGGACAGATTCATTAGGATGCAAGGTGTAACTGTCTGTGGAAATGTCATTTGAATTGTAACAGAGCATTTCAGCGCAGATTAAGCGGGTGTGCAAAGGAGAGGATTTGGCTACAATAACCTCACTGTAGGTATGCCGTGCTAAACGCCTTATTATGGCTACTTTATTGGGTTGAAACGTGCATTTGCATGGCGAAATGTGACTTTCATTGAAGCAGATGTCTTGATCACAAATTATCTTACAATGCACTGGAGAAAATTCTCAAACCCTTCTGAAAGTAAAATCACTGGTTAATGCCAATTAAAAAAAAATCACTAATGAATGCACACAGCCTAGTGCATCTTGGCTGACTGGAACTGGGTAACTTCCCAGTGCACCCTTTCTTTCCTTTTCTCCTTTTTACTTCTGCTGGCACCAAAACTTCCCGAGCGTCAAACTAGTGCAGCCTTCCACCTTTTAAATCTCCTTCGTTTAAAGAAAACTTTTGGCCAAAGTTTCATTTATGCCCCCCTCGCCCGCCGCCTACTATACAGAAAAGTTGATGTGCACAGGAATGTTGGCCTCTAAGCTGCAGAGATTTCTGGGCTGGTCGGTTTTAAACACAGGAGCGGATCCTTCAGTCTCCTGCTAACATCAGTGGGAAGCTTGCCTGAGTCAAGACGGCAGGATCGGGGCCATTTAGCAAGTTCATACCCATCCAATAAACCTCCACCCCCGCTCCCACCTTCTTTAAGTCAGGAGCATGTGGACGCGTTAAGGGAGGATCCCGAAGAGCAGCCTGGCTGTAACTTGTAAATGACTCTTGCCACCTAGCGTCAACAGCTTTTTGTAAAGGCTCGCCACTGCTTCGGATACTTTCCGCAGCAAAGCAAATCTGGTTCAGTTCAGTTTTCTCGGCACGTGGGAGGGAAAAACTCTGGTTAAAGTTGGGCTCGCCTAGGGTCTGAGGTTAGAAGGGACAGATCATCACAAATATTTTAATCTGGCAGAGGCAGAAAGTTCATTCCTTTGCCTCCCTGTTGGAAAGAAAAAGTTACACGCGCAAGGGCTTAAACCTACAAAAAAAGTTGCCCCAAATCTTTAACAACCCCCCTTCGGTATCAAATATTTGTTAAATTGACGCGGCACAGATTTCTCGATTACTGCGGCAAAGCGGAACTGAAAGGCATCGTAAAAGGGCGCAGAATCCTGCCCAATGCCCTTATTCTTTCCCGACTTAATTTATGCCACGCGATTCTGTAGTGGGGAAATCAAGCAGAAAGCTCCTTTCTTGCTTTTTTCCCCCCTCTCCCTCTCTCTTTCAGATGCTGGGCTAACGGGGAGACTGTTTAACTTAAGTGTTTCTATAGGAGGCTGTTGTAGTTTAACTCCTGCCCACCAGTAGCTGGGGCGAACAAAGGAGGGACTCGAGGTCTAACTATTCAGCCTTTCTCTGCACTTTAATTTTCATTGATTTTCAAGACAAGGGGAGCCCTTAGGGATTCGAGCTGAAGGGGGATGACACGCCTTTAGACGCGATCAACCCCCTAGCCAGCCATCTGCTCCTAACCAAATGGCGTTTTTTCACTCCCAACTGCATGTCTCTATACTCATCCCACACTCACACAGCCAGCCCCAGCACAGCCCCCCATTGCAGGGGCAGTTTACGCCAGAGTCTGTTAGACTAGCGGGGGCATGGCCAGAGCAGCCAAAGTCCCGAGGTTGGAGAAAGGTAATAAATCCTCACCTTGCTCATTAGCAACATGCTGAAACCCCCTTTTAAATACTTTTTGATACCTCTGCAAATTTACTGTACGAAATCAGGCTCATTAAGGAGCAGAGGACACCCTAGCCAGCAGCCATGAAAAAATTCCCTGCAATTTCGAGGCTGGCAATTGAGAAACTCGTGTGTCGGCACCTGGCTTTTTTTTTTTTTCCCCCGAAGGGCTTGGAAATCGAGGTCAGGAGGGGAGAGAGGAAAAAACAGGGATATGGTTCAAACACGTGGGACTGCAGGGCTAGGCTGGGGCGCTGAACTGCTGCAGAGCTGAGTTTGTGTCCCACTGTATGTGCTAATTTATCTCAGCCCCTAGCGACAGGCTCCCTCCTCCCCAGCCAGAATTACAGGCCGGCCACAGACCAGCAAGGCTGCAAACTTCCAATCGCTCCCATCTTTTATTTAAAAACATGCCAGAGCCCAGGCGTGGCAGGCAGAGCCCTAGAGGGGCTGTTAATTAGGCAGGGGAACACGCAGCAGTTTGTGCAGGGGCCCTTGACTACCTCGGGCTTGGGGTTTTCTCGGGGTGTAGAAAGCATGGCCATATGGCGCCTCTTCACACTGGCAGGCCTGCGGGAGGTGTGTAGTTATGTGAAGGCGATTGGGTGCAGCGCTTTAATTGGGTGTATAATGGCTGCGGGTAGGTGAGTGCATTGCGAATCAGTTTACACCCCCAGGACACAGAAACAGTTAACACAGAAGCAGTGGGCCTGAGAGTGCAGCCTGGCTAGGTGTGGTGAAGCAGATGCAGCAGGATATAGGATTGGATTCACATTTTCTGGCGGGGTGGGGATTTTATGGGAGGTGATTGGAAATTGACCCACATACACTCAGCACAGTTGCACTGTGCCTGTAAATCCATCCCCAAGCTCCAAAGGGGCAGCCTTGTTAGTCTAGTTCAGCAAAACAAAGAAGGAGTCCCCCCACACTCAAAAATTAACAAATTTATTTACTCAAAGGTCCAAAGGGGCAGCCCTGTTAGTCTAGTTCAGCAAAACAAACAAGGAATCCCACCCCCACTCAAAGACTAACAAGTTTATTTATGGCAAAGGTCCAAAGAGGTGGCTGGGCTAGTCTAGTAAAGCGAAAAAAAGCAAGGAGTCTTGCAGCACTTAAAAACTAACAGATTTATTAATGGCATGAGCTTTCCTGGGAGAAAAATCCCACTTTGTCAGGTGCTTTGAAGAGGGAGAATTTACAGAACTGAATGAAAATAAATGCAGGAGAGTGTAAGGTGTGGAATCAGGTCATGCTGCAACAGCAGGTCAGAGCATTTGTAAGGATTCAAACTCTAGGAAACAGCATATTATAACAGGTAATTTGACTTCACCCTCCCTCTGTATGCTGTTTCCTAGAGTTTGAATCCTTACAAATGCTCTGATTTGTTGTTGCAGTATGACTTGATCCCATGTCTTACGGAACCGGATGAAAATAAATGCCGGGGAGTGTAACTTTGCCCCCTTCAAACTGTCTGGTGAAGTGGGATGTTCTCCCACAAAAGCTCATGCTATAAATAAATGTGTTAGTCTTTAAGTGAGGCAAGACTCCTCGCTTTTATTTATTTCTTGCAGCAGTTTCCTGCCCCCAGGACTCCTTGTTTGTTTTGCTGAACTAGACTAACACGGCTGCCCCTTGGGAACTTTTCTGACAATGTAACCAGGCTGTACTGTTTTGTAGCCACCCTACTACACCTTTCTGAGCTGAAAACTTTAAACTCAGCCAGGAAGCAAGTGGCAGGCCAAGCATTAGCTTGAGACAAGATCCCCACAAAGCCCATGCGGGGCAATGTGAACTTTTGCAGGAAGGGAGGCTTGTGTAAAAAAATGGTGGGTGGGGATGCAGGGGAAGAAGGGGACACAGTTCTGGGGTACTCTGGCTGCTCTAGATTTGCTGCTGGCTGTTCCCATGTTTTGCTGTGTGAGGGGGATTAAGAAGTTTAGCAGGAAGGGCTGTGGAAAGTTGCAAAGGCATGTGCTGATTAGAATAAGAAAGGGCAGTCGCGTGGCTCAGCTGGCACACAGAGAGGCCAGACGATAGATAAGCAGCTCGGTGGCTTCTCCCCCTCCTCCCCCACCCCTCTTTTTCAAATCGCAAATCATCTGCTCTAGCCCCATCCTAGCCCCTCATTTGCATAACAAAGGGTGTGTGTTTACCTGGGATCCTAGAACCGACGGGGCATTCCTTTGTCTCCAGATCAGATTACCGCGGCCAGCTGCTCCTCAACCCTTTCCTGTGCAAATCCCAACGTGGCCCCTACATGTGTTTTACTGACTGAATCGGAGGGGAAACCTTTTGCCTCTGCTCTGCCTCTTGGTTTGTTGGCTTGAGTCCGAGTCCACTTGGACTGTGTGTGGGAAACTGTGAGGAGGAAAGTGGGTGACCCTCCTTTTTGTGCCTGTGCTGCTGTTGCTAGTCCTTTCCAAAAGGCGAGGATTGTTGGTTGAATATTCTTGCAAGGGCTGAGGTCAGTCGCGTGCCGATGTCTACCAGGGGAACATCTGCCGGCTCCTTAGGGCAAATTTAGCAAATGTGGTGTGCTCTGGACTACACATACCTCCAGGCCATAGAAGGAACAAAACCAAACACTCACAAAAACGCACCACAAAAGGCCGGCCCATGTCCCCCACCGACAGATTGCCATGGATCCTGGAAAAAAGAGGAGCGAACAGCACTCTGGCCCCCCTCCCCTCCCCTCCCACACACACACAACATAGCTGTACATTCAACATCTTCTGATGCTGAACTCCGGAATCCCATATTTATAGGAGTTCTCGCAGATTGCCTTTCTCAATTCAAATTAAAATGATGTCAAAAGTCCCCAAGATCCTGTGCGTATTACCTATGCACCCAAACATTACTATATAAAACAAACATGCTTTCAGACTATATTGCTTACATTTTCCTTTGTGACCATGTCTTTTATACCATTTTAGTAAAAATTCTTGTTGTTAATAATAACTTAACAGCAGATGAGAGAGAATTTTGCTGGGAAAGACAAATATCCACAGAAGTCCCCCCCCCCTTTTTTTGGCAAGTCTATTAGGCTATGTCCACATGAGGCTTTTATTTTTGAAACAACGACCATTGTTTCGAAATAAAAGTGGAGATGTCCAAATGACATTTCATTTTGAAATGATGGGACCCCATCATTTTGATATAATGCCCGTCATTTTGGAACAAGAAAACCTTGCTTGAAATCGAAATAGCCGTTGTTTTGAAACGCATTGGGACCTGTTATTTTGAAATAATGGTTATAACACTTTTGCCCTTCTCCTTCCCAGGGTGCCTTCCTTTTTGTATATATTGTGTGGGGGCATGGCCCAGTGAGGGGGCCATGTTGCCACACCTTCCATGCTGCCACTCTCCTGAAGCGAAATAGCAAGTCCTGTGTCCAGACATGCTATTTTGCTTTGAGGTTTTCCCTTATTTCAATGTAATATTTGCTTATTTCAATTTAAGTTATTTCAAAATAAAGATTTTATTTCAAAATAATTCATTTCAAAACAACTTATTTCAAAATAAGAGTTTACATGTGAACATAGCCTTAGAGTTGTTTGGTTGGTTTGAAAAGCAAGAAGTCTAGTGACTCTTTTAAAGACTAACAAATTTGTTGGCACTCTTACAGAAAGCTTATCAGGCTATGTGGATGCTCTCCTCAGTCCCCATGCTATCAACACTCCTAGCTATCTTCAAGACATCACTGACTTCCTGAGAAAAATCCAGTCCATTGTTGAGCTTCCAGAAAACACCATCCTGGCCACTATGGACGTAGTAGCTCTTCACACCAACATCCCACACAAGGATGGATTACATGCTATTAGAAGAACCCACCCAGATGATGCCACAGCACACCTCGTGGCTGAACTTTGTGACTTTGTGCTTACCCAAAACCATTTAGAGTTGAGGATAATTTATACCTTCAAATCAGCGGCACTGCTATGGGTACCCGCATGGCCCCACAATATGCCAACATTTTTATCGCTGACTTAGAACAATGTTTCCTTCAGTCTCATCCCAAAGCACATCCCCTCTACTTACACTATATTGATGACATCTTCATCATCTGGACCCAATGTTCCCTCTAAGCTGATGATGCAGATGAGCAAGTTCCCCCCTGGGCCCCTTCCCCACTGCCTGGTGGCTCCCCAAGTGCATCTGTAACTTACTCAATTGCATCATGAGCTTAGAGGGAACATTGCTTCAGTTTGCAAACACAAGATTTTCTCGTATGTCTTGCAGGACCTGGAAAAGCCTTGGAGTTGGGTTAAGATACAAGTCTTCTCTCAATGAAAAAGCATCTCCTTCATTCCCTGTTGAAAATGGAGTGAATCTCACTTTAATTAAGGCAGCAAATTTTTGTGAATGGGTATTTGAGATCTCTGAAATAACTTAGCAGGGAAGTGTAGGTGCCAGTGGTAAGTTGATGTTCAGAGAATACAGGGAAGCTTCAGTAAAAAAAAAAAAAAAAAAATCCATCTAACATGCCATTAAGGTAAAGCAAAGGGGTCAGCTTTGTCAGAGAGAGTTCCTGCAGAAAGATCCACCAGTTCTTGCTGGAGACCTTGTAGTGGAGAGGGGTGGAGACTGGAGACAAACTGGGAGGGAGGGAGAGTTGTGAAAATTATCAAAAGAATATAAAAACCTAACATTTCATTTTAATTTTTCAAATAAAATAATTTTAAAGATTTTTGGTAGATTTTTTCCTCCCATTTCTCTCACTTTGTATTTTGCCCCCACTTTTCAAAAAAAAAAGTAGAGGGGGGAGGGAATTTTAAAGTGAGCTTCAACCAGAAAAAAAACAACTAGAAAAATGAGTGAGAGGAAGAGATGTGAAGTTTAAAAGGAGAAAAGAGAACTTTAACTTAAAAAAAACCTTAAAACTTTGTTCAAACTTTACCTGTGGCAGGAAAAAAGTGGGGGAGGGGAGAGTGGAGAGGAAAACAATGGAAGTGTGAATTTTCCTATGATTTTCAAGTGCAAAATTTTTGAAAATTTTATTTTTGGCCAAACTCAGTTTTCCTTTGGAAAAACTTTCTATCAAAAAAGAAGAATGTAGAGTGATTGTTTGTTTACTCCCCCCTCCAAGATTGACATCCCATCAGCAGCCCCTCCCTGAAATTAACCTTTTAACATAATTAGCTGATAGATGCCATCATGTGCAAGAAATGCCCCTCTGCCTGATATATTGGATAACAGGACAGTCTCTGCGGAAAAGAATAAATGGGCACAAATCTGACCTCAGAAATCACAACATTCTAAAACCAGTGGGGCAGCATTTCAATCTTAGTGATTGCTCCATTAAAGATTTGCTAATTGTGGTGCTCAGACAGATGAATACAAGATCAAGGCTTCAAAGAGAAGCTGCTGAGACTGAATTTATTTGCAAATTCGGTTGCATTGCTCACGACTTAATAGTGACATTGGATTTTGATCTCATTACAACAGGTGATTTGACCTCATCTTCCTTGTATGATGTTCTCCAGTGTGAATCTTTACAACTGTTTTGATTTGCTGTTACGGTGTGACCTGTTCCCATGATTTACACTCTCCTGCATTTATTTCTTCTCATTCTGTAAGTTCCCCCATCTTCGAAGCATCTGAAGAAGTGGGATTTTCTTCCATAAAAGCTCATGCAAGAAATAAATTTATTAGTCTTTAAGTGCCACAGGACTTCTTGTTTGTTTTAGCAAATTTATCTATCGCATGAGCTTTCCTGGGAGAAAAGCCCACTTCATCAGATGCTTTGAAGATGGGGGAACTTACAGAATGGGAGGAAAATAACAGCATCTGACAAAGTGGGGATTTCTCCCGTGAAAGCTCATGTGATAACTAGATCTGTTAGTCTTTAAAAGTGCCATCAGGAACCTTGTTTGTTTTGCTGGAGTAGATTAACATGGCTACTCCTTTGGAACCTGGTTGGTTTGGTTTTGCTTAGCTCCTTTTTCTTCTGATTTCTTGTTTTAAATTTTTAGGTTGATTTAGCAGTTCAAATGATGTAAAAGGATTTGATAGCAAGTTTGCAAATTTTGGTCATGATATGTGACCTTACAATATTTATCAATACAGCTCAAGTCTTACTCAGGAAATCAGAGGAATTGTGCTGAAGTAAGACAAACAAGGAGTCTGGTGGCACTTTTAGGAATCTTAAGGTTTGAGCCATTGGACAGTTCTCTAATTCTACTCTTGGGGGAATACATGAAATTGAAAATGGTTAAGCGTTCTCCTCCCCCTTTTCCACTTGTTTTTCATTGACTCCACAAATTTGCTCTCCAAAGCTTACTTTAATTTATGAAAATAACTTCATCTTGGAAGAACTCCAGGTAAGCCTCATATAAAGCCTAAAGGCTCATGTATCCTGATTATACCAATTTTGGGCTTTGTGCACCAAAATCTAGTCACAGATCAAGTAAGGTTCTAGAAACACTTGGGAATTAAAAATGTTATCCTCTTCACGCTGTTTCTGGGTGGGCTCAGACCATTACAATAATTTAATCTATATTTTCCCTTTTGTTTTAGCACCACATTTGACGTCATGAGCATGATCATTACTTGACAAAGTCTTCTACAAACAGCCTCTATATTGGACAAATCTTCCTATCCTTGTTTTATGCAAGACTCTCATTCACTTGAAAGGGACCTCTGCCTGAATAAGAAGTTAGGATTCCTATCAATCAATTTATTATCTATATTTGCCAATAGAAATCTGAAGTCATCAAATGTGTTAAATCCTGAAGTGGTGGTGATTAGGGATTGATTAACTCACCAAAAAATTCAATGGCCTTGACCCCACAAAAGTAATTCCAAGCATTTTGGTTAGATAAAATGATTCTTTTTTTTTTTCCATCACAGTGGCTGGATCCATGGAGGGTGAGTTGGGAAAAAAATTTCATTTACTTATTTACTTGGTAAGTCAGTCGGTTAGTTAGTTTACTTGAGCAAGGAACCTTGCCATTGTTAATTCAATCTAATCTACTTGGCACTGAAAAAGTCAGAGAGATTGTGACTACTTGTTAGTTTCAATATGTGAAAAATATGGTTTATTCATAGATTACGAATTTTTAGAGACTAGATCTAAATATTCCCATCACTTGAGCCCAAATTTTTAGTAACAATGTCATCTGTGTTCTCCTGTTCCCACAGGGAAAGAGATCTGTTCTTTGTTTGAAGTTTAATTAATCACTGTCATAAACTGTAACATTTTAAACTCCAAATAATAGCTTCATACATAATTTCTTTATTACTGCAATTATAGCACAGTTCATACTATGCTATACTACAATCTAAGAATTGTCATGTCTTGTTATTTGGCCCTGTAATACAGCCAGCTTTACACAGCAAGTATCAAAACCTGGATTAATCATGCTTTTTAGTTGTTCAGATTAATCATACTTTTGGGTTATTTATGCTTTGGGGGTTTTTTGTTGGCTTGCTTTCCTTGCACTTATACTTTCAAAACTTCCTTTTTATTTTCTTTGTGGATATGTCTGTGTGTCTCATATTCACACACACACACACACACACACACACACACACACACACACACACACACACACACACACACACACACACACACACACACA